>JAOWBW010000684.1:317122-663178 GCA_026119855.1 Campanula takesimana | reverse complement strand
CTTCATGATTTCCATCCCTTTGCAAAGAGAGATCAAATCTCAATGCACCCTTTACTCAGATTGTACCTTGCATCAACCCTTGAGTCCTGTTGGTCTAAACCTTCTCTTAATTGTTCGAGTCGTTTCTAATCAGAACTACGACTCGACTTGATTCCCACGGCGGGATACGTAGGCAGTTCACAATGTTGGACTCAGTCGCCAATTCTCGCCAATTTGTTGGTCAAATACCAACCCCCAGCAAAGAGACTTCGCTTCTCAATGCAACTCCCCAGCAATGCTATGTTGTTCCACCCTGGTCTTCTCGGGCGCCCGAGATTACCTCCCCCGAACTGCGCAACGTCGTACGTCTCCCAGTTGAAGTTATGTTATTCCACCTTGGTCATCTCGGGGGCCCGAGTTGTACCTCCCCGAACTACGCCGCGATTTGATTCCCGCAAGGGATACGTAGGCAGCTTACCTTGGTGAGCTCAGTCGCCATTCTCATAACCATGTCTCAATGCCAACCCCCATCCCCAGCAAAGAGATATCGCATCTCAATGCTACCCCCTGCTTTAAATTTTTAATAAACCTGAACTACGTTTGGTCTGATTCTCGAGAGAGATACGTAGGAAACCGGGAAACCGGAACCGACCATTGTCTGTGTTGATTGATAGTTTGAGTTAGAACTACGGAGGCTTGATTCTCAAAAGAGTACGTAGGAAGTCCTACCTTGGACCCAGCCGTTACACCCTAGACGAGATCGAGTGTCTTAGTGAATCGTAGAATCCCCTTTAACCAGGAGATTGACGAGGGGCTCTGTAGATACCCTGATCTCGCACCCCTAAAAACCCACCTTGAATCGGTCTAAACCCGAAAATTGACCTAAAAACCCTCGATTGGCTGAGCGGGACTGCCGTGAGCCTTATCGGTGCATCGAATGGATAAACGGACTTCAAATTCATGATCAGAGCGAAAAAACGAGCAAACAGGCAAAAATTTCGTTTTTCGAGGTGCGGGACCGAAACGGGGCCCGCAACCCCCGAACTGCTCGTTGTTATCCATTATGTGCATTAAAATATATTATTACCTTTCCTTGCTAATTGACATATTTCAGATATACCGGCGTGACCACAAAATTATTCCAAGCAACTTTCATGTTGGGCCCGCGGACAACCGGGACACCGAGCGCGCACGACGGAGCGGAAAGCCGGAGCCGGAAAGATGGTTATCCAAATTGGAAAATATCTCAAAATATCTTATCAACTGGTCAAGAAGAGCAAAAAATATATTATTGTCGTTCCTTGCTCATAAAAATATTTCAGATATACCGGCCTGACCAGAAAATATTCCGAGCAACTTTCATGTTGGACTCGCGAACAATCGGACACCGGAGACGCGCACAACGGAGCAGTTGCGGAGCGGAAAGCCGGAACAGAGATAAGGAAGATGACTTTAAGCCTTAGTCAAGAATGATAGATGATGAATCCACCAATTTACAACCTCCCCCCTCCAAGTTACAACCAATTTACCACCTCCCTCCTCCTATATACACCACTCTCATCCATTTCAAAAAGGGAGACACAAAAACAAAAAGAAAAAAAAACCCTACCATCCTCCACTCTCATTCTCTCTCAACAAGAACACACCACCACACCATCACCACACCACCACTCATACATTACCCCTACACCACCCATAAATCACCAAACAAACCACAAAAACACATCAAAGCCAAAACTTTGATCAAACACAAAGCAAAAAGAAAAGAAAAAGTCTTCCCTTGGTTGACAAAGGGAGCACCATAATCTCAAAAGCTAGTTAAAACTCTATGTAAACCTTGGCTCTTTAGATATGTAAGAAATATTGGGAGTGGTTTGGAACCTAGTCAAATATGACTAGGTTTCCTTCATCTTCCATGTTTTTTTAGCTTTGTAAAGCTTTGTTTATGTATATAAATGATGATCATGTGATGCTAATACTCATTTTATTATGTTTATATATGTTCATAATAGTCATAATATTCATATGCTTTAATTTGTGTATGAAAATCTTCATGTTTCTCTCAAAGGGCGTAATTCTGCCCTCTTTGGCTTTCCTTCATGATCATGCATGTGAAAATCATTATTTGTTGAGAAATAGCTCTTGGATAATGTTTTTAACATTAAATATCAAAGTCCTTGAGTTTCATGCCTTGGTTTGAAGATATAGTAGTGTTTTTGAGGTCTATAATCATGCCTCATATAATCAGTTTTTTACTTTCTGTATAGAGTCTTGATTTTGATGAGCTTGTAAATCCATCTTATATTGGTTTTATGGTTTAGGTCAAAGAACAAAAGTTGTTCATAACATGTTGAAATATATTATCCTAAAGTTTCATGTTCATATTCCATGCCTAGATCATATTTTCATGCATAAATTTGGGTCTCAGTGATTCTGAGTTGTTTATTCACTGTGGTACCTTGCTGTTTTCTTGGGCTTCAAACTTGATGAAAAATAATTTTATGGACAACGATAAAAACATGGATTTTTTTCTAAACGAACTCAGTATGATTACCATATTTTTTATACATTTTTTGGATAACTTTAAGTTCTCATTTCAAACATATGTTTCAAACTCAAAAATTCAGATTCTGCACTTCCAGTTTCTGACATTGAAATGTCATAAACCTTTTGAACCACGAAAACTCATCCTATGAACTCCAAATTTTGGGTTATTCATTTTTTATTCGTGTTCTTCAACTTTTGTTCTTTGGTTTTGTCATATTACCAAGCTAAGATGGTGAAAATTGGTGATAGACATGCTAAGGTTTCTGTTTGCCTTTTCTGGGCTGAATTTTGTGATCAACTTTATTGCATGTGTTTGGGGCCTAAACTTGGTCCAAAAAGTCTACAAAAACTCACTTGTGATCCCTAGTATTCAGGGATTAACCCCCAATTTTTATTTTTGAATCGTATTGATTTTAGGACAGGTACGACGGCTCGGGGACGGAAAGTGTCACCGAAATCAACAAAAGCACCGCGAGGATATTTATTATTATTTGTGGGATTTGTCTCCCCTATTTTTCGTATATGTGTAATTGTGTAATCTCCCCTCCCTTGGATGTATTATTGCTTGATATGATCAAAACCATTCTTGAAAACCAATCGGGGAATCCACTCAACCGAGTTCCCGGTTGTGAATAAAAATGAAACTTCCTAGAATAGGAAGACCTCCATATATATTTCATCACCATTTTTTGGTAGGGCATAAAATCCAAATTAAAAGGCATAAAATTGAATATAAGTGGCACGCATATAGAGACCATCATGGGCAAGAAGAGTGCCTAACCCCTTCTCTTCTCGTAACTTAGCCCCCGAACCCATTTTCTCAAAAAAGGTTTTTCTCATTTTTTTCCTAAAATAAAAATGAGGTGGCGACTCTTGCAATCAAATCACAGCATCAAGAGGAAACCATTGTGTGAGAACCGAGCGCATTTCCAAAAGCGCATCAGCACGAGACGAGCGCGAACCGCTTTCACGGGCGGTCATTTCGCGGTGATCCGATCATCTCGGGCGCGGGCTCTCATAGTCCCGTTTCAAGTGCTCGACGTCCCCTCCCCATTCAATTTGATCTTGGGTCGACCATGGATACACAATTCCAACGCCGTCCCTTTAACTCTTCATCAATGTGTCAAGTGCCGAAATGGAGATGAAATAGTGACCGTCATGGCAGAAAACGTCACTATCCACAGAAAGGGGGAACCCGTTCACCAAATTCAGCATGGTTTAGCAGACTCTAGTCTCTCTGGCATCTCAATCAACGCCATTGACAAAGAAGGGGAAACAGATCATGGAACCTCGGCAATCGCAAAGTCCTCCGCATGATGAGGAATATGAATTACTTCCCTGGTTTAGGCCTAAGGAAATATCAACAAGAAGGATGCAACCTATTGAGGTCCCTTTTGTTAAGGACAAGTTCAGTTTGGGATATGAGCCTTCCAAAGATGACTTGAAATACGAGCAAGCCGTCAAGAATGAAAAGCCCAAGCTCGGAGGGAAGGCCATCATTATGAGATTCCCAATTTGAGGCCTTATCGCAAGACACTGAATGGCTACTTTGTCCGCCAAGGGGAGGACGTCCCATACATGATCTTTCCCGAGCCATGGGTTAACAGCTAGGGCATCAGAAAGCCCGGTCTCGACGTCTTTTCCGATTGTGAGATTCAGAAGCACGAAGAGGAACCAACACCTATATCACCCCAAGAATGGTGGGGTAAGAAAGAGACTATAGAGTCCGAGATAGAGATCACCGTGGGGGAAGAATTGACAGATTTAGACTCCATGTTCGAGGAATTTGCCATCATGGACAAGTGCCAGATCAATGCCATCTACGACACCGACACGAGAAGGGAAACTATCAGCGAGATCCAGCCAAGCTCCGAGTTGATCAACAACCGTTATTCTACAAAGGGGCCCGTGGTATCCGAGGAATTCTTGGACGAGAAGATGGGTTGAATTCCGTGCAAGGTTACAAAGGATGACTTGTTAACATTCACTTTCGAGCCTGAGAGTGTTTCCAACATCCTTACCCAAGAGGATATGGAGGCAATAGCCAAGCGTGTGTTCCCTTTCTTTGCTAATGAAAAATTTGATCTTTCTGAGTACCCCGAGATTGCAAACATCATGAATGATGAATTAAATAATAATGAATTTAATGAACTAGTTAATAACGATTAAAATAATGATGAAATAGACCACGAAAATGAAACATACTTAAATGAACTTGCTCAAAAGGTCCGTAGTCGTGGTGAAAATGGTCCAGGGGCTGATGAAGAATTGTATGTTGTTAATCTGGGTACCAACGAAGAGCCGAAAGAAACCAAGATCGGAAGCTTCTTCAAGGGGGAAGAGAAAGACAGATTGACTGCACTGCTCAAAGAGTTCGTGGATGTATTTGCATGGTCATACAAAGACATGCCGGTTTTAGACAAAAAGGTCGTCGAGCACAGGATTCCGATCAGAGACGACGCTAAGCCGACAAAACAGAAACTCATAAAGATTAAGCCAAAATGGTATTTACAAGTCAAAGAAGTGATATAGAAGCTTCTCAGTGTGGGCTTCATCAAAGTTATTGAGTATCCGACATGGCTAGCAAATGTTGTGACAGTCAGAAAGGCTAACGGAAAGGTCCGTGTTTGCGTGGATTTCTTGGATTTGAACAAGCTTCTCCAAAGGATGACTTTCCACTACCCAACATCGACATTCTATTTGATTCCCTGCCGCCTATGAGGTCCGCTCATTTGTGGATGGCTTTGCTGGGTATAATCAGATTCTCATGGCAGAAGAATATCAACATAAGACTGCTTTCATAACACCGTGGGGTACCTTTTGCTACACAGTCATGCCATTTGGGTTAAGGAACGCTGGGGCTACTTATTAAAGGGCTGTTACAGACTTGTTCAATGACATGATCCATAAAGAAATTGAAGTCTATGTGGACGACATAATCATCCATTTAAAAGGAACCGACGGTCAACACTTGATCGACCTCCGCAAGTTCTTTGAAAGGCTTCGACAGCATAAGATGAGGCTCAATCCTACAAAATGCACTTTTGGGGTTATCCGAGGCAAAGTTCTTGGCTACATGGTTACCGAGAGGGGAATTGAAGCAGATCCCTCAAAAATCAAGGCAATCATTGACATGCCTCCTCCAAGGACACAGAAAGAAGTCAAAGGTTTCATGGGTAGACTTCAGTATATCAGTCGGTTCGTACACCAACTCACTTCCATGTGTGAGCCAATCTTCAAGCTACTCAAGAAGAATGTGGCTCTAGAATGGACCGACGCTTGCCAAGAAGCTTTCGACCAAGTAAAGCATTACTTGACATGCCCTCCAGTTTTGGTTCCACCTCACAAGGAGAAGCCTCTCTTGCTCTACCTCACAGTGAGTGATGAAGCCCTTGGGGCTATTCTAGAACAAGAACAACGAAACTCCACAAAGGAGAATGCCATTTATTTTGTCAGTCGCCGATTTTAAGGAGGCGAAAAGAACTACTCCGTCTTGGAGAAGTCATGTGCAGAACTGGTTTGGGTCACTCAAAATTTCAAACATTACATGGAAGCTCTTTTCGATCAAGCTAGTAGCAAAGGTGGACCTGCTCCGCTACATCTTGAGAAGCCTTTCATGTCAACAAGGATAGCTAAGTGGTATTTCTGTTGGGTTTCCAAGTAACATGCGCAGCGGAATATAGCAATAAAATTTTTAAGAAACCCAAAGCCATGGATCCGTTCATATGATTAAATCAAATACAACATATTTAATATAGGATAAACTAACCCTTGATGGCTATGAACTTTTCTCTTTGGTCTTGGTGGAAATCTTGAAGCTTTATCACGAACAAATCATGAACTTTGTAAGATGATAAAATTCACCCTCTAGAGGTATCCACACTTCGAACGAATATCAAAGGAACTTCTTCGATCTTGGTTGCTAGACCAAAAATTGTGAAACACACTTTCACAATTCAATAAAGAACTATATGGAATTTATTTGTGAATTATTTTGTTCCTCAATCATTGATATCTTAGAACAAATAAAATCTCTCTCAAACTCTTTGAGACTCACAAAACACTAGTAAATATGGTCTGGCCGAATTGGTGTTTTTATACACAATTAAGACCTATTCCAAATAGGTAACTTGTGCCAAAAACCTTTCCTAATCGAATTAGGAATTTTCCTGTCGGCATACCGGGCGCCCGTCTGGTCCTACCCAGGCGCCCGCTCATTTGACCAGAAGGTCAAGTTCCATTTCGGCTTTGTTCAAGCGCCCGCCTGGTGCAACCCAAGCACCCGCTTGGTTGACCAGGAGGCCCAAAACTTTTCCAAAAATTCCTTTGAGATCCTTCAACCCTAAATTCCAATATAGTCCTTTTATTTAAGATTCGTTCTATTGTGTGTGACCCTCTAGGATTATACTAAGTTGGCAATGGGGTCAAACATGATCCAATAAGATATGATCAGGTTCTAGCAAACCGTCATACCTAACCAAATAGTATAACTAGATACAAGTTCGCATTCCTTTAGAATATGTCACAATCCCTTTGTCCACGATGTCATTGAACACAAGTCATGGTCAAACAGTCAACTTGTTTTTGTTCAATACTTTCTCGATTCCGAATATGTTGATAATTCAAATGTTATTGATCTAATCAATCCATTTGAGTTCGGCCGAACATTTCATCAACATCATTCCTTCGAGGGGCCCAAGCTTGACATCTCTCCGTGGAGGGACAAATCCATTTAGCTTATTATTCTTCCCTACGTGAATCCGATTATGCCAATCATATCCTTTATAACTACCCGGTTAAAGGTAGCGTTTGAATATGTCAAACATAATGTTCATCAAGTGGAAGACTATAATAACTTCATGTCTAAGGATTCGAATGACATAACTAATATGAGATTTATGTATGACATAGACCATGACATAAATCTCATACAGCGGGTCATGTCCAGTACCTTGTTCCAAACAAGTACCCATAAATCTAACATGATCATCTCATGATCATTTAGCCTTTATACTAGTGCTTAACAAGTACTAGGGACGGGGATTATTATAAGTAAACATGAAAAACAATAATAATCAAAACATCTCTTTATTGATATGAAATAAATGATAACAATTACAACGTTTATTAAACGTGCCTAGGGCACCACTACCAACAATCTCCCACTTGCCCTAGGCCCAATATCCCATGTATCTAATACCCATGGACCTAACATGACCATCATGTTTAGCTTGTGGAAGTCCATTTGTTAGCGGGTCCGCAACATTGTCATCAGTAGGTACTCTGCATATATTTACGTCTCCCCTATCAACGATCTCTCGAATGATATGAAAACGCCTAAGTATGTGTTTGGATTTTTGATGTGCTCTTGGTTCCTTTGCTTGAGCAATAGCCCATTATTATCGCAATAAAGGTTTATTGGATTAGCAATACTAGGAACCACTTCAAGTTCAGTTATGAACTTCTTAATCCAAACAGCTTCCTTTGCAGCATCCGATGCAGCAATATACTCAGCTTCTGTTGTAGAATCAGCGGTTGTACTTTGCTTGGAACTCTTCCAGCTTACAGCTCCACCATTTAACATAAACACAAAACCCGATTGCGATCGGCTATCATCTTTGTCAGTTTGGAAGCTTGCATCCGTGTAAGCATTTACAACGAGATCATCTTCCATTCCTCCATAGACCAAAAACGAGTCTTTAGTTCTTCTCATGTACTTAAGAATCGCTTTTACAGCTATCCAGTGATTTTTGCCAGGGTCGGATTGGTATCTACTTGTCATGCTCAAAGCATAAGATACATCCGGCCTAGTACAAATCATGGCATACATGATGGACCCAATTGCCGAGGCATATGGAACATCATTCATTTTCTCATGCTCATCGTTTGTCTTAGGACATTGAGTCTTGCTTAGAGAAACTCCATGTAACACGGGCAAGGTGCCTCTCTTAGAATTTTCCATACGGAATCTTCTAATGACCTTGTCAATGTATGTACTTTGGCTTAAACCAAGTAGCCTCCTTGATCTATCTCTATAGATCTTAATGCCAAGAATATATGCGGCTTCACCCATATCTTTCATTGCGAAGCACTTTCCTAACCAAGTCTTCACAGACTGAAGTGTAGGAATGTCGTTTCCAATGAGCAATATGTCATCCACATATAAAATAAGGAATAGCACTATTCTCCCACTAATCTTCTTGTATACACAAGGCTCATCTTCGTTCTTGATGAAACCAAACTCTTTGACCGATTCATCAAAACGGAGATTCCAACTCCTAGAAGCTTGCTTCAATCCATAGATGGATCTCTGCAATTTGCATACCTTAGAATCTTGTTCAAAACCTTCTGGTTGTGTCATATACACATCCTCTTGAAGTTTTCCATTCAGGAAAGCGGTTTTGACGTCCATCTGCCATATTTCATAGTCATGATATGCGGCAATGGCAAGCAAAATTCTTATAGACTTGATCATTGCTACGGGTGAAAAGGTCTCATCATAGTCAATACCATGAACTTGCCTATAACCCTTCGCTACAAGCCTAGCTTTGTAAGTATGCACCTTCCCATCCATGTCAGTCTTCTTCTTGAAGACCCATTTGCATCCTATGGTTTTTACACCTTCGGGCGCATCAATCAAATTCCAAACTTGATTGTCTTGCATGGATTGCAATTCGGATTCCATGGCTCCAAGCCACTTGTCCGAATCAGGAGAAGACATCGCCTCTTGGTAGGTTGACGGTTCATCATTTTCAATGATTTCTACCTCATTACTATCCGTTACGAGAAATCCATATCTCTCGGGCTCGGATCGTAACCTACTAGATCTGCGAGTTGCTTGTGTATTTTGAACAGGTTCCACAACTCCTTTTGGTTCTTGTTCTTGCTCCACTATTGGTTCAATGTTATTTTCTGGGTCTCGAATCTCTTCAAGATTTATTTTACTCCTACTGATTTCTTTGGAGAGAAACTCTTTCTCTAGAAAGACACCAGTTCGGGCAACAAACACTTTGTTGTCCTCACGGTTGTAAAAGTAATATCCTCTAGTTTCCTTAGGATATCCTACGAAAATACATTTATCAGATTTGTGTGCAAGTTTGTCTGAGACAAGTCTTTTGACAAAAGCTTCACAACCCCAAATCTTCATGAAAGATAAACAAGTTTTCTTTCCGCTCCACATCTCATATGGAGTCTTTTGAACCGATTTAGTTGGAACACGATTTAGTGTGAAAGCAGCGGTTTCTAGAGCGTAACCCCAAAAGGATATTGGAAGATCAACTTGACTCATCATTGATCGAACCATGTCTAACAAAGTCCGATTCCTCCTCTCGGACACACCATTCCATTGTGGTGTTCTGGGTGGAGTCAATTGTGAAATTATTCCACAATTCTTTAGATGATCATCAAATTCTTGACTCAAGTATTCTCCACCTCGATCTGATCGAAGTGCCTTAATACTTTTGCCAAGTTGTTTTTCTACTTCATTTTGAAATATTCTAAATATCTCAAATGCTTCACTTTTATGTTTCATTAGGTAAACATACCCAAATCTACTATAATCATCAGTGAAGGTTATGAAGTATTGAAATCCTCCCCTAGCATTGCTACTTAATGGTCCGCATACATCGGAATGTATCAACCCCAATAAGTCGCTTGCCCTTTCACCCAACTTGGTAAAAGGTGTCTTAGTCATTTTTCCAAGAAGACACGACTCACAAGTATCATATGACTCTAAGTCACATGAACCCAAAAGTCCGTCCCCATGGAGCTTTGAGATACGCTTCTCATTAATATGACCGAGACGGCAATGCCACAAATAAGTATGATTTACATCATTAGGTTTAGATTTCTTATTTACATGATAGACATTGTCATTATTTTCATTCTTGACATCCAAGATATAAAGGCCATTAAATGAATTAGCAATACCATAAAGCACATCATTTAAATAAATAGAAAATTTCTTATTCTCAATAAGAAACTTAAAACCTTCATTATCCAAACAAGAAATTGAAATAATATTTCTGCTTAAATCCGGAACATAATAACAATTGTTCAAAACAAGAATTAATCCGGAAGGTAAAGTGACTTCATAAGTCCCTACGGCTAATGCAGTAACTCTTGCTTCATTCCCCACGCGTAGATCTACTTCACCTTCTTTAAGAAGTCTGCTATTCTTTAGTCCCTGCACATTTAGACAAATGTGAGAACCACATCCGGTATCCAATACCCAAGAATCAGTGGTAGAAAGGAGAATATCTATCATATAGATACCTGAAGTCGACGCAGCCTTGTTGCCCTTCTTCTTCTTTTGCTCTTCCAAAAAAGCCTTGCAATTACGTTTCCAATGACCAATTTCTTGACAATGGAAACAGATTGCATCCTTTTGTGAATCGGGTTTGCCTCAGAAGCCTTGGCAACCTTTGCCTTGCTTATTTTGGGTTTGACAACTTTCTTACCCTTTCCTTTGGCACTAGCCTTCTTCCCATCATGAACCAAGAGCACAGGAGAACCTTTCTCCACAATTTTCATCTCTGCAGTTTTGAGCATCCCATGCAACTCAGAGAGATTCTTGTCCATTCCATGCATGTTATAATTCATCACAAACTGATTATAACTTTTAGGCAATGAATTAAGAATGAGATCCGTGGCTAGCTCCAATGGGATTGGATAGCCAAGTTTCTCAAGGTTCTCTACATAACCTTTCATTTTAAGAAAGTAAGGACTCACTTGTTGCCCTTCATTCATTTTACAAGTAGTGAATGCAACAATGGTCTTGTACCTCTCTTACCTAGCTTGCTCTTGAAACATGGTTCTCAACTCCACGCCTATCTCATAGGCTTCCAAATGTTCCAAACTTTGTTGGTTTTGAACACATAGAAGCAAGCATGAGACAACTTACATCTCTAGAATCATTACGATGTTTCTTGTAATTGTCCCTTTCTACCCTAGGGGCAGTAGGCGGTGGTTCAGCAGGGAGAGGCCCATCGAGAATGTACAACTTATCTTCTTGCCTAAGAACGATTCTTATGCTACGGATCCAATCCATAAAGTTAGTACCATTCTCTTCGAGCTTATCCTTCTCAAGGATCGATAGCAACGACATTGATTGAGTGTTATTAGTTATTATCTACAAATATGCAAAATTTCCAAAATTTAATAAGTACCGGTTTTCATTAAAGAGATAAATAATGTATTTTTCAAACAAAATACTCCCACTAAATTATATAACCTTCATATACATCCAATGTATAATATAATTTAATTGGGCTAAGATCCAACTTTAATTTAACTTTTGAGTCCACGGAGGCGGACCGCTCAAAAACTAAATTAATTAGGTAGACAATCATGTCAATCATATCCCATATGATTCTTAGATCTTTTTATGAGATTCTTCGAGAAATCCAATTTCCAAAGCATGTTTAATCTCATCTTTTGCCTAGGCCCAAAACTGTTTTGACGCCTAATTAAGTCCAACCATTTTAAACGCATAGGAACCATTCAATTTAATGCACCTTGCGGAGGCAAGCCCACATTAAATCAATGAACCTCATCTTGCTCATACATGAATAAAATCAATGCACTTCGCGGAGGCGAACCCACATCAAAATCACCCATATATAAACAAGTGTTTTAGTCATGGCATGGCAAAGAAGGACTTAAAACTTTCTTTGAAGGTTCATCACATATAGCATATAACACATTTATGAGCACATAATATAAACATGTTACACATCAAGTTTAGCCACTAAATTAATCCATTAATTTAAGCATGATATTTATGTGTCATTAGTTTCTCTATAATTATGAGGATGAGACTAATTCAACTTTAGTTATTATCTCCAAATCAAGACAACAAGAAGTGCGGTCGAACTAAGCCATTAGGCAACCACAATCCCGCACTAATTCAAGAAACCAAGAAAGTAGTCCATGTGGCCGAAACTAAGCAATAGATGGTCTCGATGAACGTAGGCCAATTGCATTCACAATTCCACATGGATCTCCAATCATTGAATCAAGAACTTTGTTTCTCAATTTTAGCAATTATGAACTCTTCATAATTCTAACTTCGTTTTGTCTTTGAAACTTTGATTGCGATCAATTTTGGGAAACACAATCTCGATGAACGCAGATTAGCCATCCAAAACTTGAACCAATCTAGGAATCACAAGACTAAAACAAATAGGAAAATCAAACCCCAAAATCCACACACAAACCAACTACCCAAAACCCATTCCAGATCAGCAAGTCTGGACTAGTTCTGTTACTGGTTTTGTCGATTTTGTCGAAAATTCCATATTCAGATTTTTAACCAAAATCAAAACATATTTTGACCACCGAGCGCCCGCCTGGTCAACAGCGAGCGGGCGCCTGTTTGGTCAGAATGGTATAGAATTTTAAAGTTCGAAAATTTTGTCTCAAAATTATTTTCCCCGATTATTAAAACTTTGATCTGATCAAAAAATCAATAATCGAAATAATTCAGAATCCACCATAATTTTATCGCGATTGAATCGTGCGATTAAAGTTGCAAAACAATAAACCACATAAAATCACAAAACATATAAACATCATATATTCCAATATTCATATCATGCAAGGCACATAAACAATTTATATACACATAACATGATCCAAGTATTGAATTAATCAACATGAACGGGGCTCTGATACCACTGTTGGGTTTCCAAGTAACATGCGCAGCGGAATATAGCAATAAAAATTTTAAGAAACCCAAAGCCATGGATCCGTTCATATGATTAAATCAAATACAACATATTGAATATAGGATAAACTAACCCTTGATGGCTATGAACTTTTCTCTTTGGTCTTGGTGGAAATCTTGAAGCTTTATCACGAACAAATCACGAACTTTGTAAGATGATAAAATTCACCCTCTAGCGGTATCCACACTTCGAACGAATATCAAAGGAACTTCTTCGATCTTGGTTGCTAGACCAAAAATTGTGAAACACACTTTCACAATTCAATAAAGAACTATATGGAATTTATTTGTGAATTATTTTGTTCCTCAATCAATGATATCTTAGAACAAAATAAAATCTCTCTCAAACTCTTTGAGACTCACAAAAATACTAGTAAATATGGTCTGGCCGAATTGGTGTTTTTATACACAATTAAGACCTATTCCAAATAGGTAACTTGTGCCAAAAACCTTTCCTAATCGAATTATGAATTTTCCTATCGGCATACCGGGCGCCCGCCTGGTCCTACCCAGGCGCCCGCTCATTTGACCAGAAGGTCAAGTTCCTTTTCAGCTTTGTTCAAGTGCCCGCCTGGTGCAACCCAAGCGCCCGCTTGGTTGACCAGGAGGCCCAAAACTTTTCCAAAAATTCCTTTGAGATCCTTCAACCCTAAATTCCAATATAGTCTTTTTATTTAAGATTCGTTCTATTGTGTGTGACCCTCTAGGATTATACTAAGTTGGCAATGTGGTCAAACATGATCCCATAAGATATGATTAGGTTCTAGCAAACTGTCATACCTACCCAAATAGTATAACTAGATACAAGTTCGCATTCCTTTAGAATATGTCACAATCCCTTTGTCCACGATGTCATTGAACACAAGTCATGGTCAAACAGTCAACTTGTTTTTGTTCAATACTTTCTCGATTCCGAATATGTTGATAATTCAAATGCTATTGATCTAATCAATCCATTTGAGTTCGGCCGAACATTTCATCAACATCATTCCTTCGAGGGGCCCAAGCTTGAAATCTCTCCGTGGAGGGACAAATCCATTTAGCTTATTATTCTTCCCTACGTGAATCCGATTATGCCAATCATATCCTTTATAACTACCCGGTTAAAGGTAGCGTTTGAATATGTCAAACATAATGTTCATCAAGTGGAAGACTATAATAACTTAATGTCTAAGGATTCGAATGACATAACTAATATGAGATATATGTATGATATAGACCATGACATAAATCTCATACAGCGGGTCATGTCCAGTACCTTGTTCCAAACAAGTACCCATAAATCTAACATGATCATCTCATGATCATTTAGCCTTTATACTAGTGCTTAACAAGTACTAGGAACGGGGATTATTATAAGTAAACATGAACAAAAATAATAATCAAAACATCTCTTTATTGATATGAAATAAATGATAACAATTACAACGTTTATTAAACGTGCCTAGGGCACCACTACCAACAATTTCATGCTCGGCGGCTATGATATCACTTACGTCACACTCAAATCCATCAGGGGGAAAGTGTTCAGTGATCAACTTGCTAAATTTCTGTGTGACGAAGTGAAGGGGGAAGACTTACAATTTCCCGACGAGCACTTGGTTTGCACTACAACCGGGGAAAATAAATGGCAACTTTTTTTCGATGGCGCAGCCAATAAGCACGGTTATGGGATAGGAATATTGCTTGTCTATCCAAAGGACATCTACACTCCAATCGCAATCCATCTTGAATTCGAAGCTACCAACAATATTGCCGAATATGAAGCATGTATAGTGGGGCTAGAAGCAGCACTAGAAAGAAATATCACAGAACTAGAAGTATTCGGTGACTCCCTGCTCCTTATCAATCAGACATCGGGTAAATGGCGAATCCAAGACCCAACCCTCCAACAGTATGGTCAACACCTCGAGGAGTTAGCTGAACAGTTCCAAGATATCACATTTAATTATTTGCCGAGGGACAAGAACCTCTTTGCCGATGCTTTAGCCACCATAGCCTCATTGGTTGAAATGCCCAAAGGAAAAATGGTGAAGCCCTTCAAAATTTCAAGGAGGACTAGTCCGGCATACTTTATGAATATTGAGATCAATGAGGTCCAAGATAATCCCCCATGGTATACAGACATCATGAACTTTCTCAACAATGGCACCTTCCCTAACAACAGCAATGGGAAATCTAGAATAGCATTGCAAAAGCTAGCCGCCAGATATGTGTTGATTGGAAACCGAGTCTACAAAAGACATCATCAAGGGATCAATCTCTTATGTGCGAATGAGACCGAAGCTTAAGAAATCATGCACGACGTCCACGAAGGCGAGTGTGGATTCCACATGAATGGGATTATGTTAGCCAAGAAGATACTCCGTATTGGCTATTATTGGACTACAATGGAAAGAGACTGCATCGAGAAAGTCAAGAAATGCGCCAAGTGCCAGTTCCATACTAATCTGCAACATGCTCCACCTTCACAATTGTACAACATGACCACACCTTGGCCATTCTCTTATTGGGGAATAGATATCATCGGCAAAGTCCATCCTACAGGAAGCAATGGACAGTCATTCATTCTAGTGGCCGTGGATTACTTCACAAAATGGGTCGAGGCACAGGCTTACCGAGTTCTCAACGCCAAGAAAGTGGCCGAATTCGTGAAGAACAGCATCATGTGCCGATACGGTATTCCTCATGAGATCATCTCCGACAATGGCTCTCACTTCGAGAAAGAAATGGATGCACTTTTGGTGGACTACAAAATTACCAAACACAAGTCATCCCCGTACCGCCCCCAAGCCAATGGAGCGGTCGAAGCAGTAAATAAGACAATCGAGGTCATCATACGGAAAATGGTTTCAACAGGAAGGGATTGGCCCGAGAAATTACCACTAGCATTGTGGGGCTACCGCACGTCAATCAATACAGTCAGCAACAGGAAAAACTCTGTACTCATTAGTTTATGGTTCTGAAGCCGTACTCCCAGTCGAACTCGAGGTTCCTTCTCTACGGGTCTTGCTCGAGAACACGGTCAACGAGGTTGATTGGATGCAAAGTTGATACGAGCAACTAGCCCTACTCGACGAAAAGAGGTTAAGAGCGCTCGAACGCACAAGGGCTTATCAACAAAGAATGGCAAGGGCTTTCAACAAAAAGGTGAAGCCTAGAAATATTAAAGTGGGAGATTTGGTCCTAAGACAACATCCTCCCAATGCCATAAATCCCCTTGGGAAGTGGGGACCTCGATGGATCGATCCTTATGTGGTCAAAAAGATACTAAGCGGCAGTGCAGTCCGACTCGTAGACTTGGATGGTGATCAATTTCCAAAGGAGGTCAACCTCGACAAGCTCAAGAAGTTCTACGCTTAACAAATAAAGACCATTTAAAAAAAACGCTCGCTAGGTTGAAAACCCGCAAGGGTGGCCCAGGCAAAAAAGAAACCCGCTAGATTGAAAACCCAAAAGGGCGGTCTAGGCAAAAAACAGGGTGCACACATAAAAAAAATGGTCTTCATTTGTTTGAACTACGGAGACCTGAGCCTCTCTACGAGAGGAATGTAGGCAACCCTCGGGTGCGGTCTAAAACATAAATTTTTACCCAATCAAGTCATAACAAGATGCAAATTTATTCAATCATTGAATTATTCTTTCCATTACAACGGATAATGTTGAGCAATAATAGACATAAAACATTAAATCCTAACAAGTGGTCTACTTAATTGCAATCTTGGGGTACTAGGAAAAATCTAATTTTCTCTTGGCCTTAAAAGAGCCGCCCGAGCGACCATCAATCCTACTTTTCTTGGGAGGCCTAGGAACTTTGAGACGGACCGAAACCTTCTGTGCAACAGAGCGCCTCCGAGCATAAAAGTCATCCAAGGGAGTACCGAAAGGGTCGGCTAGAATTTTATTTGAATCAGCAGCAGCTTCTTTATACCTCAAAGAACTACTAGGCTCAAAGTCCTTTCCCAGTAGCTCAGCCCGAAGAGTGTCTACCCAAGGGATACCACGGCAGAGGGTGCCAAACAGATGATCTAAGTAGCTCCCAGGAAGAAAATTGCTACCCCAATAAATAGGGACAGAAGCCCACTGATGGAGGTCACCTCCCCAGGCTAACTGAAGCTCCTTAAAAAACCGGACCTATATACGAGACTGGACGAAGCACCCCACTTCTAGGGAAGGGAATGATCTGCTGACGGCCGAACTACCTCAGAACTCGCTCCGGCTGATAAAAACAAGAATCCCTAAGGCCAGGAAGGACCACATGTCCAAAACCCAAGGTCCACTCCACAAAAGGACGAAGACCCCAAGAGGGAGGGCACCACTAAATGTCGTCCGATGCCCGAGAAGCAAAGAATCTCTTCCAACCATCCTCGGTTAAGTCTCGGACCAGTAATTTTCTCCTGTGAACAGCAAAAGGAGACAGATCACCCTCCGAAGAATAAATCTTAAAGTGTTCCCGGAGCCATATAGTCAGAAGTAAGGGGCTTCCCCGACACATCTCACCCGTTCGATGCAACTCATCAAGACCGTGCAGGGTCTCCCCCACTATAAGAGGGATTATACTGAATTGTTGCTCCTTGGACTGCAAGATAATCTCAGCCAACTGCGCATCCGCTATCCCGAATGGTGTAACGAAAAGAACTTCACTAAAAAGACAGGCTGCCATGGCATTCCTCTTGAAAGACTGAACCGCCATGTCCTCCGAATGCAAGCTAAAAAACATCAGCAACTCGGTTATATCTACCACGGTACCATGCAACAACTTCCTCACATCTCCAATAGGAAGGTTCAACAAGTTAGACCAAGAATCAATGACACCACGATGGTATTTGGGGACGGCAATATGACCTGCCAATGGCATACCAAGAATGGCACCAAAATCATCAACAGTTGGTACCATTTCATTCGCCGAAAAGTTGAAAGTGTGACTGTCACAATCCCAAAAGGCTGCAGCAGCCTTCAAAAGGTCCCAATCCGGCTTCATAGTCCGAAGTGTAAAGAGAATTAGGAAACTAAAATCTTTGACAAAATCCTTCTTGGGATGGGTCTTAAAAGAATATACAAAGGTCGATAAATCCTTCTCATACTCACCAACAACCTTGGTATCAAGAGTGAAAGAATTGGAAGCCATGGAAAAGGTGGATTACAAGCAAAATCAAGCAAGAAAAGATGTTCAAGAATGGCAGAGAAGAGCTGTTGGAAGAATATGTTCGAACAGAGACTGATATTATAGCTGTTGGGGATCTTTTGGCCAGCAAATGTCAAGCCCCGAAATTTGCTCCCCAGAAGCGTGCGCCTCCCGCCACCCACTTGGAAAGTGCGCGTGTCCTGAAGACACCAGCCAAGGTGCCCGCCTCTCGCTTCAGAAATGCCTCAACAGGCCCTGGTCAAAAGAAGAAATCATGCAGGAACAAAGGCCGGACACTCCCAAAATCAACAGGATCAAAATTCTTCACCTAAGCCACGACAATCTCTGCCCTCGAACATACAGTTGGGCGCACGTTAATTTGGTCCGCCCCTAAGGCATGTCTGAGTCAAAGTAAGATAGAAACTCCCACTAAAAGTAGGATGTGTCTCTCTCTCTCTCTCTCAAAAGTTAAGGTCAATCTCGACATTTTCCTCTCTAAAGGGAAAACATTCTTTTCGGTCCGCAGTCAACTGTACCCGCACCCCGCAAAAGTCAACTCCAAGTGCGACTCCAAGCAGTATGCGTCAGAATACAACTTCAAACAGTAATTTTGGTCCGCGGTGAACCACTGAAATCACCACCTCATTAGCAAAGTCTACTCAACAAATTCGCAATCATCTCCAGTCCCCTATACGGACTCCAAATCAGCAGGCAGACTTTCGAGTCCCTCCAAATCAGCAGAAAAACTTTCGAGTCCCTCAAAATCAGCAGGCAGACTTTCGAGTCCCTCCAAATCAGCAGGCAGACTTTTGAGTCCCTCCAAATCAGCAGGCAGACTTTTGAGTCCCTCTAAATCAGCAGGCAGACTCTCGAGTCCCTCCAGTCCCCTATACGGACTCAACATATTAGCCACAGTGGGCCGATTTCTATCACCGCACACTTTTGTATCAGCAGTCAGACTCCCGAGTCCCTCCAGTCCCCTATACGTACACTAAATATTGGCCACGGTGGGCCGATTTCTATCACCGCACCCCTTCTATCAGAAAAAGTCGCTCACACAGGGAGCACACTTCTATCTCTTGTAATTTCAAGATTCTTGTTTTTATCGAGTCTTTGCTTTTTTCTTGGTGATGTCTTCGGCGGATGTTTTGTTCTTTCGTCGACGTGTTTTGCTTTGCAATCCACGTCGTCGAGGGGCTCTGTAGACACCCCGCCTTGGACCGCTCACCCCGATTGCACACTTGATTTTGTGTTTCTCCTTATTTTAAGTGTTTGTCATTAAGTTCAGGGACCAAATTGAATAACAGTGCTGACTTTCTAGTCCATTCTGTCAAAAAATCCATTTCCAAGGCGCGCGCCTCCACCCTTTGAGGTCAGAAACGCGCGCATCCCGCCACCAAGGCAGGAGGCGCGGGCACCTGGGCGTCAGTTACTGATTTCTGTCTAAGAATCCCTCCCTTGCTCCTTTTAACAGGATTTTGCCCGGGAAACTAATCTTTGTGACTTGGTTTTGGCACCAAAAACATATCTCTTCTACCTATAAAAACCTCCTTTCTCCACCATTTCAAATGATCTTCTCCTCAATCTTGAATTTCAACCACAAAGGACCACCTTTTCAACACAAGAAAACTATACAAAAATCACTTTCAAAGTATTCTCAAGGCATTTTTCTAAGAAGAACTTGGAGTCATTTTGAAGGATAGGTAAACAAAACTTTTCCTTCTCTCTTCTCTACTTCATCTCTCTTCTTCTCTTTTATTTCATCAAAAGTCAATCACCCAAACATTTTGGGACATGACACCAAAGATTACTTCACTTCATTGAAGCTAGTCAAGGAGTTATCTCCCTACATTCCAAACACCCCTTTTAAACCCCCATTTTATCATTACAGAGAATAGGAAGAACATTTTAATTATGTAGACTTTGACCAAGCAAGACCAACATCAGTTGGGCGAGATGGGTGTTTAAGTACTTCCCATCTCGTAACCTAATCCCCGAACCTCATAACAAGAATCTCTGTTTTCGTAATCAAACTTAGGCTAAATATTAGATTTTCTTATGTTCCTCTAAAACATAGGTGGAGACTCTGAACAAATTAAGAAACAAATAGAGATCCTAGGACAACTCGCGCGCTCTAGCCCAGCCGTGGCCTCCCGGGGTATCTACAGTCACTGACCCCGATAAGATTGTCCCCTTACCTCACAAGTTCAAAATGCCGGAGATCGACAAGTTTGATGGAACAGCTTGCCCCCAAACTCACATCAATGCTTACACCTTGGCAATGAGGGCAAAAGGTTGTACTGTGCAACAAATGGCGGATCATTTCCAACTTTCCTTGAGAGGGAATGCACTTAAATGGTTCTTCAACCTGAAAGACGAGTCCCGAGTAACGTGGGACCGAATCAAAGAATCTTTCCTCACCAAGTACTGGTCCAACTTGGAATGGGAGACAAACCGCACAGATTTGCAAAGCACCACACAAAAAGGTGACGAACCGATTGGCGAATTTTATAGGAGATGGAATTACAAACTCGGTGAGATTTCTAACCCGCCAACCGAGGATGAACAATTGGACATCTTCCAATCATGTTTAAAACCTCAGTTACGAGCCTTGATTAGTCATCATTTTTATCCCATCCTCCGAGCCATGGTCACCGCCGGATCCAAGTTTGAGAAGGCTCTCAATGAGCAAACTTCTGCCCAAAGCAGCGGGAACTCCTACAGATATCGTCCCCCGACCAAAAACACCCACAAAGGGAAGGAAACCCTGAGGGTGGTCAACAACATCCAAGGGGAGAACCCAAGGCAAAACCCTCAAGGGATGGGTAACCCAGAAAAACGTCGGTTCATAAGATTCGAAGACTTTGGGATGCCCTTGAGTAAGGTGTTTGAGGGATTGGTCAAACAAGGCCTCACAAAACCCCTTCTCAATTTTCAACCCAAAAATCCCGAAAGGTACCATGATGTGAACAAAAGGTATGCCTTCCACAATTATCATGGACACAACACCGATGATTGTTCGGTTGTGAAACGTGTCATATTGGACTTGATCGACAAAGGGAAGCTTGAACACCCCCAAGGTCCGAATGTGGTCAACAACCCATTTCCTAATAACAATGTCATAAACATGATTGAGTTTGGGGGGCCAGGACCCGTAACTTTTTTGCAATTCAACACCCCGATAACGGAAATAGGGGAAAGATAGAAAGACACCCTATGGGCTTGTGTGCAGGAAGGGAGGATGAAGTTCCACCCCAGATAGCATGGTAGCCAACATATTGAGTGCAAGGGTCCTTCGCCAAAATGCCAATGAGTTGATAATGATTAAGCTCACCAAGCACAAACTGACATACGAAGAGTGCATGAAGGAATTGGAAAAGCCATCGAGAACACTTCGGGAGGCGAAAGCCATGGTCCATGCGAGTACTGTCCCCCTCACCACGAGCATTTCCACATCACGGAGACAAACAGCTCGCCAATGGGGGAAAGGCTGATTAGAAGAGTGTGTGGTTGTAATAGGGAGAAGGAAGAAGATGGTACGACATAGAAAGAATCCCGGAGGTTTCCAACTACAGAGGACACCTCACCCAAATGAGGGAAGCAATCCGCTCTATGCCTCGCCAAGAGCTTTGAACCCTTTGTGCAAGTGATGATGAGGAATCCCTTTACATTTCTCCCCATGTGCCGTGCCCAGAAATGGAAGGAAACTTTCCTATTTTGGAGGATCTCTTACCTTTGCCACCGTTATCCCCACCATTGGGATTTGGCGGTGAAGAGTCAGCATTCTCGGGCCATTTTTGTTGCATGTTGACCATTGAGAAGCTCCGCGAGTCCGTAGGGGTAGTGGAGAGAAAATGTACTCGTCCCATTTCCCTTGAGGAAATCTGAAGATCCGCCTATCCGACTAGAGGAAAGCTCATGGTGAATGAGTTGAGAAAGGAAGCATGGCCTTATGACACTAAGGGACCACCAATGCCCGTAAGTGGGTTGGAAAAGGTTTTTGACCCTGCGGAAGTGAGTGTATTGACCCGCTCCGGGCAAGTCCACACAGAAAACCCCAAGAAGCCTCCTCCACCAGAATACCGCAGCATGCCTCCCCTCCATGTTAAAGAAGTGTAAGTCCCAGAGTCCGAGAAAGAAGATCATGTCCTCACTCAGCTTAAGAAGACCCAAGCCAACATTTCCTTGTGGTCTCTCCTTACCTCATCCTAGCCCAATAAACTCAAGCTAGAGGAATGTCTAGCCCAAACCATGGTGCCCACCACGGCTACCCCCGAGGAAGTCGTCCAAATGATTGGGAGTGTTTACTATAGGAACGTTATTACCTTCACAGATTTAGATCTACCAAAATTCAGGGCCGATCACAACGAGGCTCTTTACATCACAGTACAGTTGGATGACCGTCACCTTCCCCGGGTTTTGGTTGATAATGGGTCCGTAATGAATGTCCTCCCTGCCAAGATGATGGACTTACTTGGTCTTAAAGTTGAAAACCTGAAACCCTCCACAATCACGGTCAAAGCCTACGACTCAACGGCACGATCAGTCCTGGGGGTAGCTACCTTGGATCTTTGGTTTGGAAAACAAGTGGTGCCGACAGAGTTCCAAGTGCTTGACATCCCTATCTCATTCACTGCCCTATTGGGACACCCGTGGCTTTACAAGGTCAATGGAGTAGCTTCTACTCTCCACCAGTGCGTAAAATATGTGCAGGGAAACAACCTAACGGTCATCTATGGGAACAGTGTCATCACAGAGGGAACCAACGCCAGTGGGATCCCCGTGCTAGAAATTAAGCATGAGGGGAATGGCATAGTACTCATCGGTTTTGCAGAGATACCTCCCAACACTCACATCTGTTGCATGGACCTCACGCTCGCGAGGGATAAGATTCCCCCCGCCATGAAAATGATGCGCCTAATGCACTACTTGCTGGGGCTCGGTCTAGGGAAGAGACAGCAAGGTACACACAAAGTTATCGATATCAAGGAGCAAAAGACGCTCCATGGCTTGGGATATACGCCGACCCCCGAGGATATCAGAATGGATAAGGAAATGGCTCGGAAGAAAATCCAAGCCAAAGCTCGAGGAATCTCGTATAAGGCTCCAAATCTCGGTCCCTACACCTTTGACATGGGTTGTTACTTCGTGAAAGGGGGATTCCAAACCGAGACCCCGGGTTCTAAGGAACCATTGATGGTCACCAACTGGGACAAACTGCAAGAAGATCTGGAAAGGTCCGAGGGATGACTGCCAACCCCATAAGGAGGGCGTTCCTCAAGATGACTGAGATGCCCGTCTTACCGGGGCTATAGAAGCGCGCGGGCACATCTCTAAAGGGGTGACTGAGATCGTAAAGCAATTCAAAGATTTTTTCACTAAAAGGGATGGTGAGGAGACGGAACCCATATGGGTTCAGTATGGTAAGTACGAGGAAGGGACTCCCGAAGAAACCAAGAAAGACATCATGGATGATGAGTGGGATGGCACTGTAATGAAGGGAATGTTTGGAGAAAGGATGGTTATACCAGGTTTGGTTGGTCCAGAAAACAACTGTGATAGAGAGGGAATCCCTTGAGACTTTTGACCCCCCGCACCTTGGTTGGACTCAAAGATATGCCTCTGAAGAATTGCGTGACTTTCTCCGGACCGGTGGCTAGGAACGAGGAAATGACTGCTAAACTTGGATTGGTTCCCTGTCCCCTAGAATCGAAAGTCGTAGGGTCCAATGTAGTCGAGTCTCCTCAATCCCTTGTCTTTGAGTTTGAGTCTTCTTCATCCAAGGACCTCACGCCCAAGGATGATGAACTTATGGCAAATATTGTATTCCCCTTTGCTTTAAATGAAATGATAGACCTTTCCGAGTATCCCCTTATTGCCAACTTATTAGATGATAAATTAACTAATAATCTAAAAACGGTTAATGATGAATCACCTAATAATGCAGACACACTAAACGAACAATACATTAAAGAACTTTTAAAGCAGGTTATTGACCGAGAAGAAAACCGTGCCCAAGCTGCTGAAGAGGTTTTGACTAAGGTGAATTTGGGGACTGCAGATGAGCCAAAGGAAACACAGATTGGCAGTTACTTCGAAGGAGCCGAGAGGAAAGATTTGGTTAAACTCCTCAAAGAATATGTGGATGTGTTCGCTTGGTCCTACAAGGATATGACAGGGTTGGATGCTTCCATTGTATAGCACAAAATCCCCGTGGATCCCGAGGTAAAGCCGGTTAAGCAAAATCTTTGAAGGATTAAACCAGAATGGTCCTTGCAAGTCAAAGAAGAGAGTGAGAAACTACTTTGAGTCGGCTTCATAAGGGTGATAGAATACCCTTCATGGCTTTCCAATATAGTAACGGTCACGAAGGCCAATGGGAAAGTCTGATGTTGTGTTGACTTCAGGGATCGCAACAAAGTAAGCCCCAAAGATGATTTCCATCTCCCGAATATTGACAAGGTCAAGTCCTTTATGGATGTCTTTGCCAGGTACAATCAAATCAAGATGGCTGAAGAAGACCAAGAAAAAACCGCCTTCACCACCCCGTGGGGAACCTTCTGCTATACCGTGATGCCTTGAAAATTAAGGAATTCCGGAGCTACATACCAAGGGGCCGCAACTGCACTCTTCCACGACATGATTCATAAGGAGATAGAGGTATATGTTGATGACATGATTTTCCATTCCAAGGGAACCAATGGGCAGCACCTAATCGACTTGAGGAAGTTCTTTGATAGGCTGAGAAAGCACTCCATGAGGCTCAACCCAGCTAAGTGCATTTTGGGGTCTCCCGTAGTAAGGTTTTGGGATACATGGTCACTGAACGGAGCATTGAGATTGACCCTCACAAGGTTAAGGCAATTGTGGAGATGAGACCACCTCGCACTCAAACAGAAGTGAAAGCTTTCATGGGATGAATGCAATACATTAGTCGTTTCATAAACCAACTCACCCCCACATGCGAGCGCATTTTCAAATTGTTGATAAAAAACGCAGAGGTTGAATGGAATGAGGAATGTCAAAGGGCCTTCGAGAAAATCAAAGCCTACCTTACCCATCCGCCAATCCTTTGCCCTCCACACATGGATAAGCCTCTCTTGTTATACTTGACAGTAACCGACACGTCAGTGGGAGCCATGTTGGCCTAAGAGAAGAAGGATTAAAAAGTGGTGAATGCCATCTACTTTGTGAGTCAAAAACTGTAAAGGAATGAGCTTAACTACTCCGCCATTGAAAAGACGTGTGCCGGACTAGTATGGGTAGTGAGAAGTTGAAAAACTACATGCATTCCCACTCAATACAACTCATCTCTAAGATAGATCCCATCAAATGCTTGTTGGAAAAGCCGTCTCTGTACATGAGACTCGCCAAATGGTCATTCTTCCTAGCAGAATACGACATCAGCCACGTGACACAAAAAGCGGTCAAAGGAAGAGTTATGGAAGAACACTTGGCAGATTTACCTAGCAATAAAGAAAATGAAACCGAGCCAAAGTTCCCCGGCGAAGGGATATTTGCTCTCGAAGGTGAAAACAAATGGCAATTGTTCTTTGATGGCACCGCAAACAAGAGGGGAAATGGCATTGGAATGCTCTTGGTAGATCCGACGGACGGACACACCCCCATTGCCATAAAATTAAACTTTAATGTGACCAATAATACAGCTGAATACGAGGCATGCACGACCGGATTAGAAGCCGCCCTCGAAAGGAACGTAAAAGAATTGGAGGTATACGGAGATTCAGCTTTGATCATCAACCAAGTGTCTAACAAATGGAAGACGTTGGGCCCGGGGCTGCAAAAGTACCATGCCCACATGGAAGAACTCATAGCCCAATTCAAAGAGGTCAGCTTTCACTACCTACCAAGGGATCAAAACCGTTTTGCGGATGCGTTGGCCACCTTGGCCTCCTTGGTGGAAATCCCTGAAGGGAAAACAATAAAACCCTTTAGAGTTTGTAGAAAAGAAAACCCAGCCTACTATTGTGAGATAGATAGAATCCCAGAAAAGGTAGAAGATCCATGGTACAACCAAATCTACAAATTTTTCAAAGAAGGAGAAGCTTCCTTCACAGATGAGAAAGAAGAATACAAGGATGGGATTAAGGCCAAGGGCATGACGGCCTTCAAGCGGTTTGTGTCTCACTATGTGGTCTTAGGAGATATATTGTACAAGAAACGCCATCAGGGCCTTCTCCTAAGGTGTATAAGCACAAAAGAATAAAGAGGACTCTTGAAAGAGGTCTACGGTGGGGTGTGCGGTCCCCACATGAACGCTCAGGCCTTAATGCAAGTCATCCTACGAATGGGGTATTTTTGGATCTCGATGGAAGCCGATTGCATGCAATTTGTGAAGAAATGTGATAAGTGTCAGCGGTTCTCCAACCTTAATCACTTACCGCCTCATCATTTGTATTGCATGACGACCCCATGGCCTTTCTCAACTTGGGGCATTGACATCATCGGGAATATCTATCCACCCGGAAGCAATGGCTATGAATTCGTCTTAGTAGCTGTGGACTATTTCACAAAATGGGTCGAAGCCAAATCTTACAAGGTCTTAACCTCGAATAAGGTTGCGGAATTCATAAAAGAAAATATCATGTGCCACTATGGGGTCCTAAATGAGGTCATCACTGACAATGGCTCACACTTTGAAGGAGAGTGTGATCGGTTGCTAGAGGAATTCTGAGTCACCCGCCACAAGTCTTCCTCCTATAGGCCTCAAACCAATGGCGTGGTGGAAGCCGCCAACAAGACACTTGAAAAGGTCATTAAAAAGATGGCAACATGAGGGAAAGATTGGCCTGAAAAGCTACACCTAGCACTTTGGGGCTACCGAACCTCAGTTAGGACCGCCACCGGGGAAACCCCATTCGCCTTGACCTACGGGATGGAGCCGAGTTAGAAGTTCCGTCTTTGAGAATCCTATTGCAAAACAAAATTCATGAGGTAGACTGGCTCCGGAGTCGACATGATGAATTAGCCTTGATAGATGAGCGCCGTTTGAAGGCCATGGAACATATCCGTGCCTACCAAAGGAGAATGGCACGGGCCTTTGACAAAAAAGTGAAGCCCCGACAAATTCGGGTAGGAGACCTGGTTCTCAAAGAAAAACCCCCGGGATGGTCTAATCCTGATGGAAAGTGGGAACCCGTATATATTGGTCCCTTTGTGGTGCAAGAGATTTTTTCGGGAGGAGCAATGAGACTCGCAGATTTGGATGGCAATCCCTTCATGAACCCGGTCAACGGTGATAAGCTCCGCCGCTACTTTGTTTAAAAAAAAAGAGTTCTAAAAGAATACACCCACCTAGATTGAAAACCCATTTGGGCGGTCTAGAGAGAAAACTGGGTTGCACCAGATTCATGGAAAAGAACTACGATGACCTGAGCCCCTAGTCCTATTTGTAAAAGGGGAACGCATGCAGCCATTTTTTGGTCTGGTCTTAAAAATAAATAAAATCCAAATTCAGTTTTGAAAGAAGTCCCAATGTGAATCAAAGATAAGTAATGATTGTCACTACAGTTAAAACACATCTTTGATGAGTTCAAGCACGGTCTACTCTCGACTCAATAACATGCTAAAAATACAAATAAAACGCCTAAATGAACTAATGTGTCTGCAATGGCAATGGGTGGATACTTAGGACATAGGGCCATCAACACTCCTCACCTGTCCACCTCTTTTTTTGACTTCTCCGAGTCTTCTTTTTCTTGATGTCAAAAATCTCGATCTCCTTCCTCCCAAGTTCAGGTGCTCTTTCGGCCTCCTCAATAAGTCCGGTCGCCCTCAAAGCTCTGTCAAACGCAACCCGAGCCCGGAAGTCCCCTATCCGTGCTTCAACCTTGGGTACTGCATCCATTCTCCTTTTCAGCCAAAGCCTGATAATCCTCGACGATATCTACAGTATGGTTACGGCCACTTGCCACATCCTCGGTCTCCCTCAAAGTCCTACTAGTGTCATAACCCTCCCCAAGAATGGCCTCACGCCTCTCCTCAATGAGCCTTTGAGTCTACCCCATAGTCCGTTCATACCAATCTAAGTAAACCATGGTCAGAATCGTGCTGGCCAGAAAGAGAGAATGCGTCCACAGTTGCGCAAAAATCGAAATGGTAGGTGGATCCCACATGTATAGTGACAAAGGCCTCAGGTGCTCTGGATTGACATCCGACTACTCTGACAAAAGGGTTTGCAACAAGTCAAACTACCTACGGACTAAGGAAGGAATGTAAAAAGATGATCCCAAAAGTCCCGGTACCTGAACAATGGGAGAACCATCCTGATGCTCTCTCATGGAGCTAATGCGCCAATGCGGAACCCGCCACCAGATCCACGAAGTCCGAAGCTGAGCCATGTAAACATCCCAATCATCTCGGGCAAAATCCAAAAGTGTGCCTCCAGAGAATAAGACCATGGTTTGTGAGATAGAAGAGCCTCAGGAACGGCCATCAACCTCTCCCTCAACCATATGGTAAGAAGAGCAGGACTACCACTGCGCATGAAGCCATCACCTAAGGATAAACGGTCCATGCCATGAAGGGTCTATCCTAAAATCAAGGGGACATTGTCTTTTCCCGAAAGGCATTCCTCGAGGACGCTCAACAAAACCCTATGGCAAGTGCCCTTAGAGCCAACCATGTAGAAAAAATCAAGAACGCATAATCCAAATGCATTCCACGAAGCCTCATCCGTGCGATCCATGAACTTTTCGGGAAGGTCCGAAATGTCCATAAAAGTAGGATTGAGAACCATACGCTGAGCCTCTTCTAAAGGAATGTTGAGAAGAGAGACCAACCTTTCGACACACATTGTATCTTCAACCGAAGGAAGGTCAACGACCTCCGTATCTACACCCCCCACCAAAGTCTTGAAATCCTCATAGGTTGAGGTAATCTCGTTGTAGGAGAAACAATACACGTCTCCGAGTATCCCAAAAGATCGCAACAGCTCTCAAAAGCTCGAGATCCGGGATGAATTCCTTAAGAGACCAAAGAGTCCTAAGCCCAAATTTGGCTTGAAAAATGCCTTTGTTTTCCCTCATGTGATCCCGCATCCAAAGCCTAAAGTTGCCTTCAAAACACTCTTGATCAATTTTGGACAATTTTGGTGGCTTCCCCATAAAAAAGACTCCATGGAAGAGAGAACTTTCGAAATAGGGAGAAGAACTTCTCATGGGATCCAAGACGAAGCACTTAGGAAGATGGCCGGACCTAGAACAAAACTCAATGCAAAAGGAATACCCACTTTCCTAGCCGTACGGCTACTTTTGCCTGACAGAATTAATGGTTTCTTGTTAATTTGTGACAAATTGCCTTGTGTGAAAATACACTTAGGCGGTCCTCGACATAAGCCCATTTTCCTTAGGAAAGAAAAATCCCGATATTGACCAAATGAGAGTCACGTCCTACATTGACCAAATGAGAGTCACGTCTAATTTTGACCAAATGAGAGTCAAGCCAAATGTCCGGCAGTTCTTAGTCAGACGTAAGACCAGTGTTCCATCAAACTCCTCAAAGATGGAGATGACTCCAAACCTAAGTCCCCCAAAGTGGTCATTTTAGGTTGAAACCTTTGTCCCCGGCAGTCCTTAGTCAGACGTAAGACCAGTTTTCCGTCAGACTCCCCAAAGATGAAGTTGACTCCGAACCTAAGTCCCCAGAGTGGTCATTTTAGGCTGAAACCTTTGTCTCCGGCAGTCCTTAGTCAGACGTAAGACCAGTTTTCCGTCAAACCCCCCAAAGATGGAGTTGACTCCGAACCTAAGTCCCCCAGAGTGGTCATGTTAGGTTGAAACATTTGTCCCCGACAGTCCTTAGTCAGACGTAAGACCAGTTTTCCATCAAACTCCCCAAAGATGGAGTTGACTCCGAACCTAAGTCCCCCAGAGTGGTCATTTTAGGTTGAATCCTTTGTCCCCGGCAGTTCAAGCGCAACATAAGACCATCCCTTAGTCAACCCTCCCTATAGAGACAAGTTGACCGAGCTTTAGACCAAATGAGAGTCAGACCCCTCCTTTAATCAACCCCCCCCCGTGGAGTCGAGTTAACCAAACCATGACCAAATGAGAGTCAAATGAGAGTCAAGACCAAGTGAGAGTCAAGACCAAGTCCCGACTTCGACCAAATAAGATTTGAGTCCGCTTTAGAAGAGAATGACAGATATTCCCCTACGCTTTAGGAGAGGATGACAGATATCCCTCTTTGGTTAGGCCATCATCACAAAAGCCTTAGGTTTGAGATGCCAAGTTCCTCACCTGACCTCAACGGTCACCCTTAGGCTTGAGATGCTATGTTCCTCACCCGACCTCGACGGTCACCCTTAGGCTTGAGACGCTAAGTTCCTCACCCGACCTCAACGGTCACCCTTATAAGTACCCCAATCTGAAATTGACCAACTTTAGAGGAATTCTTGGTGCCATTCAGGGATAAACCGATGGGCCAGGACCTCACTAGGATAAACAAAACATTCCAGGACTGTTCTGGAATAAACCTTAGAAAAATCCTGAAGCTCGCCAGACTGAGCCGTACAGATGGTTTGGGTACCTGAGGGACCTAGCCGTACGGCTGGTTTCGGCACCCTCAGTCCCTATAAATTGAACCCTAGGCTGATCATTTCAGGGGGAGAAAACAGTTTTAGAGGAAAAGCTCTGCAGAATTGAGAGCTGATAGGAGTGACAAACACATTTGAGTGAAAGGAGTGAAAGAAGTTAGGCTTAGAACCAAAGAGTGGTGAGGCCTCCTTCTCCCCCATCTTCTCTTCATCTCATTCCATTTTCCTTTTATTTGTTTACCTTATGTCTTTATGTTTCTTGCAACTTATATGAATTGGAACCAAGCCTTGATCCATGGTGCCCTTCATGTTCTATGCATGATTGTGGGTTCTAAACCAAAGGATAACCTAAGGCTTGTTATCATTTGATGTCATTATGTCTTTACTTTGATGCAATTTACTTTCAAGCCTTTACATTACATTGCAAGTCTTATCCATTCAAGCACTATATATATATATATATATATATATATATATTACAAGTCTTGTCCTCTCAAGATACTATATTATTGCTATATATAATCATGATTTGTTAAATTTCTTATTAATATTATGCTTGTTTGGCCATGATGATCATGATTGAGAGATAAAGTTTCAATCTTTATCTTCCCAACCATGATCTTGCCTAAAATCCCCAAGTTTGGGACATAAAGATTCAATCTTTGTGTTACATGTTTGTCCCTAAAGGTTAATTTAACTTAATAAGTCCATTTTGGTGATAAAGTTCCAATCTTTATTCATCAAATGGTCATTTTGGCCCCAAAGGGCATGTTCACCACCTTTTCTTAATTTCTCCAATGATTACCTTTGATCACACCCAAATCTTTGTTTTTGGGGTTCTTTTGATGATCAAAGTGCATAGGAATGATCTTTTCAAAGTTTTGTTGTTAATCACAAACTGAAAATTAGCATTTCAGTCCAGTTTCAGCAGAATACTCTGTTTCTGCCTGAAACTGGACAGTTTTCTGATAAATCTGTAAAAAAAAACCGGAACGGCCGAACAAGCCGTACGGATGGTTTAAACCAGCCATACGGCTAGTTTGGCCATGGAGCACTTTTTTCCAGTTTTACCCCTTTTTGTTAAACTGATTGCAAAATAACCCTTTTCTGTTAAATAATTAACCAGCTTTGTTAAAAGTTAGTTTCTCCCATTTTTGAAAATGCACACACACAGATGCACTTTGTTAACTAACGATTAGGGAGACTCGGTTCTATCTGAGGCGACTTGGGTGACGTAAAACTCTTCCCAAGGCGTAACCTGACCTCCGAACTAATAGAATCTCTAACCTTTCCATTTGTTGGGTTAAATAATTAACAAATGTGGCGACTCCGTTATGTTTTGTATGATAACCGTGTTTTGTTTTTCGCCCTTCGAAAACGCTCCCATCGTTTCATTCGTCACGGGGCGGGATCCTTACAGTGGCGACTCTGCTGGGGAATAAAGTGTTCGCAAACTTCTTTTTAGAAGCTTTGGGGACGCTATTGTGTGGGTCAAACTCCCGTTCCCCCGTTTTCGTTAACTTTTGTGTTTGTTTTGTGTGTTTTGTGTTTCTGATTGAATCTTCTGGAGTGGAAACTGTTCTGGAAATACAATAAACTGGGGCTTGATGATCAGAAGTTGAAAAACTGCAAAAGATAATTGCCAGCATGCTATAGCCGTACGGCTATGTTGGGCAGGGAACAGAATGTTTCAAAATTTAACCATTTTGTGCTGGGCAGAAACATTATGTGTCCCTTTTGCTTCTGCTTATCCAGGTTCAAAATTTACATATTTGTTTGTACACATTACCTTCTTCTCTTTTAGCCAAAACTTGATTTTTTGAAGCTTGGTTATGCACAAGTCTTTTGGACATAAAATTGGGTTTTTAAAGCCTCCTTGTGCATAACCCTTTTTGTAATTTTTTTTGAATCCTTTGTTGTACACAACTTGTTTTACAAATGGTTTTCAAAAGAATTTTTTTTCTTGAAAAATCTTGATTTCAAAGGATTCTTTGGTTGTGCATAATTTGTTGCATGTACAAGTTTTGGCTTTGTTTGTTCATATGTTCTTGCTTGATTGCTTGTGTGAATAGCTTATTCATGCTTGCTCATATTTTTTGATTATGTTCATATGTTGATCATACATTGCTCATGATGTTAAAACGGATTGAAAATCTCTATTTTGACTCAAAAGGGAACATAGAATGGCTTCACACAACGCGCACTCGACCTTGCACGTTCCAAATGCCCTTTACACCTGGGATGGATGCCAGATGCAGCTTGATTGGTGCTCTTGTGCCCTTCTAGCGCGCACGGGTCCATTCCACCTCCCCTTCCGAGCCGAGTCAACCACACTTGTTCGTGACACACAAATACCGTGACTCTGGTTGGTTTTTGGTCTAGCTCACGTTACCACGTCCCTAATGCGTGTCTAAGGTTAATCATGGCCAAGTTGATGCCCGAGTCACGACTCCTTGTGAAAGCAAGTGTGACCAAGTTCGTCCTCGACCCGGTCTTTGACTTATGCGTTAATGATAGCCATAATTAACCTAAGTCATGTATTAAGGATAGGGTGACACCGTGTTGTCAAGCCCTAATGAATGGTTCACACTAATCATCCTCAAGCCCAAGAATAAGATTAGAGAGCCCTCATCAAAGATGAGGTTATACCGGAAGTCCTTTAAGTCCCTAAGACGAATCTCGATCTTAACCGGGGCTTAATCATGATTGGAATGGCCCATGTATTGGGAACCTTGCGATGCACTAGACCCTAGGTTCGTTTCTTTCGGTCGGTGGAAGCCGCTTGCCCTATAGGACCCTTGCCCGGGACAGTCCATCCTTGGGAGTGTGCGAGACAGGTGAAAAACGAGGGGTCTATAGGCGTAGTGATGGCCTCCACTGATCCAGGATTTAGATTAGTTGCGAAAAAGAAAAGAAATCTTTTCCAACCATGTAGGAATAAAAATGCTTTTTAAGTAAACTTGAATGAATTAATAATCACACATTACATGCGTTTGCTCCTTTCTTGCTTCTTGTCTTTGACGCATCGCATTCTTGCGTTAGCAAATAGCATTTCGTTAAGTCTTTGGACGGATCCCCGTTATCCTCCAAGACCTCCGTTAAGGCATTTCGTTAAGTCTTTGGACGGATCCCCGTTATCCTCCAAGACCTCCGTTAAGGCATTTCGTTAAGTCTTTGGACGGATCCCCGTTATCCTCCAAGACCTCCGTTAAGGCATTTCGTTAAGTGTTTGGACGGATCCCCGTTATCCTCCAAGACCTACGTTAAGGCATTTTGTTAAGTCTTTGGACGGATCCCCGTTATCCTCCAAGACCTACGTTAAGGCATTTCGTTAAGCCTTTGGACGGATCCCCGTTATCCTCAATGACCTCCGTTAAGGCATTTTGTTAAGTCTTTGGACGGATCCCCGTTATCCTCTAAGACCTCCGTTAAGGCATTTCGTTAAGTCTTTGGACGGATCCCCGTTATCCTCCAAGACCTCCGTTAAGGCATTTCGTTAAGTCTTTGGACGGATCCCCGTTATCCTCCAAGACCTACGTTAAGGCATTTTGTTAAGTCTTTGGACGGATCCTCGTTATCCTCCAAGACCTACGTTAAGGCATTTCGTTAAGTCTTTGGACGGATCCCCGTTATCCTCCAAGACCTACGTTAAGGCATTTCGTTAAGTCTTTGGACGGATCCCCGTGTTAGTACCCGACCTGAAAATGAGTTTATTAGGACTTTCCCAAAAATACAAGGACTTTATAGGAATTAGAAACCTTGCAAAGACTTGTCCCGGATTCCCGAAATATCTCATTTATGACAAAATCTATCAAAATAGGTAGTAAATGGTTTCCTTAAAACCATGCAGAAACCCTAGCTTAAGAATCAAGTCAGCCAGCAGAATTGGCCACGCGGCCAACCTTGCTACGCGTCGACCTTGGCCACGCAGTCACTCTTGTCGCCGGCTTCAATCATGGCCAGGCGGCCAACTTTGCTCCCGATGATCTCAGCCGTCAGATCTTCCCCTCAGTTTACTATATAAACCAATCCCATGCTATTGGTTTAGGGTCCGGTTTTGAGAGCTCTAAGTCCGAATATTGGAGTTCTTAAACACAATTTTCTCCCTAATTAAGCATTCAAACACTCAAGAAAATCCAAGGTTTATTTCTTGCCAACATAGGTAAGTTTTCTAACTTTTTCTTCATGTTCTTGCATCATTTTTAATGTAGATCTTTTATATTCGTGTTCTTGCATGTTTATTCATAGTTTCTTCATATGCTTTGCATGTTCATTCATATGTTCATAATATGTTCTTCGCATGTTCTTCGTGTTCATAGATTAAAACCTTATTTATGCTATATTTAGGGTTGTGATCTTCATAATTACATGTTATTTCATAGCCGATGATGATCTAGGGTTCATCAACCCGAGGAAGATCTAGGAACTACTTCTAAACCCTAATCTTTAGGTAATTCCCCCCTCATTATGCATGATCCCGATTCTTCTGCCTATTCTAATTCTCTGCGAACTACGCTGACCTGAGCTTCTCACATTGAGAGGAACGTAGGCAATCTTCGGATCCGGTCTAAATCACTAACACACTACTAACACATTCATCATGATAGAAAGACTGATCAATTCGGGCAATAGGAGTGATAACGTTCAATATTCTTCTCTTGTTGTAATTTGACCCCCGAACCCACTAAAAATGCTTTTTTCAATGTTTTGGCTTTAATTAAAACGGCGTGGCGACTCTCATATTTTTAATGTCGTTAAGAATATTCCCTTTTGTAAATAAAAATAATCACAAGATACTTCCCATGCGTCGCTTCATCGGAAAGGGGTATTCACACCCCGTTATCCTCCAAGACCTCCGTTAAGGAATTTCGTTAAGTCTTTGGACGGATCCCCGTTATCCTCCAAGACCTCCGTTAAGGCATTTCGTTAAGTCTTTGGACGGATCCCCACTATCCTCCAAGACCTCCGTTAAGGCATTTCGTTAAGTCTTTGGAAGGATCCCCGTTATCCCCCAAGACCTCCGTTAAGGCATTTCGTTAAGTCTTTGGACGGATCCCCGTTATCCTCCAAGACCTACGTTAAGGCATTTCGTTAAGACTTTGGACGGATCCCCATTATCCTCCAAGACCTACGTTAAGGTATTTCGTTAAGTCTTTAGACGGATCCCCATTATCCTCCAAGACCTACGTTAAGGCATTTCGTTAAGTCTTTGGACGGATCCCAGTTATCCTCCAAGAAGCCGGTGAAATCTTTGGATAGATCCCGTTATCCTCCAAGGCACCCGTTAAATCTTTGGGAGGATCCCAGTTATCCTCATAGAAGCCGGTGAAATCTTTGGATAGATCCCCGTTATCCTCCAAGGCACCCGTTAAATCTTTGGTAGGATCCCAGTTATCCTCCAAGAAGCCAGTGAAATCTTCGGACGAATCCTCGTTATCCTCTAAGACCCCCGTCAATCTTTAGATAGATCCCCGTTATCCTCCAAGATGTTCGTTAAACCCTTAGGCGTTGTCCCCTAGGTCCCTGTTGAGATTTCCGTTAAACCCCTAGGCGTCATCCCCTAGGTCCCCTTTTTGAGATTCTCGTCAAATCCCTATGAGTAGTCCCCTAGGACATCAAGTCCTTGGGAGGATCCTCGTTATCTTCTAAGGAGCCGGTCAAGTCTTTGAATGAATCCCCCGTTACCCTCCAAGAAGTCGGCTACAACCATGGATTCGAGATCACATTTGATCCCGTTCACCTTTCACCCATAGGTCTAAGCCTAGCGGTCGTGTCCCATTTGTAGCATGAGCATCCACCCAATGATTACCTGAGCCTAAGTTGCATTCTGTCTCTGCTGCAGTGAGAATGAAGTGGAAAAGAGCACCGTGTCACCTCCTGTTCCGCGTTGAGTCCGAGGGTTCCTCAGCCGCTACAATCCCTCCACGCCGGAACCTTGGAATGACCGGCTCAGAGGAAAATAGTTGGGAAATCAATGCCGCAAATGGTCAGACCAGCCCAACCAAAGAAGATTTGCTCCAAGCTTTGGAAGCCTCCAGGGCTCGGGAAGAGATTACCAGGAAACACTACGAGGAAGCACGAGACCGGTTTGTCGAGTCAATGAGACGAAAAGGCGTTAAGGTTTTGTTTCAGACGGACGGGTCCTTCATTGAGGTTTCTGACCATGAGGAAGGGGTCGAAACCACCCAACCTCCAAGTCACAACCAAACTCCACCCCCTCAACCTTGCGAAAACACCAAATCCCCTCACTCTCTGTTTCAACACGTCACCACTCAAAGCTTGCCTCCCACTCAAGATCCATACACTCCGCCTTACCCCGGATATAACATTCCCTTTGGGTTGCCTCCCATAAACACCCATGTCTCACCATTCACACCGATCATGCCTCGGCCATCACTCCCATGAGGTCTTCCTAATTATACTCCCTCTCAGTTTTAGGTCGCCAATAAAATCCCAAGAACTCAGTCACCATATGTGGATAATTGGCCAACCACTGGATTCCGAAGTGACCCGTATCATTTCTACGGTCTGAGACCTTTTGGACCACAAGTTCATTACGCACCTCCGAGGTACATTCCTGCGAACAACCAGGGTTATGGATATGCCTCCACCCCTGCAGGATCCTCTCAATCATCTATTGGGAAGGAGAAACAAATGGAAGTTCAGTATGAAAGGACACTCAATGAGCACCCCTTTTCATTGAATAGTAATGATTCTCATCCCCACCGCGCTCCGACCAACAATGGAAGAAGAGCCAAACGCCAATCCAGACCCCGTTTCATAAGGTTTGAGGATTTCGGAATGCCTATAAGCAAGGTATTTGAGAGATTGGTTAAGCAAGGCCTCGCAAAGCCTCTTGTCAACTTCCAACCCAAAAACCCTGAGAAGTATCTCGATGTTAACAAGAAGTGTGCCTTCCACAGTTACCATGGACACAATACCGATGAGTGCCCTGCTGTGAAACGTATCATTCTGGGTTTAAATGGGGAAGGAAAGCTTGAACCCCCTCATGCCTCCGCCACAGCCAACAGCCCGAGTGTCAACGTGATTGGAATCGAGAGATCTAATCCTGTGACTTCTCCAAGGATCAACGAATGGAGTGGTATCCGCCCCAAGAGAAAGGAGACCGTGGTTGATGGAGTCACCAACCCCAAAGTAGGAGAGCCAGTTTCGGGAAGGTTGACAAATTCAGCAAAGCCAAAGGCTCAATGGCATGGAAAATGTCTGCAGGGCTAAATGCCCCGGGTTGAGAAATTGATGGTGTTGTGGTCACCGTAACAGAGAGCAAAATCTCAAAACCCCTTCCACCGACCTCCCCTCAGGAAAGGTCAAAGTCCACTGTTAGAATGTGTAATAAGCCTTTAGGGAAAGTCAGCTAAGATGTCTGTTAGGTCTAGTTAGAATCTTGACTCCCCGGTTAGTGCTATGTGGTGACCCTTTTGAATCCATTGTCAATTTTCTTGATGAAATTATTATTATCATTACTACATTGTAAAAAGTTTACATAAAAAATGTGTGTGAGTCTTTTACTCAAATAAAAAAATGTGTGTGTGTCAATCCTTATAAAAAGAAAAAAATATGTGTGAGTCTTTTGCTCAAATAAAAAATGTGTGTGTCAATTCTCATTAAAAAAAATGGAGATCGAGTTTTCTTAAAATAAAAGGTCAACTCTTTTCTAAAAGGCTAATCCACTAATGAGGCGTTCCTCTCAAATCGTGGTTATAATTTCACCTTGGGGTTTAAAATGCTAAAGTCCTTTGTGGTCTTGTCCACCGGAAACATAGACCAAGGACCCCACATCCGAATTGGCGCCCACATGAACAAAAAGATCAAAACAAGTTGGGACACCGCCACAAGGAGAGGCCCATGCTTTGAAAGCCCAAGGGTGGGTATATCAAATGGAGAACCATACCCTCGCCGAATGCCATGCATAAGGTTACGCACCTCGAAAGGAAGTCGCCAAAAGGAGATGGCTAAAGACGAACTCGGTAATTGCAATGCCAAGCAAAATGGAAGCCTCGCGACATCTTTCCCGATGACACGGAGCCCGAGTTCCCCGTGGAAGACATGGAATGTGCCGCCGACAACCCCTCCAACAATTGAGGAAGAAAATGGACCATCGCACTTTATAGGAACCCATTCCCAAAAAAAGAAAAAAAAAAGAGTGATGAGTCTTCCAGCCTCGTAGGATCTAGACTTTCATCAAAGTCCGTCCTGGACTGTGTCTTTTTACTTTTGCAAAGGTCCGCACTTGGACATGTATATACAAAGTTATCTCAATAAAAGAGTCATTTTCATTCTCTTCTCTCTAGACTTGAGACATTATTTGCAATATACATTTACTCTTGAAATTGCCTTGCTTGTTACGATCAATTGATTGCTACGTCCCTAAAATGATGAATTGACTTCTAAGAATACTAGTCAATGACGACTCATTAAGGACGAATGGACCTAACACGAATGAAAAATGCTAAATGCAAACAATTAATCTTGATGTGAATAATGTTGTGATAAATTGGCATGAAGAACCCATTAATGGCAAGTCTTCCCTCATACACTTCCCCGATACACAACCCGATACACCTTTCTGAGACAAATTCCTGATGCACATCAAAGGCATCCCGAGACAGTGAAAAGGCGAGGACGTTGTTGCTCAACCACCAAGATTCAACCGTGATCGCACGTGCACAACCAAGCAAAGGGCTTCCCGGATCGTCAAAATCAAAGCTAGAATCGATAAAGGGCTGCAGGAAAGCCAATGCCCAAGATAGCAAGCTGGGGCTAATGTTTACCTCCTCCCTCAAAAAAAAAAAAAAGAGAAGAGGGAAAGGAAGTGAATGTATGGAAAGAAGGTAAGGAAATGGTGAAAACAAAGTTTGCCTCAAAAGGAGTTCACACCAAAGAGGGTTCACCCCAAGAGGTCCATCTCAAGGAGTTCACCCAAAGCAAAGTGAGCAACAACGTCCTCCGAGACAACAACAAAAGAAAGTCAACTTCAGCAAAAGACGGCCTCAAGACCGAACTACGGCGACCTGAGCTCCTCACATTGAGGGGAACGTAGGCAACCTTTGGGTCCGGTCATAGCGTGAAATGAATCCATCAAACCTAGGTCATCCCAAAATGACCCGGTTCTCTTCCCTTGGTCCCATCAATGACCAATTTCCCAGATAATGACCAATTCTCCTGAACGCATTTTGATCTTGCCATTGATCGAATCTTAATCTCAATTGATCACAGCATTTGCACATGTTAAGGCTAATTGCTTGTTATAATCTTGACTTAGTAATGAACATGGTCCATTCCAGCAATCATTTTGATGATATTAACTGAGGCCAATTTCAAATGTCTCAACGAGTCTTCTTCTCTACATCTTAGGAAAGAGCTAAACACTTGTATTCTGTCAAGCAAGGGCTTTCTCCCGTTTCATGATGTTGGTAGTGGTGCCCTAGGCACGTTTAATAAACGTTGTAATTGTTATCATTTATTTCATATCAATAAAGAGATGTTTTGATTATTATTGTTGTTCATGTTTACTTATAATAATCCCCGTCCCTAGTACTTGTTAAGCACTAGTATAAAGGCTAAATGGTCATGGGATGATCATGTTAGATTTATGGGTACTTGTTTGGAACAAGGTACTGGACATGACCCGCTCTATGAGATTTATGTCATAGTCTATGTCGTACATATATCTCATATTAGTTATGTCATTTGAATCCTTAGACATGAAGTTATTATAGTCTTCCACTTGATGAACATTATGTTTGACATATTCAAACGCTACTTTTAACCGAGTAGTTATAAAGGGTATGATTGGCATAATCGGAATCCCGTTGGGAAGAATAATAAGCTAAATGGATTTGTCCCTCCTCGGAGAGATGTCAAGCTTGGGCCTCTCGTAGGAATGATGTTGATGAAATGTTCGGCCGGACTCAAATGAATTGATTGGATCAATGTCATTTGGATTATCAACATATTCGGAATCGAGAAAGTATTGAACAAAACAAGTTGACTCTTTGACCATGACTTATGTTCAATGATATCGTGGACAAAAGGATTATGACATATTCTAAAGGAATGCGAACATGTATCTAGTTATACTATTTGGGTAGGTATGACAGTTTGCTAGAACCTAATCATATCTTATGGGATCATGTTTGAGCTCATTGCCAACTTAGTATAATCCTAGAGGGTCACACACAATAGAACGAATCTTTAAAAGGGACTATATTGGAATTTTTGGAAATTCTGGACATTCTGAAGAGTGGGCGACCGCACAGTATTGACTGGGCGGCCGCACACTTAGGACAGTTTTGTACCAGTTTTGCTTCAGATAGTTGTGCGACCGCACAGATGATTTTGGGCGGCCGCACAGTGCTGTCGGGTGGCAGATTCCTAATTTGATTTGGAAACGAATTTTGGAAGGATTTTGACACAAGTTTCCTATTTGGAATAGGTCATACTTGTGTATAAAAGACCAAATTCGGCCAGCACTCTATGCCAATGATTTTGTGAGTCTCAAAGAGTTTGAGAGAGGGTTTATTTTGTTCCAAGACATTCTTGGTTGAGGAACAAAATAATACACAAAATAAATTCCATATAGTTCTTTTGATTGTGAAAAGTGTTTCACAATTTGGTCTAGCAACCAAGATCAAAGAAGCTCCTTTGATATTCGTTCGAAGTGTGGATACCGCTAGAGGGTGAAAATCATCATCTTCAAAGTTCGTGTTCAAGCTTTGTGATCGTGATCAAGTCTTCAAACCTCCACCAAAGACCAAGAGAATTTGATAGCCATCAAGGGTTAGTTTATTCCTTCATTCTTATGTTGTATTTGATTTAATCATATGAACGGATCCATGGCTTTGGGTTTCTTAAAATTTTAAATGCTAAATTCCGCTGCGCATGTTACTTGAAAACCCAACAGTGGTATCAGAGCCCCGTTCATGTTGATTATTTCAATACCTAGATCATGTCATGTGTATATAAATTGTTTATGTGCCTTGCATGATATGAATATTGGAATATGTGATGTTTATGTGTTATGTGATTTTTGTGGTTTATTGTTTTACAACTTTAATCGCACGATTCAATCGCAATAAATAAATTATGGTGGATTCAGAATTGTTGATTATTAATTTTTGATTGGATCAAAGTTTTAATAATCGGGGAAAAACGATTTTGAGACAAAATTTTCGAACTTCAAAATTCTGTACATTCTGATCAGTTTGGGCGACCGCACAAAATCACTTGGGCGGCCGCACATGTTTGGGCGACCGCACAATGAGTTTTGGGTGGCCGCACATAAGGATCAGATTGTCTGATTTTGGTTGAAATCAGAATTTGGAATTTTCGAGAGATCCAACAAAAACCAGTAACAGAACCAGTCCAGACTTGCTGATCTGGAATGGGTTTTGGGTAGTTGGTTTGTGTGAGGATCTTGGGGTTTGATTTTCCTATTTGTTTTAGTCTTGTGATTCTAAGATTGGTTCAAGGTTTGGATGGCTAATCTGCGTTCATCGAGATTGTGTTTCCCAAACTTGATCACAATCAAAGTTTCAAAGATAAAACGAAGTTAGAATTATGAAGAGTTCATAATTGCTAAAATTGAGAAACAAAGTTCTTGAATCAATGATTGGAGATCCATGTGGAATTGTGAATGCAATTGGCCTACGTTCATCGAGACCATCTATTGCTTAGTTTCGGCCACATGGACTACTTTCTTGGTTTCTTGAATTAGTGCGGGATTGTGGTTGCCTAATGGCTTAGTTCGACCGCACTTCTTGTTGTCTTGATTTGGATATAATGACCAAAGTTGAAATAGTCTCATCCTCATAATTATAGAGAAACTAATGACACATAAATACCATGCTTAAATTAATGGAGATTAATTTAATGGCTAAACTTGATGTGTAACATGTTTATATTATGTGCTCATAAATGTGTTATATGCTATATGTGATGAACCTTCAAAGAAAGTTTTAAGTCCTTTTGCCATGCCATGATTAAAACACTTGTTTATACATGAGTAATTTTATGTGGGCTCGCCAAAGCGAGGTGCATTGATTTTATTCATGTTTGAGCAAGATGAGTGAATAAGAGTTTCCTATGCGTTTAAAATGGTTGGACTTAATTAAGCGTCAAAACAGTTTTGGGCTTAAGGCAAAGATGAGATTTAACATGCTTTTTGAAATTGGATTTCTTAAAGAATCTCATGAAAAGAACTGAGAGTCATATGAGATATGATTGACAAGAGTTGTCTACCTAATTGATTTAATTTTGAGCGGTGCGCCAAAGCGTACTCAAAATTAGATTAAAGCGGGATCTCAACCCATTTAAATTATACTATACATTGGATGTATAAAGAAGGTTGTATAATTTGGTGGGAGTATTTTGTTTTAAAATACATTATTTATCTCTTTAATGAAAACCGGTACTTATTGAATTTTGGAAATTTTGCATATTTGTAGATAATGACTAATAACACTCAATCAATGTCGTTGTGATCGATCCTTGAGAAGGATAAGCTCGAAGAGAATGGTACCAACTTTATGGATTGGATCCGTAGCATAAGAATCGTTCTTAGGCAAGAAGATAAGTTGTACATTCTCGATGGGCCTCTCCCCGCTGAACCACCGCCTACTGCCCCTAGGGTACAAAGAGACAATTACAAGAAACATCGTAATGATTCTAGAGATGTAAGTTGTCTCATGCTTGCTGCTATGTGTTCAAAACTCCAACAAAGTTTGGAACATTTGGAAGCCTATGAGATAGGCGTGGAGTTGAGAACCATGTTTCAAGAGCAAGCTAGGCAGAGAGGTACAAGACCATTGTTGCATTCACTACTTGTAAAATGAATGAAGGGCAACAAGTGAGTCCTCACTTTCTTAAAATGAAAGGTTATGTAGAGCACCTTGAGAAACTTGGCTATCCAATCCCATTGGAGCTAGCTACGGATCTCATTCTTAATTCGTTGCCTAAAAGTTATAATCAGTTTGTAATGAATTATAACATGCATGGAATGGATAAGAATCTCTCTGAGTTGCATGGGATGCTCAAAACTGCAGAGATGAAAATTGTGGAGAAAGGTTCTCCCGTGCTCTTGGTTCATGATGGGAAGAAGCCTGGTGCCAAAGGCAAGGGTAAGGCAAAAGTTGTCAAACCCAAGATAAGTAAGGCAAAGGTTGCCAAGGCTTCTGAGGCAAAACCTGATTCACAAAAGGATGCAATCTGTTTCCATTGTCAAGAAATTGGTCATTGGAAACGTAATTGCAAGGCTTTCTTGGAAGAGCAAAAGAAGAAGAAGAGCAGCAAGGCTGCGTCGACTTCAGGTATCTATATGATAGATATTCTCCTTTCTACCACTGATTCTTGGGTATTGGATACCGGATGTGGTTCTCACATTTGTCTAAATGTGCAGGGACTAAAGAATAGGAGACTGCTTAAAGAAGGTGAAGTAGATCTACGTGTGGGGAATGGAGCAAGAGTTGCTGCATTAGCCGTAGGGACTTATGAAGTCACTTTACCTTCCGGATTAATTCTTGTTTTGAACAATTGTTATTATGTTCCGGATTTAAGCAGAAATATTATTTCAATTTCTTGTTTGGATAATGAAGGTTTTAAGTTTCTTATTGAGAATAAGAAATTTTCTATTTATTTAAATGATGTGCTTTATGGTATTGCTAATTCATTTAATGGCCTTTATATCTTGGATGTCAAGAATGAAAATAATGTCTATCATGTAAATAAGAAATCTAAACCTAATGATGTAAATCATACTTATTTGTGGCATTGCCGTCTTGGTCATATTAATGAGAAGCGTATCTCAAAACTCCATGGGGACGGACTTTTGGGTTCATGTGACTTAGAGTCATATGATACTTGTGAGTCGTGTCTTCTTGGAAAAATGACTAAGACACCTTTTACCAAGTTGGGTGAAAGGGCAAGCGACTTATTGGGGTTGATACATTCCGATGTATGCGGACCATTAAGTAGCAATGCTAGGGGAGGATTTCAATACTTCATAACTTTCACTGATGATTATAGTAGATTTGGGTATGTTTACCTAATGAAACATAAGAGTGAAACATTTGAGATATTTAGAATATTTCAAAATGAAGTAGAAAAACAACTTGGCAAAAGTATTAAAGCACTTCGATCAGATCGTGGTGGTGAATACTTAAGTCAAGAATTTGATGATCATCTAAAGAATTGTGGAATAGTTTCACAATTGACTCCACCCGGAACACCACAATGGAATGGTGTGTCCGAGAGGAGGAATCGGACTTTGTTAGACATGGTTCGATCAATGATGAGTCAAGTTGATCTTCCAATATCCTTTTGGGGTTACGCTCTAGAAACCGCTGCTTTCACACTAAATCGTGTTCCAACTAAATCGGTTCAAAAGACTCCGTATGAGATGTGGAGCGGAAAGAAGCCTTGTCTATCTTTCATGAAGATTTGGGGTTGTGAAGTTTTTGTCAAAAGACTTATCTCAGACAAACTTGCACACAAATCTGATAAATGTATTTTCGTGGGATATCCTAAGGAAACTAAAGGATATTACTTTTACAACCGAGAGGACAACAAAGTGTTTATTGCCCGAACTGGTGTCTTTCTAGAGAAAGAGTTTCTCTCCAAAGAAATCAGTAGGAGTAAAATAAATCTTGAAGAAATTCGAGACCCAGAAAATAACATTGAACCAATGGTGGAGCAAGAACAAGAACCACAAGGAGTTGTGGAACCTGTTCAAAGTACACAAGCAACTCGCAGATCTAGTAGGTTACGATCCGAGCCCGAGAGATATGGATTTCTCGTAACGGATAGTAATGAGGTAGAAATCATTGAGAATGATGAACCGTCAACCTACCAAGAGGTGATGTCTTCTCCTGATTCGGACAAGTGGCTTGTAGCCATGGAATCCGAATTACAATCCATGCAAGACAATCAAGTTTGGAATTTGATTGATGCGCCCGAAGGTGTAAAAACCATAGGATGCAAATGGGTCTTCAAGAAGAAGACTGACATGGATGGGAAGGTGCATACTTACAAAGCTAGGCTTGTAGCGAAGGGTTATAGGCAAGTTCATGGTATTGACTATGATGAGACCTTTTCACCCGTAGCAATGATCAAGTCTATAAGAATTTTGCTTGCCATTGCCGCATATCATGACTATGAAATATGGCAGATGGACGTCAAAACCGCTTTCCTGAATGGAAAACTCCAAGAGGATGTGTATATGACACAACCAGAAGGTTTTGAACAAGATTCTAAGGTATGCAAATTGCAGAGATCCATCTATGGATTGAAGCAAGCTTCTAGGAGTTGGAATCTCCGTTTTGATGAATCGGTCAAAGAGTTTGGTTTCATCAAGAACGAAGATGAGCCTTGTGTATACAAGAAGATTAGTGGGAGCATAGTGATATTCCTTATTTTATATGTGGATGACATATTGCTCATTGGAAACGACATTCCTACACTTCAGTCTGTGAAGACTTGGTTAGGAAAGTGCTCCGCAATGAAAGATATGGGTGAAGCCGCATATATTCTTGGCATTAAGATCTATAGAGATAGATCAAGGAGGCTACTTGGTTTAAGCCAAAGTACATACATTGACAAGGTCATTAGAAGATTCCGTATGGAAAATTCTAAGAGAGGAACCTTGCCCGTGTTACATGGAGTTTCTCTAAGCAAGACTCAATGTCCTAAGACAAAAGATGAGCGTGAGAAAATGAATGATGTTCCATATGCTTCGGCAATTGGGTCCATCATGTATGCCATGATTTGTACTAGGCCGGATGTATCTTATGCTTTGAGCATGACAAGTAGATACCAATCCGACCCTGGCGAAAATCACTGGATAGCTGTAAAAGCGATTCTTAAGTACTTGAGAAGGACTAAAGACTCGTTTTTGGTCTATGAGGAATGGAAGATGATCTCGTTGTAAATGCTTACACGGATGCAAGCTTCCAAACTGACAAAGATGATAGCCGATCGCAATCGGGTTTTATGTTTATGTTAAATGGTGGAGCTGTAAGCTGGAAGAGTTCCAAGCAAAGTACAACCGCTGATTCTACAACAGAAGCTGAGTATATTGCTGCATCGGATGCTGCAAAGGAAGCTGTTTGGATTAAGAAGTTCATAACTGAACTTGAAGTGGTTCCTAGTATTGCTAATCCAATAGACCTTTATTGTGATAATAATGGTGCTATTGCTCAAGCAAAGGAACCAAGAGCACATCAAAAATCCAAACACATACTTAGGCGTTTTCATATCATTCGAGAGATCGTTGATAGGGGAGACGTAAATATATGCAGAGTACCTGCTGATGACAATGTTGCGGACCCGCTAACAAAGGGACTTCCACAAGCTAAACATGATGGTCATGTTAGGTCCATGGGTATTAGATACATGGGAGATTGGGCCTAGGGCAAGTGGGAGATTGTTGGTAGTGGTGCCCTAGGCACGTTTAATAAACGTTGTAATTGTTATCATTTATTTCATATCAATAAAGAGATGTTTTGATTATTATTGTTGTTCATATTTACTTATAATAATCCCCGTCCCTAGTACTTGTTAAGCACTAGTATAAAGGCTAAATGGTCATGGGATGATCATGTTAGATTTATGGGTACTTGTTTGGAACAAGGTACTGGACATGACCCGCTCTATGAGATTTATGTCATGGTCTATGTCGTACATATATCTCATATTAGTTATGTCATTTGAATCCTTAGACATGAAGTTATTATAGTCTTCCACTTGATGAACATTATGTTTGACATATTCAAACGCTACTTTTAACCGAGTAGTTATAAAGGGTATGATTGGCATAATCGGAATCCCGTTGGGAAGAATAATAAGCTAAATGGATTTGTCCCTCCTTGGAGAGATGTCAAGCTTGGGCCTCTCGTAGGAATGATGTTGATGAAATGTTCGGTCGGACTCAAATGAATTGATTGGATCAATGTCATTTGGATTATCAACATATTCGGAATCGAGAAAGTATTGAACAAAACAAGTTGACTCTTTGACCATGACTTATGTTCAATGATATCGTGGACAAAAGGATTATGACATATTCTAAAGGAATGCGAACTTGTATCTAGTTATACTATTTGGGTAGGTATGACGGTTTGCTAGAACCTAATCATATCTTATGGGATCATGTTTGAGCTCATTGCCAACTTAGTATAATCCTAGAGGGTCACACACAATAGAACGAATCTTTAAAAGGGACTATATTGGAATTTTGGAAATTCTGGACATTCTGAAGAGTGGGCGACCGCACAGTATTGACTGGGCGGCCGCACACTTAGGACAGTTTTGTACCAGTTTTGCTTCAGATAGTTGTGCGACCGCACAGATGATTTTGGGCGGCCGCACAGTGCTGTCGGGTGGCAGATTCCTAATTTGATTTGGAAACGAATTTTGGAAGGATTTTTGACACAAGTTTCCTATTTGGAATAGGTCATACTTGTGTATAAAAGACCAAATTCGGCCAGCACTCTATGCCAATGATTTTGTGAGTCTCAAAGAGTTTGAGAGAGGGTTTATTTTGTTCCAAGAAATTCTTGGTTGAGGAACAAAATAATACACAAAATAAATTCCATATAGTTCTTTTGATTGTGAAAAAGTGTTTCACAATTTGGTCTAGCAACCAAGATCAAAGAAGCTCCTTTGATATTCGTTCGAAGTGTGGATACCGCTAGAGGGTGAAAATCATCATCTTCAAAGTTCGTGTTCAAGCTTTGTGATCGTGATCAAGTCTTCAAACCTCCACCAAAGACCAAGAGAATTTGATAGCCATCAAGGGTTAGTTTATTCCTTCATTCTTATGTTGTATTTGATTTAATCATATGAACGGATCCATGGCTTTGGGTTTCTTAAAATTTTAAATGCTAAATTCCGCTGCGCATGTTACTTGAAAACCCAACACATGATACATTGTTCATCAACATAAAGGGACTCTCTCCTGCCTAAATAAAGGCCCTTGCATGTTTCCTCCAAAAAGATATATTGAGTCCCCGTCCCGTCGAGTCGTCTGGATCACTCATGAAAAAAAAAGAGGAAAATAGAAAGAAAGGCACTAAAAAAGTAGCCCGCTAGGTTAAAAACCCGCAGGGGCGGCCTAGGCAAAAAACAGGGTGTGCCATGAAAGACGCAAAAAAGTAGCCCGCTAGGTTGAAAACCCACAAGGGCGGCCTAGGCAAAAGAAAGGGTGCGTCATGAAAAAGGGATGGGTTTCCTAACCTCATTCCAAAGGTCAGAAGATGATATTGGGGCTACTCCGCCATCGACACCGACAAAGACATGGGGCTATGCAACCATCGACGCCAACAAGGACATGGGGCTACCCCAACATTGATGACTACAAGGACATGGGGATACCCCAACATCGACGACAAAAGGGTTCTCTACTCCCGATCTCTCCTAAGAAATGGACAAAGCTCCAAAGAACTTTATGCATAACAAACCTCATGGTTAAGTTAAAATCAAAATTTGACTGACATGCTTCATTAAAGATTCACCTTGAGGAATGAGCACTTTGAAATTTGCCCTTTGGCATCATGCTTTTGATAAAATATGTGTTTTCCCCTCTCAAGTCGCGTCAGGCACTTGAGGGTGTGTTTTGTGAAAAAAATGTGTTTTTTTCCCTTTCAAATCGCGTTGGGCATTTGAGGGTGTATTTTGAATGTTGTGTCGTCCCCCTTTCAAGTCGCGTCGGGAACTTGAGGGTGTGTTTTGTGAAAAAATTGTGTTTTTCCCTTTCAATCGCGTTGGGCATTTGAGGGTGTATTTTGAATATTGCGTTGTCCCCTTTCAAATCGCGTCGGACATTTGAGGGTGTGTTATGTTTTGGTCCGTCCCCTTTCAAATCGCGTTGGGCATTTGAGGGTGTATCTTGAATTTTGTGTTGTCCCCTTTCAAATTGCATGGGCATTTGAGGGTGTGTAAAAAGAATGATTTTCCAAAACCTTGGATTGCGCGTCCAACAATGTACCTTAAGGGTCACTCCTAGGCTTTTCCCGGTATCAAGAAAATGTGTCAACCATGCCATAGAGTAGTGTTGACCAAATCCAAACCTCGACACGAAGTGGTCACTTTTAGGCTAGTCCTTGTCCCAGTTTTCTTCGTCAACCTCCCGTAAGTTAAAGTTGACCGAAGCGTTTAGGATGACCAAGTAAGAGTCAAACCATTTGGTTGCGCGGGCAGTCCGGCGTGGACGTAAGCCCATTTGATTTGTAAGGAGTTGTCGGCAGTCCTTCATAAGTCCAGATTAGGAGTTTGAAAATTGTGAAAGTCCTGGTCGTGCGCCCAGGATGAAATGTGAAAATTGTGAAAGTCCTGGTCGTGTGCAGGATGAAATATGGAAATTGTGAAAGTCCTGGTCGTGCGCCAGGATGAAATATGAAAAATTGTGAAAGTCCTGGTCGTGCGCCCAGGATGAAATGTGAAAATGCGAAAGTCCTAGTCGTGCGCCCAGGACAAAATATGAAAATTGCGAAAGTCCTGGTCGTGCGCCCAGGACGAAATATGAAAATTGTGAAAGTCCTGGTCGTGCGCCCAGGACGAAATGTGAAAATTGTGAAAGTCCTGGTCATGCGCCCAGACGAAATGTGAAAATTGTGAAAGTCCTGGTCGTGCGCCCAGGACGAAAATGTGAAAATTGTGAAAGTCCTGGTCGTGCGCCCAGGACGAAATATGAAAATTGCGAAAGTCATGTCGTGCGCCCAGGACGAAATATGAAAATTGCGAAAGTCCTGGTCGTGCGCCCAGGATGAAATATGAAAATTGTGAAAGTCCTGGTCGTGCGCCCAGGATGAAAATTAAGATTAAGTTCCATAGGTTTGAGTAGCCTTAAACTCTCTCACCCGAACTACGTTAGGCTTGATTCCCCACGAGGGGATACGTAGGAATGCTATACTTCTAGTCCAGCCATAGAACCAAATCGGCCAATCCATCCTCCCATCGGATTGGGATGCTTATAGTTTGAGTAGCCTTAAACTCTCTCACCCAAACTACGTTAGGCTTGATTCCCCCCGAGTGGGATACGTAGGAATCCTATACCTCTAGGTCCAGCCATAGAACCAAATCGGCCAAGCCGTCCTCCCATCGGATTGGGATGCTTATATTTGAGTAGCCTTAAACTCTCTCACCCAAACTACCTTAGGCGTGATTCCCCACGAGGGAGCGTACGGAATCCTATACTTCTAGGTCCAGCCATAGAACCAAATTGGCCAAGAGGTCCTCCCATCGGATTGGGATGTTTATAGTTTGAGTAGCCTTAAACTCTCTCACCCGAACTACGTTAGGCTTGATCCCCAGGAGTGGGATACTTAGGAATCCTATACCTCTAGGTCCAGCCATAGAACCAAATGGCCAAGCCGTCCTCACCATCGGATTGGATGCTTATAGGTTTTGAGTATCCTTAAACTCTCTCACCCCATAACTACGTTAGTCTTGATTCCCCACGAGTGGGATACGTAGGAATCTGCTATACCTCTAGGTCCAGCCATAGAACCAAATCGGCCAAGCCGTCTCCCATCAGATTGGGATGCTTATTTTTTGTCGACAACCCCGTTTCTTCAAAAGCGATGTTGCCGAGGGGCTCTGTAAGTACCCCCAATCTGAAATTGACCACTTTAGGGGAATTCTTGGTGCCATTCAGGGATAAACAGATGGGCCAGGACCTCACTAGGATAAACCAAACATTCCGGACTGTTCTAGAATAAAACCTTAGAAATTCTTAAAGCTCGCTAGACTGAGCCGTACGGATGGTTTGGGTACCTGAGGGACCTAGCCGTACGGCTGTTTTGGGTACCCTCAGTCCCTATAAATTGAATCCTAGGCTGATCATTTCAGGGTGGGGAGAAAATATTTTAGAGAAAAGCTCTGCAGAATTGAGAGCTGATAGGAGTGATAAACACATTTGAGTGAAAGGAGTGAAAGAAGATAGGCTTAGAACCAAAGAGTGGTGAGGCCTCCTTCTCCCCCATCTTCTCTTCATCTCATTTCATTTTCCTTTTATTTGTTTACCTATGTCTTTATGTTCTAGCAAATTATATGAATTGCAACTAGCCTTGATCCATGGTGCCCTTCATGTTCTATGCATGATTGTGGGTTCTAAACCAAAGGATAACCTAAGGCTTGTTATCATTTGATGTCATTATGTCTTTACTTTGATGCAATTTACTTTCAGCCTTTACATTACATTGCAAGTCTTGTCATTCAAGCACTATATATATAATATATATATAATATATATATATATATATATATATACAAGTCTTATCCTCTCAAGCTACTATATTATTGCTATATATAATCATGATTTGTAAATTTCTTATTAATATTGTGCTTGTTTGGCATGAGATAAAGTTTCAATATTTATCTTTCCAACCATGATCTTGCCTAAAACCCCAAGTTTGGGACATAAAGATTCAATCTTTATGTTACATGTTTGTCCCTAAAGGTTTATTTTAACTTAATAAGTCCATTTGGTGATAAAGTTCCAATCTTTATTCATCAAATGGTCATTTTGGTCCCAAAGGAAATGTTCACCACCTTTTCTTAATTTCTCTAATAATTGCCTTTGATCACACCCAAATCTTTGTTTTTGGGGTTCTTTTGATGATCAAAGTGCATAAGAATGATCTTTTCAATGTTTGTTGTTAATCACAAACTGAAATTAGCATTTCAGTACAGTTTCAGCCGAATACTCTGTTTTTGCCTTGCAATCGGGGAGAGCGGTCCAAAGCGGGGTGTCTACACTTAGTCATCTTTCCAAGTAAACAAGACTCACAAGTTTCATATGATTCAAAATCATGTGAGTCTAAAAGTGCGTCCCACATGGAGTTTTGAGATACGCTTCTCATAATATAACCAAGACGCAATGCAACAAATAAGTATGTTCATTTTACATATTAGGTTTCGATTTATTATTTACATTATAGATATCCTCATTATTTCAATTCCCAACATCACGGACATAAAGGCCATTAAATGAACATGCAGTACAAAAAGCATATCATTTAAATAAATAGAAAACTTTTAATTTTTAATAAGAAACTATAACCTTCATTATCCAAACAAGAAATTGAAATAATGTTTCTACTCAAATCCGGAACGTAGTAACAATTGTTCAAAACAAGAATTAAGCCACTAGGTAAAATGACATCATAGGTTCCTACGGCTAATGCAGCAACTCTTGCTCCATTCCCCACTCGTAGGTCAACCTCGCCATCTTTGAGTAGCCTCCTATTCCTTAGTGCCTGCATATTTAAAAAAATGTGAGATCCACATCTGGTATCTAATACCTAGGAACTAGAAGTAGAAAGGAGTATATCTATTACATAGATACCTGAAGTAGAAGCAATCGCATTGCCCTTCTTCTTCTTCTTTCTTCCATGTAAGCCTGCAATTGAGTTTCCAATGACCAATCTCATTGCAGTGGAAACAGATTGCATCCTTTTGGGAGTTTGGTTTAGCCACCGCAGCATTAGAAACATTTGCCTTGCTTATTTTGGGTTGACAACTTTTGCCTTACCATTTCCTTTGGCTTTAGAGCCCTTTCTTCTTTTGAAATCACAAGAACAGGAGAGGCTTCCTTAATGATTCTCTTTTCTGCTGTCTTTAGCATCCCATGTAACTCAGACAGAGACTTATCCATACCATGCATATTATAGTTCATGACGAACTGATTATAGCTTTTAGGTAATGAATTTAAAATCAAATCGGTCGCCAACTCAACATGGATGGGATATCCAAGCCTCTCTAGATGCTCAAAGTGGGCCTTCATCTTCAAAACATGAGGAGCTGTAGATACCCCGGAAAAACCCCACTACTTGGCTAGAGCGGTGGAAGGATCCTAGGATATCTAATTGATTTTAATTTATAGAGTCGCCACCTATGTTATTGAGGAAACATAATAAAAACCTAAAGAAATAGGCTATTTTAATATTACGAAACTAGAGATTCGGGAAGAGAAGGGTTCGGGGGTTAGGTGATGGAGTGGGAAGTACTTAAACACCCACTCCGCCCCTCTTACGCTGGTCTTGCTACTACTGGTGTTCTAATGCTAAATGTCCTTATTTGAATATGAGAAAGTGCTAACAATTATAATGTAAAGAAAAGGGGAATTACAAAAGGAAATAAAAGAGAATTGTTTTATTTATAAATTTATGCTAAAGATTACATATCAAACAATTACATTAAAAATAAATGGTAAATTAGAATGCAGTTTAGAATGTTGGAATGTAACATTGACCAAACTTCAATAGTGAAGTGGCCTTTTGGTTGTATTCCTTTTTATGGGGATTGCATACACATTAGAAGAGATGAAAAGATGAAAAAAGCAAATAAAGAGTTTTGATAAAGAGAAGTTATAAAATTAAGAATTTAGAAGAAGAAAGTGGGCATTGTACCTTGTGCTTGAATGGGGGATGAACCAAAATTGTCTATAGTAACCACCCTTTGAAAATGAACTTTTGTATTTTTTTAGAGTGTTCTTGAGTCAAAAATCCTTCCTCCTTTTCCATAGTGGAATGAAGAGGTATTTATAGATGTTAGGGAAGTGTTTGTGATCACAAAGATGGCCATTCCCCGGATCAATCTAAGGCATAATGGTTTTGGAGGTTACAAATCAGAAAAGGAGGGAAATTTTGCAAAATCTGAGATTCTGGAGGTGGGATGCGTGCACATCCCACCCCCCCTATGGGAAGCGCACGCCTCCCATAAAGGAGGGCAAAGGCGCGTACGTCTCACCTTCAGAAAATCCATATTTTAGCCCAAAAGTGTGGTCCCGTTGTGCAGTTAGGCCTCGAAACTAACAAAATTAGTCAGAAACTTAACGAACACCACAAAAGTCAACAAAAACAAAGTAAACAAAGACTCAAGGTTGACTTTGTCACTTAGTCAAGTCCAAGACTAACGGAGTAAGTCAAGAACTTAACGGAAAGTCACAAAAGTTAATGAAAAGTAATAAAACTTAACAGAAAAGAGGAATATAGAGGATGTGTATGCAATCGGGACATGAGAGGTCCAAGGCGGGGTGTCTACAGAGCCCACCGACTGTCTTTCACTCATCTTGCATGAGGTCAGAGCAGCCATGGTCTCAAACCTTTCTTGCCTTGCTTGCTTTTGAAACAATATTTCAACTGAGTGCCTATATCTTAAGCTTCCAAGTGTTCAAGAGTCTTCTGAATCTCAGAACACATGGCAGTAAGCATGAGACAACCGACCTCACGAGAATCACTTTTGTGTTTCTTGTAAGCATCATTCTCTGCCCTAGGGGCATTGGCAACAGGTTCCTCCTCAGGAACGGGTTCATCAAGAATGTACTGCTTATCTTCATGCTTCAGAACACTTCTAAGGCTTCGAATCCAATCCATGAAGTTAGAAACATTCTCTTGAAGTTTTTCCTTCTCAAGGATAGATCTCAATGACAGAGATTGTGTGTTTTGTGCCATTATCTACAATTATGCAAACATGTAATCATACATAAGAACCATCTTAATTAAATATATTATTAATTCAGTATATCATAAATACTCCCACTAAATTATATAACCTTCATATACATCTAATGTATCATATAATTTAAATGGGCTAAGATCCATATTTCATTTAATTTTACGCCCACGAGGGCAAGATGCATAAAATTGAACTATTTAGGTAGATAACTCCTTACCAATCATATCATATATGATTCTTAGATATTTTATGAAATTCATTTAAGACATCTTATGTCATGCATGTTTTTAATCTCATCTCTGCCTTAAGCTCAAAACTCTTTTGATAGCCTAATTAAGTCAAACCACTTTAAACGCATAGGAACCACTCTTTCACTCATCTTGTTCATACAAAGATAAAATCAATGTACCACGCGAGGGTTAGAGTGTGCATGAAAATACCCGTGTAATCCCAAGTGTTTTAATCATGGATCAGCACGTGACTAAAATTTTCATGAAGGTTCAAACACATAAAGTTAATCAATTAACCGAATTAATTTTATGTGACTCAGTTGCGCTAGTTAAAGGATTAAATTCTGAAAATTGAATCCGCAGAGCATCTTGAAATTGAGAGCCCAAAACGTACGGCCAAAACTAAGCCAAAAGGCATCCACATTTCCGTACTAAGATCAAGAAACCAAGTAACTTCTCTATACGGCCGAAACTAAGCCAAAAGCATCCACAGTTGCGTATAGATTGGTCACTTGTTTCAAGACCCTTTCACTATCTCTTAATCTCACAGATTACAGTAATTCTAAACTCTTTAGAATTCTGATTTTTGCAACTTTTCTAAATTCCTCGATTGAAAACTGTTTCAAGAAATACGATTTCGAAAACCAGCCATCTGAAAGCAGTTTCAGTTTCCAGATTCGAATTTTGTAAACATTTTACAGAACAATCTGGACATCAAAAAACAGAACAAGTTTTTGGAAATCGGGCCAGGCGCCGTACGGCGCCATAGAAGTCATGCGGCTCTGAAACTGCCGTACGGTTGCCCCATCCAGATTTTCCAGTTTTTCAGAAATTCGATAAATCCCATTATGGTCTTCATACATAATCAGATTATAACAACACAATTAATACAACAAATTACAGATTACAAATTTTAACCAATCTAATTCATATAATCAATAACCAATTTATTCTACATACAAATTAGATCAAGATTATCAATAAATATAATCCAATTATAACATGATAATCTAAGCATGCGATCATACATATGAATTAAATTAATATTACAATCACAAAATCCCACCATAAACTAGCATGCATATTTTTATCTCATATAAATCCATAAAATCCACAATAAATTCTTCTTATCATGATCATACCAATTAAATAATCGCATTAAATAATTATATCATGATAATATTAGAATTATTGATCATCAACGGGGGTCTGATACCACTGTTGGGTTTTGTGCAATCATGCGCGGCGGAAAACATCGCATGAAAAACCCAAAAGGCTAGATTCGTTATATTCAATAATTCATAATATGAAGATGAAGAAACTAACCTTTGTAGATCAAACTACAGAGCCTTGGATTAAGATTCTAAGATGAGCACTCTCTACCGGTGATCCACACTTCGAACGGATTCAAGAACGATTCTTGAACTTTACTGCTAGGTCCTTCGGATTGAAAAACTTGGTGAAGAATGATTCTTCAAACTCTCCCTATGATTATTATGGTTTGATAATTGGGAATAATCAAACATAACAATCCTAGTATATTATGTGTATTCTCTCTCTCCAAGAAAGAGCTTGTGATTTCCAAAATCAATGTTATGGGAACAATTCCCGGCTGTACACATTATATACAATAGATCTCCAAGATCCTTTAGGGTTTAGGACTTCTTGTCCAATAAGAAAAGGCCTAAAATAAATTGCAGTGTGGGAGAGGTGCCGTGCGGCTCCTAGGGAGCCGTACGGACCCCTTCCTCAGTTTCCTCATTTTTTTCTCCTTTTAATTATCCGTTTTGTGTGTGTGACCCAATAGGATTATACTAAGTTGGCAACGAGTCCAAACCATTCAGACCTCGTAAGTTATAAGCGGACTCTAGCAAGCCATTATGACTACCCAATTAGTATAACTTTGAAATCCAAAGTTTCCTAAATAGAACATAACACAATCTCTTTGTTACACGATGTCTATTGAACGTAAGCCATGGTCAATGGTCAACTTACCTTGTTCAATGCTTTCTCAATCCCTAATGTATTGATAATACATATGACATTGATCCAATCAATTCATTTGAGCATGGCCATGCGTGTCGTTCATCAATACCATTCATCGAGTGGCCAAAGCTTGACATCTCTCTTGATGAGGAACAAATCCCTTCTTGGCTTATTACCTTTCCCTACATGATTCCGATTACGCAAATCATATTCTTTATAGCTACCCGGTTAAGGGTAACGTTTGAATATGTCAAACGTAATGTTCATCATGTGGAACACTGTAATAACCTCAGGTCTAGAGATTTAAGTGATATAACTATATGAGACTTAATTATGACATTTTGACCATGACATAAATCTCATAGGGGTCAGTCCAGTATTTGTTCTCTAACAAATACCCATAAGGTATGGAGATTACAGGTACAAGGAATTATAAGAGAACATAAAAAATGAAACAAGCCACAAAAAAGACTAAGTAAATTAAACAAACTATGCGGCTTGATCATCTGCAGCAGGATCCTTCTCAGCTGCAGCATCATCTGTAAGTTGATCCTGTGTGGTTTCAGCATCTATGTTTTCACTTGCAGCATTCCTTGCCTCAGCTGCATAGGTAGTTGAGAACTCAAAATCTGCGGCATGAAGTCGAACCAAGGCAGGTTTCTTCAAAGTCTTCTCAATGTTTGCAAACCTTTTGTTGATGAGGATAGAATTTTCAATGACATGACTGGACAGAATGTCAAGTTTTTCTTCCAAAGATATCATCCTAGCATCAACAGCTTGCAGCTTCAAAGAGTAAATCTCATTGTTGGTCCTTACTAGATCTTGAAGGGCCAATTGATTTGCAATAATCCCATTCAGATTCTCATCAAGCTACTGCTGTCTTAAAGAGTTTTCTAGCCTCTTATCTAGTCTCTTCCCCTTAATGGCATCAATAGATGAATCAAGATCAGACTGAAGGGAGTGAAACTGAGAGTCAAACCGAGATGTTGAAGCCATTTAATGCAGCTAAATGTTCCTAACCGCATCCACTAAGTCTGCAATTGAGGCATTGAAGAACAAAAGTGGATTAGCTGGAATGGGAGGCAAAGGCTCATCAGATGGTGTATAAGTTAGATAAGAATCATCATCATCAGTGGATAATGAGATGGCAACTTCGGTTTGAGGAGGAGGAGGTGAAGAAGACAAGGGGGCTTTGGCTTTGAGAATGGTATGTGCATCATCCAATGATTCACCCATAGAGACTTTAAGGTCCATCTCAAATTCCAAAGGGTCAAACTAAAGAGGTTGAGAGAAAGGGATAATAGCTGATGTTTGGTCAGGATGGCTTGGAAAAAAAATCATCATTTGTGCTGGAGTAAGGAAGATGGAAGGTAAAGGATCATTGAAAATTTTGAAGAGAGAGTGGATAAGTGATCAAACCAGAGAAAGAATTTGGAGTGAATGCTGGGTTCAGTCAGGACTTGTACTGCTATGGCTTCAAGTATCTCATCAACAGCACTAAGTACAATTTTATCTGCAGCAGCTTCAATGTCATCTGGAGGGTAGATGAAAAAGGGAGGATTGCGACCTGACTTTTCAGCAATGTGTTCGGCTTTGGCAGCGGCTTTAGCACACTTTTCTTACAGTTTGGTAGCTTTAAATCGTTTAAAGTACGTGGCAATGTCTGTGGCACGCTTCCTCTTCTTTATCAATGGTTTGGTTGGAGATGATGATGACGGCAGAACCGAAGATTGAGATTGACTGGACCTCGGCTGAACTTGAGAATATAGAACCGGAGATGGGGTTCTTTCTGGTGAAGTATCAAAGTCCAGTTTTCGTTTAAGTATTGAAGAAGAAAATTCTTCAACCAATTGCGGTTCTGGCTGAGTCAATGTCACTGCGGCACATTCACGCAACAGCTTTGTGAAACTACCTTCTTGAGGTGAATGATCTCTCTTGCCAAAAGCATTGCTGAAATCTGCATCACCTGGTAATCTGGTCTGCCAATGCACTTCAAAGTCTAACTTCTTGATTAGTCTTTTCCTTTTCCTTAACAGTTGAACCTCATGCTCTTCCTCCTGCTCAGGTTCAACTGTAGCCTCAAACACTTCGGTCTGCTCAGGCTGAACTGCAGCCTCAGATACTTTGGTCTGCTCAGGCTCGGTTTTATCAACCGGTTTAAGAGAAGGAATAACTTTAAAGATTTCTTCCAACTATTCTTGTGTAAATTGAACAGTGGACGGTTTGGATGATGACGGTTTGAGTGAGGTTTGGATTGAGTTGGTTTGGGGATAGGCTGAGTTGGTGAGATGGTTTAGATTGTAAAGATTTGGCTTTAGCAGCTTTGAGTACGACTGCATCAAGAGCGAATTACATGGATTTTTCAACTTGTACAGCAAGTTGAGGTTTGATTTGTTTGGATGGCGGTTTTGAGAGAGTTGGAGAAAGTTTGATGGCAGGCATAGCAGTAGAGGTAGAAGAGGGTTTGGATGTTGGTTTGGAGGTTTATCGAGTAGGGGCAAATTGATTAATAATTGGTTCATGAAAGGCTGGGTCCTTCTCACTCAGCATCACCACTCCAAGTGGTTTCTTTGCAAGATCTCCCTTTGTGATTTTGGAAGGAATCACAGCAATTCCTTTCCTCTTCCTTAGCACTGCGGTTTCCTTGGGCTGAGCCGCAGGTCTAGAACGAACTGCAGGCTCCCCCTCAACCGCATGCTACCCCTCAGATTTGCATCGGTTTAGTAAGGCCACTTAATCCTAAATTTTCTAAGGTTTCATTCTGGGCCTCTTCTCTTAACAATGTAGCTTCGGCTAGGTTAGAATATTGACCAGCATAGGGTTTCCCAGATTTATTAAGTATGGCCTCTGGATATGGACTTCTTTGATCTACTGGCAGAGGGTCTTCATTCCATACATCTTGAGCAAACCTCCAGCCGAACTTGGTTCTGAAGGCATCGAACTTAGCCTCACCAAATATTGTCTTGTCAGCTGGGCCATCCAATAAGCATGATTTGTTGATGAAAATTTGTAAATAACTTCCGCTTGGTTCAAGAACTTTATCAATAAATGAAAATGAGTTCTGATCTTGGACTTGACTGCGGCTTTGTCAGCATTGTGGCGGTTGAGAGCATTCACAGCAGCTCATTCATAATGATTTTGGGCCAATGCAGTTTCTTGCCTTTGTAGATAGCCACACAGTAATTACTGCTCAGTGGTGAAATTGTTGTGTTTGCCATTCTTGCACATAATGTCTGTGTCAACCAAGTATCACTTCTCCAAAATCCTTCTTGGAGGAATGCCTTGTGGAGAAGGAGTTCATCCCAATCAACTTTATTGTGGTGCTGTTCACTAACTCAGCACTTGGACCCATAATCCAGAAAACTCTAATCCAATAAGCACACCTATCTTGGTTGCGGTTAGGATTACGGTCTTGCCGCACATCCTTGACTTGATTGCATCCTCAATCATGTTCTCTCCAATCTCCAAATCTCTTATTTCCTTACCCTTTTCATTCAATGGGAGAGTACTAGTCTTGACTCCATTCTCAAAGAACTCTGCACAAATAATTGGAACAAACTGTAACTCATCCAGAAGAAATAGAGGCTTGAGTTTTGACTTTTTTAGAAGCCTCAGGAGTTTCCTTCCAACTGCATCTTTTTGGAATTCATCCTCAAGAATTCTAGAGCCTGGTACAAAGTTCGTCGGATCCTGAAAAAATAATCAAAGTTAGAAAGAATTTGTGCAACTGCGGTTTGATCAAATTGAGCAAACCATGTAGTTTGAGTCAACTGATTAAACCATGCGGTTCAATCAAATGAACAAACCATGCGGTTTGAGCAAGGCTTACAAAGCCGCACCAAGGGAATCCTAACAATATAACCATGCGGTTAAAATACTTACTAAAGAGTAGAAAAATAAAAGAAGGGTAAATAGTAAAAACACAAATAAATTACACAAAGAAAGATAAACGGATCAAAGAGAACGGTTTTTGAAAATAGTTTTGAATGCACGAAGAACATGAAGAACAGAGTATGAACATGCAAATCAAAAACTTAACCAAAACATGAAAGAATTATACCAAAATGATCACAATGAGCAGATTCTAACAAAGTCCTAAACAAGTAAGTGCAAATAACATAACAAGGACCCAGAATCAGTCAAAAACGCGAAGAACACTCAAAAACTCAAAAAGATGATTTTGCTCAAAATTGAACACAAATCCTAGAATGAGATACAAAATCAGCATATATAAGCATCTATAAGCATTATCCAACCAAAATATTAAAGAAAAAGCAAGAAATAAACAAGTAATATGAACATGCTTTTCAAAGCTTAACAATGGCGGATATACGAAATTCAAAATACTCAGTTTAAGGGTTCAAGAAATCATACCATGTCTGGCTTCGATGGTTTGGAAGTAGATGGAATAGCATCAACTGATTTCTATGGGGCCATTTGAATTTGTTTAAGTTATAGAAAGATTTCGAGAGAGAAAGTACAATGAACAGTAGAGAGAGAAAGAAGGTTTGCCAAATAGAGAAAGAAGGTAAAAAGGTCAAATGAATAAGGATTTGTCTTTTATACTCAAGTAACTGCCTCAGGTAGTGGAGCGGCCATGACGTCTGGGAGAAGGTCAATCGACCACAGTCCACGTCCATCGCATTTAATGTTATAGAGATAATTGCAAACAGGTCTTTGAAATGAACTGACATAAAGTAGGGACAAAAATGCAATTATGCATACCTGAGCAGTTTGATGAGCAAACCAACATACATGTTCTCCTTATTCGGTTTTGATGAAACATATGTCTTTCAATTTTGTCAGCGGTTTCACTTGATCAAATTGACGTACTGCCTTACTTGATTAGGTTTAGGACAAACCGATGTCATCCTTCCGAACCAAAAATAATATCATCAACATAAATCTGAACTAATAATGAATGACCTTTGTGTTTAGCAATAAATAGATTTGTATCAATTTTACCTCGAGAGAAGCCTTGTTCAATAAGAAATTTATATATAGTGTTATAGCATGCTCTTAGAGCTTGCTTGAGTCCATATAGAGCCTTCTTGAGCCTGAAGACATGATGAGGGAACTTGTTGTCTTCAAATCCTGGTAGTTGGGCTACATAGACTTCTTCTTGTAGTTCACCATTCAGAAATACACTCTTCACACCCATTTGATATTGCTTGAATTTCTTGAAGGAGGCATATGCCAAGAACAACCTAATGGCTTCAAGTCTGGCTAAAGGGGCAAAGGTTTTATTATAGTCTTTACCTTCTTCTTGCCTATAACCTTGAGCAACCAACCTAGCTTTGTTTCTTGTTATAGTATCATTTTCATCCATCTTGTTTTTGTATACCCATTTGTTCCAATAACAGTGTGATCTTTGGGTCTTGGAACTAGAGTCCAAACTCTGTATCTTTCAAACTGATTAAGCTCTTCTTGCATTGCAGCTACCTAACTTGGATCACTTAGAGCTTCATCAACCTTCTTCAGTTCCATTTGAGATAATAGTGTAGTTGAGAACAAACTGTGGTTATCTATATGAGTTAAGCTACCTCTTGTTTAAACACCAGAATTGATAGGACCGATAACATTTGTAGTTGGATGGTCTCTATTTTCATTGATTTCTTGGGGGAGGTCTTCATGAACCACTATTTCTTAAAGATTTTCTAAAGGAGGCTCTTCTTAATAATCATTGAAATTTTCATTGAAGGTGATGGTTGGAACTGGTTGAACTACTTAAATGGGATCAGATGACAGTGGTTCTAGAGCAACACCATGTGAGGTTTGATTTGGTGTGGCTCGAGGACTTGATGGAGCGGTTTGAGTAGGTGGTCATCAGTAGCTGTATGATTAGGATAATTTGTACCTGTCTCAAAATCACTAAAATCATCAGCAACATTTGGAGTCATATGTGGCTCAAGACGACAATGTTTATCAAACGTAACATGGAGACAGACTCTACAATTTTTAATGATGTCTTATTGAAACAACGAAAAGCTTTAGAATGTTTAGCATAACCAACAAAAATACCTTCATCAGCTTTAACATCAAATTTACCACGATGCTCTCTTCCATTGTATAAGATGTAACATTTGCATCCAAATATCTTAAAGAAGGCAATGTTGGGCGGTCTGCCTCTCCATAATTCATACGGATTTTTGTTGTGGGCTTTGATGATTAGGGAGCGGTTCTGAGTGAAACAAGCTGTATTAACTGCTTCAGCCCAGAAGTACTTAGGAAGCTTAGCTTCAACAATCATTATTTTCCCTGCTTTAATCAAAGTCCTGTTCTTTCTTTCAACTACCCCATTTTGTTGTGGGACCCCAGCAGCAGAAAAGTTATGATCAATCCACCATAATCGAAATAATTCAGAATCCACCATAATTTTTATTGCGATTGAATCGTGCGATTAAAGTTGGAAAAACAATAAACCACATAAATCACAAAACACATAAACATTATATAATCCAATATTCATATCATGCTTGGCACATAATCAATTTTATATATACACAACATGATCCAAGTATTGAATTATCAACAACGGGGCTCTGATACCACTGTTGGCTTTCCAAGTAACATGCGCAGCGGAATATAGCAATTAAAATTTTAAGAAACCCAAACCCATGGATCCGTTCATATGATTAAATCAAATACAACAACATGAATATAGGATAAAACTAACCCTTGATGGCTATCAAAATTTTCTCTTGGTCTTTGGTGGGAGATTTGAAAACTTGATCACGATCACAAGAGCTTGAACACGAACTTTGAAGATGATGATTTTCACCCTCTAGTGGTATCCACACTTTGAACGAATATCAAAGGAGCTTCTTTGATCTTGGTTGCTAGACCAATATTATGAAACACACTTTCACAATATAATAAAGAACTATATGGAATTTATTTGTGAATTATTTTGTTCCTCAATCAGGATATCTTAGAACAAAATAAATTTCTCTCATCAAACTCTTTGAGACTCACAAAAGCACTTGTTTTTATGGTCTGGCCGAATTGGTGTCACGACCCGAAATATAGGCTCTATTTTATTAGTAATTAAATGATTTTTATTTAATTATTGCTTATTTATTTATTTATTTAATTATTATTTATTTAAATAATTATGTGTGCAATTTATGTGTTATAATAATTGTGCCTAGCATTTTATTCGAGTTATTTGGGCTAGTGTGGAAGTGTTGGGTCTTAATTGTTAGTTGGGAGTGTAGTTTGTGCGTAGTGTGAGAGAGGGGGCCAGTGTAAATCTTTTAAACATTTTTTCCCTACTCCCTCCCTACACCTTCCCTCACCTCCTTCTCCCTCACACTCCTCCCTCCCATCTCTCAGCATTTTCTCTCTCTCTCTCTCAAAAGGTAACATTTTCTCTCTTCTTCTTCTCTCTTCATTTTCTCCTTCTTCCTCTCATCTTCTCTCATTTCTTAAATCTTGAACGTTGTTTAGATCGTCGCTAGGATCGTGTAGAGTCAAAAGATTTGAAATCCGTCAACTTGAGAATTTGCAAGTAAGTTACTTTTCCCTATTTAATTCTAAAATGTTCATATCATGCTTATATGATGATTTATGTGTTACCATTTGAAGTTTGGATGAGTTTGCAATTTATTGGAATTTATTGAGTTTTTGGTTAAAAATGGTGAATTGATGAATGCCTTGATTTAATCTTGGTTTGGTTGATTAAGGGTGTTGTTAAGGTCCCCTTTTTGTTTAAATAATGTTTGGGTACCATAGAAATCTTGTTGGGGGTGTTGATTTTGGGTGTTTTGTGTTTGGGTTGAAAAATGGAAGAACCCATGTTGTTCTTCCCGATTCTGGCGATTCCGGCATGTTGTGCGACCGCACAAAACTTACTGGGCGCGGCCCGCGCGTCTGAGAGTTTTGTTCTTGTTTTGTGGCACTTTGGGCCGACCCGCACAACCTCATGGGCGCCGCACAGATCTCTGAAAATGTACATTTTGTTAAATTGTGTGACTAAAGAATGCGTTGTACTCCAATTCTTGGGTGTCCTCCTAGTTGACCCTAGCGATCATTGTAGTACACTTTAGTGATAGAATTGGGTCATTTGTGATCAAGTTTGTGCTTGAAATTCATTGAATGTTATTTTGGACTTCGAAGCACCTTTATTGTGTATTGTTGGTTCATGTCATCTTCTTGGTGATTATTTGGCTTGATTCCCTACTTTGGAATCCTTTGTGTTTATCGTGCTAGTATTTTATTACTTAGCCTTTACGTGAAAGCCCAGCTGGCATTGTGTGTGTTTTCGGGCGATGCGAAATATTATGATGGCACAAGCTAAGTCCATTATGATGTTGACCATTGTTTTGCCCAATTATTACCCTCCTCCAGATTGGCCTTGGATGTGAGAAGAGCTAGCTCCTTTGTGTGCATTTTAGCTATTTCTTGGAGCATGACTTTTGTGCATGTCTCCCGTCCCTTGTGACACTTCTTCTTTGGTTATTGTTTCGGTACCGGGGTTTTCTCTTCGGCTTTCATGCCATTATGAAGATGTTGATTGGTTGATTATGAAGCTGCGCAGCGATCCTTTATTTGGATGTTCCGGTTTGGAAAACCTTGGCTATATCCTTTGTTATGTGTTTATTTCCGCTGCTATCTGTTATATGATAAATGCTATGTGATACGTGATAATTATTATTGTTTATTGCTTATTGCATCATAGCATGTCATGTAGTTGCATTAGTAACTTATTGAGATTTATCTCACCCCGTTTCTTTTATCGTTGTTTTTCCTTAACCCCCCCCCCCCAGGTGCTAAGGATTAGTCTCGCTGATCACGAGAAAGAGGACGTCGAGTGTGGATCCATTCTTTTGGGGAAAGTTGTATAGGTTGGTTTACATTATATCAATGTGTAACCTTTTGGGATAATTGTACCAAACATTGACGTCATTAGGTTTTTGTATATTTGTATTCTTGTTAGCATAAACTTGTGGAAGTTTATGATAAGTTGTATTTGGTTTTTATCATACTCGATTTTGTAAAACTTTGGTTCATCACCTTTTGGTGCTAAATGAAATTTTTAACTTCGGTATTTTGGAGTTATTGTTAGAGTCGACGTCCAGATCGCGGTCCCGGGGCCCGCGGGGTCCGGGGTCGCGACAGTTGGTATCAGAGCTATGGCATTAGCTCTATGTATAAGTCTAGGTGGATTAGTATGACCTAGGTGGGTAGTAGAGTGCGGAGTGATTAATGGTTGATGTCTTATGCAGGTAATTGTTCTCAATGTCTGGAAGAAGAAACAGAGGAGGTGCTAGTGGGCACAGAATCCGAATGATACAAGGGATGAAGCCCGTGCCATGTTTCAAGGCATGTTCGAGGCGGCCATGAAGGCCATTCATGATCAAGGTCCGAGGGTAGAACAAGCACCACCCCGTTATGGTTTGGAGCAATTTCTGAAGCTGAAGCCGGTTGAATTCAATGGGGAGCCCGATGTAAGGAAAGCTGAGCTATGGATTGAGTCTATGGAGAAGATTTATGATGTATTTGGGTGTTCGGATGAGGACAAGGTCCGTTTGCGGCTTACAAGCTTGTGGGAGCCGCTGAGCATTGGTGGAAGGGCGTTAAACTACTTGGGATGATACTCGCACAGTGTATGCGTGGGAGTTGTTCGTGCGTAAGTTCAGAGAGCATTTCATTCCGGTTGTTGATCAGAATCGAAAGGAGATCGAGCTACTCAACTTGGAGCAAGGTTTGTTGTCTATAGCACAATACTCGGCTAAGTTCATAGAATTAGCCCGGTATTGCGACTATTTGGTGAGGACCGAGGAACAAAAGCTATGAGATTTATTCGGGGATTGAAGACCTCCATCCGTACTCAACTTATTGCTCACGTATTGTGACTTTTCAAGATGCGGTGGACCGAGCCTATTTGATAAGCAAGATATTGGGGAGCATAAGCGGAAGACCGAGGTGGCCTCTGATTAAGCAAGGAGCTCAAGGCAAGCCACAACACCGTTCCGATAACCGAGGTAACTTTGGGGGACAATCTCAGTCCCGAGGGCAACCGATTCCAGGAACCCGGGTACCACTTCCGGGAACCAAGTGAGTCAAATTAGGAGGCTTTGTTCGTATTGTCAAAAGGAAGGTCATCTGAAGACCGTTGTTGGAAGAAGCAAGGAAGGTGCACCAATTGTGGTCAAATGGGTCACTTCGCAAGGGATTGTACTAGAGGCAAGGACAAGCATCCGGGTCAGAGTTGGTTTTAATCAGGGTCAGAAGGGGATGCCGCCGGGAAACCCAGAGTTCAGGGAAGGTTTATGCCATGAATCAACACAAGCTACCGATGATCCATCGTTATTGGAGGTATTATTTCTGTGTCTAATGTGAGCGCACGAGCGTTAGTGATCCAGGATCATCTCATTCATACATTTCTGTGCAATTTGCTTCTATGTAAATGCTGCATTCGAGTCTTTACCGTACGTGCTAGAGGTGTCGACCCCTATAGGAGAATGCTTGATTTCTGATCGAGTCTTTCGTGATTGTGACGTGGTTATTTGTGGTCGAGTCCTTTGTGCGGATTTGGTAGTTCTTCCTATCCAAGACTTTGATGTCATTTTGGGTATGGATTGGTTGAGCAAGTTTCATGCTTCTGTTGATTGCCGTAAGAAAACGTTACTTTTTCTATTCCTGATGTGCCTAAGTTTGTGTTTGAGGCTTGTCCTCTGAGTAGAAAGGTTCGCTTAATTTCTTTTTGAAAGCGAGACGATTATTGCATAGTGGTTGTGAGGGGTATTTGGCTAGTGTTCTTGATACTAGGAAAGAATCCCCTAGTTTTGATAGTGTTCGGGTAGTTCAGGAGTTTCCGATGTTTTCTCTACCGAGTATGATATGCCTCCCGATCGTGAGATTGAGTTTTGTATAGACCTTTTGCCGGGTACGGCTCCCTTTTCGAAAGCGCCTTATAGGTTAGCTCCCGCAGAGTTGAAGGAATTAAAGGTTCAGTTGCAAGAGTTGCTTGATCGAGGGTTTATCCGCCCTAGTGTTTCCCCGTGGGGAGCACCGGTTTTATTCGTGCGGAAGAAAGATGGTTCGTTGAGATTGTGTATAGATTACCGAAAGTTGAATCAGATTACGGTGAAATAAGTATCCTCTACCGCATATTGATGATTTGTTTGATCAGCTTCAAGGATCCGTGGTTTTCTCTAAGCTTGATTTGAGGAATGGGTACCATCAGTTGAAGGTTCGAATCGGAGGATATTCCGAAGACTGCTTTTCGCACTCGTTACGGTCATTATGAGTTCTTGGTTATGCCGTTTGGGTTGACTAACGCGCCGGCCGTATTTATGGATTTGATGAACCGGATTTTCCATCCTTATCTTGATTCGTTCGTGGTGGTTTTCATCGACGACATTCTTGTTTATTCGAAATCCCGAGAGGAGCACGAGCAGCACTTGAGGACAGTTTTATCCGTTCTTGCAAGGGAGAAATATTTGCGAAGTTCAGTAAGTGCGAATTTGGCTCGAGAAGGTGTCATTTCTGGGTCATGTTATTCGAAAGATGGGATTTCTGTGGATCCGTCTAAGATTGAGGCTATAGTGGATTGGAAGAGACCCGAGTCAGTGACCGAGATTCGTAGTTTTCTGGGATTAGCCGGTTATTACCGAAGGTTTATTGAAGGGTTTTCGAGGATCGCTACTCCGATGACTCAGTTGACCAGAAAGAACGTTCCGTTTGTGTGGACCGAGAAATGTGACAAGAGCTTCGAGGAATTGAAGAAGAGGTTGACTACAGCACCGATCTTGACTTTGCATAATGGGAGCGATGGTCTAGTGATTTACAGTGATGCTTCGAAAGAGGGTTTGGGTGTTGTGTTGATGCAGAATGGGAAAGTAATTGCGTATGCTTCGAGGAAGTTGACCCCGAGTGAACAGAATTACCCGACTCATGATATGGAGTTGGCAGCGATAGTTTTTTGCGTTCCACAAGTGGAAGCACTATCTTTATGGGGCGAAGTTTGAGATTTTTACGGATCACAAGAGTTTGAAGTACCTTTTCTCTCAGAAAGAGTTGAACAACCGACAGCGCCGATGGAGGAATTGTTGAAGGATTTTGATTGCACGATTTCTTATCATCCGGGGAAGGCGAATGTGGTAGCCGATGCGATTAGTAGAAAGTCTTATGTGGCTTCGTGATGGTTCGAGAGTGGAAATGCTTGAGGATGTTCGAGATTGGTCTCCTCGTGAATCGAGACATGGGGCTATTTTTTGCGAATATTAAGGTATCTCCGACCCTAATTCAGAGGATAAAGGAAGCTCAGAAAGAGGATCCCGAGTTAGTGAAGATAATGGGTAAATTGAGGAAAAGAATTTCGAGGATTTTCTTTGAGTTCGAGTGGAGTTTTGACTTTCCGTGGTCGTTGTGTGTTCCTGATGTTGATGGAATTAAACAGAGAGTTCTTGATGAGGGTCATAAATCGAGATATACTATTCATCCGGTGTACGAAGATGTATCAGGATTTAAAGCAACAATTTTGGTGGATTAATATGAAAAGGGAAATAGCGAGTTCGTATCGAGGTGTTTAACGTGTCAGCAGGTCAAAGCCGAGCATCAGAGACCCGCGGGATTGCTTCAGCCGTTAGAGATTCCCGAGTGGAAATGGGAGCATGTGACTATGGATTTCGTTACGGGACTGCCTCGTACCCGTAGGAAGTATGACAGTGTTTGGGTAATAGTGGATAGATTGACCAAGAGTGCCCATTTCTTGCCTATTGATATCAGATATTCGATGGAGAAGCTTGCGACCCTTTATATCGATGAGATTGTCAGATTGCATGGGGTTCCGGTTAGCATTGTGTCAGATCGAGACCCGAGGTTTACTTCTAGATTCTGGAAGGCGTTTCAGGAAGCTTTGGGTACAGATTTGCGATTCAATACTGCTTTTCATCCTCAAACCGACGGTCAATCCGAGAGGACTATTCAGATTCTTGAGGATATGTTGCGAGCTTGTGCGATAGACTTTTCTTGATTCTTGGGATTCGCACCTACCGTTAGTGGAATTCTCCTACAACAACAGTTATCAGGCTAGTATCGGATGGCACCGTTGAAGCTTTGTATGGAAGAAAGTGTAGATCGCCTATTTGTTGGGATGAGGTTGTGAAGCGAAAGTTTTGGGTATTGATTTGCTTCGAGATTCAGTTGAAAAAAGTTAAAGTTATCCGGGATAGATTGAAGACAGCCCAGAGTCGACATAAGAGCTATGCAGACAAACGAAGGAGAGATCTTAGTTTTCAGATTGGTGATTTGGTGTTTTTGAAAGTGTCTCCAAAGGTGGGTATTCGTAGATTTGGGAAGAAAGGCAAGTTGACTCCGAGGTTTATGGTCCCGTTTGAGATTTTGGGAAAGGTGGGACTTCTAGCGTATCGTCTTGCGTTGCCGCCATCTTTAGACGGTTGCACAACGTCTTTCACGTTTTTATGCTTCGGAAGTATGTTCATGATCCGTCTCACGTGTTGCCGAGAGTACCGGAAGATATTGAGCCAGATATGAGTTATGAGGAACGACCGGTTCGGATCCTAGATTCCAAAGTCCAAGAGTTAAGGAGCAAGAGCATTGCGTTGGTCCGAGTTCTTTGGAGGAATCATAACATCGAGGAGTCGACGTGGAGCTCCGAAATGAGATCGAGAGGAAATTCCGTGGCTTTTTGTTTGAGGTGAGTCTCGTAAAAATTGGGTCGAATTTTCTTTAAGGGGGAGTGAATGTCACGACCCGAAATATAGGCTCTATTTTATAGTAATAAATGATTTTTATTTAATTATTGCTTATTTATTTATTAAATTATTATTTATTTAAATAATTATGTGTGCAATTTATGTGTTATAATAATTGTGCTATCATTTATTCGAGTTATTTGGGCTAGTGTGGAAGTGTTGGGTCTTAATTGTTAGTTGGGAGTGTAGTTGTGCGTGTGTGAGAGGGGGCCAGTGTAAATCTTTTAAACATTTTTTCCCTACTCCCTCCCTACACTTCCCTCACCTCCTTCTCCCTCACACTCCTCCCTCCATCTCTCAGCATTTCTCTCTCTCTCTCTCAAAGGTAACATTTTCTTCTACTTCTTCTTCTCTCTTCATTTTCTCCTTCTTCCTCTCATCTTCTCTCATTCTTAAATCTTGAACGTTGTTTAAGATCGTCGCTAGGATCGTGTAGAGTCAAAAAGATTTGAAATCCGCAACTTGAGAATTTGCAAGTAAGTTACTTTTCCCCCATTTAAATGCTAAAAATGTTCATATCATGCTTATATGATGATTTATGTGTTACATTTGAAGTTTGGATGAGTTTGAAATTTATTTGGAATTTATTGAGTTTTTGGTTAAAAATGGTGAATTGATGAATGCCTTGATTTATCTTGGGTTTGGTTGATTAAGGGTGTTGTTAAGGTCCCCTTTTTGTTTAAATAATGTTTGGGTACCATAGAAATCTTGTTGGAGTGTTGGATTTGGTGTTTTGTGTTTTGGGTTGAAAAATGGAAGAACCCATGTTGTTCTTCCCGATTCTGGCGATTCCGGCATGTTGTGCGACCGCACAAAACTTACTGGGCGGCCGCGCATCTTTCTGAGAGTTTTTGTTCTTGTTTTGTGGCACTTTGGGCGACCGCACAACCCATCATGGGCGGCCGCACAGATCTCTGAAAAATGTACATTTTGTTAAATTGTGTGACTAAAGAATGCGTTGTACTCCAATTCTTGGGTGTCCTCCTAGTTGACCCTAGTGATCATTGTAGTACACTTTAGTGATAGAATTGGTCCTTTGTGATCAAGTTTGTGCTTGAAATTCATTGAATGTTATTTTGGACTTCGAAGCACCTTTATTGTGTATTGTTGGTTCATGTCATCTTCTTGGTGATTATTTGGCTTGATTCCCTACTTTGGAATCCTTTGTTGTTTATCGTGCTAGTATTTTATTACTTAGCCTTTACGTGAAAGCCCAGCTGGCATTGTGTGTGTTTCGGCGATGCGAAATATTATGATGGCACAAGCCAAGTCCATTATGATGTTGACCATTGTTTTGCCCAATTATACCCTCCTCCAGATTGGCCTTGGATGTGAGAAGAGCTAGCTCCTTTGTGTGCATTTTAGCTATTTCTTGGAGCATGACTTTGTGGCATGTCTCCCGTCCCTTGTGACACTTCTTCTTTGGTTATTGGTTCCGGTACCGGGTTTTCTCTTCGGCTTTCATGCCATTATGAAGATGTTGATTGGTTGATTATGAAAGGCGCAGCGATCCTTTATTTGGATGTTCCGGTTTGGAAAACCTTGGCTATATCCTTTGTTATGTGTTTATTTCCGCTGCTATCTGTTATATGATAAATGCTATGTGATACGTGATAATTATTATTGTTTATTGCTTATTGCATCATAGCATGTCATGTAGTTGCATTAGTAACTTATTGAGATTTATCTCACCGTTCTTTTATCGTTGTTTTCCTTAACCCCCCCCCCCCAGGTGCTAAGGATTAGTCCTCGCTGATCACGAGAAAGAGGACGTCGAGTGTGGATCCATTCTTTTGGGGAAAGTGTATAGGTTGGTTTACATTATATCAATGTGTAACCTTTTGGGGATTGTACCAAACATTGACGTCATTAGGTTTTTGTACATTTGTATTCTTGTTAGCATAAACTTGTGGAAGTTTATGATAAGTTGTATTTGGTTTTTATCATACTCGATTTTGTAAAACTTTGGTTCATCACCTTTTGGTGCTAAATGAAATTTTAACTTCGGTATTTTGGAGTTTATTGTTAGAGTCGACGTCCAGATCGCGGTCCCGGGGCCCGCGGGGTCCGGGGTCGCGACAATTGGGGTTTTTATACACAATTAAGACCTATTCCAAATAGGTAACTTGTGTCAAAAACCATTCCTAATCGAATTAGGAAATTCCCAATCGGCATACCGGGGGCCCGCCTGGTCCTACCCAGGCGCCCGCCTGTTTGGGCAGAAAGTCCAGTTCCTTTCCGGCTTGAACAGGCGCCCGCCTGGTTCAACCCAAGCGCCCGCTTGGTTGACCAGAGGCCCAGATCTTTCCAGAAATTCCTTGGAAGTCCTCCAACCCTAAATGCCAATATAGTCCTCTTATTTAAGATTCGTTCTATTGCGTGTGACCCTCTAGGATTATACTAAGTTGGCAATGGGCTCAAACATGATCCTATAAGATATGATTAGGTTCTAGCAAACCGTCATACCTACCCAAATAGTATAACTAGATACAAGTTCGCATTCCTTTAGAATATGTCATAATCCCTTTGTCCACGATGTCATTGAACACAAGTCATGGTCAAACAGTCAACTTGTTTTGTTCAATACTTTCTCGATTACGAATATGTTGATAATCCAAATGACATTGATCCAATCAATTCATTTGAGTCCGGCCGAACATTTCATCAACATCATTCCTACAAGAGGCCCAAGCTTGACATCTCTCCATGGAGGGACAAATCCATTTATCTTATTATTCTTCCCAACGGGAATCCGATTATGCCAATCATACCCTTTATAACTACCGTGTTAAGGTAGCGTTTGAATATGTCAAGCACAATGTTCATCAAGTGGAAGACTATAACAACTTCATGTCTAAGGATTCAAATGACATAACTAATATGAGATATATGTACGACATAGACCATGACATAAATCTCATACAGCGGGTCATGTACAGTACCTTGTTCCAAACAAGTACCCATAATCTAACATGATCATCGCATGATCATTTAGCCTTTATACTAGTGGTTAACAAGTACTAGGGACGGATTATTATAAGTAAACATGAACAACAATAATAATCAAAACATCTCTTTATTGATATGAAATAAATGATAACAATTACAACGTTTATTAAACGTGCCTAGGGCACCATTACCAACAATCTCCCACTTGCCCTAGGCCCAATCTCCCATGTATCTAATACCCATGGACCTAACATGACCATCATGTTTAGCTTGTGGAAGTCCCTTTGTTAGCGGGTCCGCAACATTGTCATCAGTAGGTACTCTGCATATATTTACGTCTCCCCTATCAACGATCTCTCGAATGATATGAAAACGCCTAAGTATGTGTTTGGATTTTTGATGTGCTCTTGGTTCCTTTGCTTGAGAAATAGCACAATTATTATCGCAATAAAGGTCTATTAGATTAGCAATACTAGGAACCACTTCAAGTTCAGTTATGAACTTCTTAATCCAAACAGCTTCCTTTGCAGCATCCGATGCAGCAATATACTCAGCTTCTGTTGTAGAATCAGCGGTTGTACTTTGCTTGGAACTCTTCCAGCTTACAGCTCCACCATTTAACATAAACACAAAACCCGATTGCGATCGGCTATCATCTTTGTCGGTTTAGAAGCTTGCATCCGTGTAAGCATTTACAACAAGATCATCTTCCATTCCTCCATAGACCAAAAGGAATCTTTAGTTCTTCTCAAGTACTTAAGAATCGCTTTTACAGCTATCCAGTGATTTTCGCCAGGGTCGGATTAGTATCTACTTGTCATGCTCAAAGCATAAGATACATCCGGTCTAGTACAAATCATGGCATACATGATGGACCCAATTGCCGAAGCATATGGAACATCATTCATTTTCTCACGCTCATCTTTTATCTTAGGACATTGAGTCTTGTTTAGAGAAACTCCATGTAACACGGGCAAGGTGCCTCTCTTAGAATTTCCATACGGAATCTTCTAATGACCTTGTCAATGTATGTACTTTGGCTTAAACCAAGTAGCCTCCTTGATCTATCTCTATAGATCTTAATGCCAAGAATATATGCGGCTTCACCCATATCTTTCATTGCGAAGCACTTTCCTAACCAAGTCTTCACAGACTGAAGTGTAGGAATGTCGTTTCCAATGAGCAATATGTTATCCACATATAAAATGAGGAATAGCGCTATGCTCCCACTAATCTTCTTGTATACACAAGGCTCATCTTCGTTCTTGATGAAACCAAACTCTTTGACCGATTCATCAAAACGGAGATTCCAACTCCTTGAAGCTTGCTTCAATCCATAGATGGATCTTTGCAATTTGCATACCTTAGAATCTTGTTCAAAACCTTCTGGTTATGTCATATACACATCCTCTTGGAGTTTTCCATTCAGGAAAGCGGTTTTGACGTCCATCTGCCATATTTCATAGTCATGATATGCGGCAATGGCAAGCAAAATTCTTATAGACTTGATCATTGCTACGGGTGAAAAGGTCTCATCATAGTCAATACCATGAACTTGCCTATAACCCTTCGCTACAAGCCTAGATTTGTAAGTATGCACCTTCCCATCCATGTCAGACTTCTTCTTGAAGACCCATTTGCATCCTATGGTTTTTACACCTTCGGGCGCATCAATCAAATTCCAAACTTGATTGTCTTGCATGGATTGCAATTCGGATTCCATGGCTCCAAGCCACTTGTCCGAATCAGGAGAAGACATCGCCTCTTGGTAGGTTGACGGTTCATCATTCTCAATGATTTCTACCTCATTACTATCCGTTACGAGATATCCATATCTCTCGGGCTCGGATCGTAACCTACTAGATCTGCGAGATGCTTGTGTATTTTGAACAGGTTCCACAACTCCTTGTGGTTCTTGTTCTTGTTCCACTATTGGTTCAATGTTATTTTCTGGGTCTCGAATCTCTTCAAGATTTATTTTACTCCCACTGATTTCTTTGGAGAGAAACTCTTTCTCTAGAAAGACACCAGTTCCGGCAACAAACACTTTGTTGTCCTCTCGGTTGTAAAAGTAATATCCTTTAGTTTCCTTAGGATATCCCACGAAAATACATTTATCAGATTTGTGTGCAAGTTTGTCTGAGATAAGTCTTTTGACAAAAACTTCACAACCCCAAATCTTCATGAAAGATAGACAAGGCTTCTTTCCGCTCCACATCTCATATGGAGTCTTTTGAACCGATTTAGTTGGAACACGATTTAGTGTGAAAGCAGCGGTTTCTAGAGCGTAACCCCAAAAGGATATTGGAAGATCAACTTGACTCATCATTGATCGAACCATGTCTAACAAAGTCCGATTCCTCCTCTCGGACACACTATTCCATTGTGGTGTTCCCGGTGGAGTCAATTGTGAAACTATTCCACAATTCTTTAGATGATCATCAAATTCTTGACTTAAGTATTCTCCACCTCGATCTGATCGAAGTGCTTTTATACTTTTGCCAAGTTGTTTTTCTACTTCATTTTGAAATATTCTAAATATCTCAAATGCTTCACTTTTATGTTTCATTAGGTAAACATACCCAAATCTACTATAATCATCAGTGAAGGTTATGAAGTATTGAAATCCTCCCCTACCATTGCTACTTAATGGTCCGCATACATCGGAATGTATCAACCCCAATAACTCGCTTGCCCTTTCACCCAACTTGGTAAAAGGTGTCTTAGTCATTTTTCCAAGAAGACACGACTCACAAGTATCATATGACTCTAAGTCACATGAACCCAAAAGTCCGTCCCCATGGAGTTTTGAGATACGCTTCTCATTAATATGACCAAGACGGCAATGCCACAAATAAGTATGATTTACATCATTAGGTTTAGATTTCTTATTTACATGATAGACATTATTTTCATTCTTGACATCCAAGATATAAAGGCCATTAAATGAATTAGCAATACCATAAAGCACATCATTTAAATTAATAGAAAATTTCTTATTCTCAATAAGAAACTTAAAACCTTCATTATCCAAACAAGAAATTGAAATAATATTTCTGCTTAAATCCGGAACATAATAACAATTGTTCAAAACAAGAATTAATCCGGAAGGTAAAGTGACTTCATAAGTCCCTACGGCTAATGCAGCAACTCTTGCTCCATTCCCACGCGTAAATCTACTTCACCTTCTTTAAGCAGTCTCCTATTCTTTAGTCCCTGCACATTTAGACAAATGTGAGAACCACATCCGGTATCCAATACCCAAGAATCAGTGGTAGAAAGGAGAATATCTATTATATAGATACCTGAAGTCGACGCAGCCTTGCTGCTCTTCTTCTTCTTTTGCTCTTCCAAGAAAGCCTTGCAATTACGTTTCCAATGACCAATTTCTTGACAATGGAAACAGATTGCATCCTTTTGTGAATCAGAAGCCTTGGCAACCTTTTGCCTGACAACTTTTGCCTTACCCTTGCCTTTGGCACCAGGCTTCTTCCCATCATGAACCAAGAGCACGGGAGAACCTTTCTCCACAATTTTCATCTCTGCAGTTTTGAGCATCCCATGTAACTCAGAGAGATTCTTATCCATTCCATGCATGTTATAATTCATTACAAACTGATTATAACTTTTAGGCAATGAATTAAGAATGAGATCCGTGGCTAGCTCCAATGGGATTGGATAGCCAAGTTTCTCAAGGTGCTCTACATAACCTTTCATTTTAAGAAAGTGAGGACTCACTTGTTGCCCTTCATTCATTTTACTAGTAGTGAATGCAACAATGGTCTTGTACCTCTCTTGCCTAGCTTGCTCTTGAAACATGGTTCTCAACTCCACGCCTATCTCATAAGCTTCCAAATGTTCCAAACTTTGTTGGAGTTTTGAACACATAGCAGCAAGCATAAGACAACTTACATCTCTAGAATCATTACGATGTTTCTTGTAATTGTCTCTTTCTACCCTAGGGGCAGTAGGCGGTGGTTCAGCAGGGAGAGGCCCATCGAGAATGTACAACTTATCTTCTTGCCTAAGAACGATTCTTATGCTACGGATCCAATCCATAAAGTTAGTACCATTCTCTTCGAGCTTATCCTTCTCAAGGATCGATCGCAACGACATTGATTGAGTGTTATTAGTCATTATCTACAAATATGCAAAATTTCTAAAATTTAATAAGTACCGATTTTCATTAAAGAAATAATTAATGTATTTTAAAGCAAAATACTCCCACTAAATTATACAACCTTCTTTATACATCCAATGTATAGTATAATTTAAATGGGTTGAGATCCCGCTTTAATCTAATTTTGAGTACGCTTTGGCGCACCGCTCAAAATTAAATCAATTAGGTAGACAACTCTTGTCAATCATATCTCATATGACTCTCAGTTCTTTTCATGAGATTCTTTAAGAAATCCAATTTCAAAAAGCATGTTAAATCTCATCTTTGCCTTAAGCCCAAAACTGTTTTGACGCTTAATTAAGTCCAACCATTTTAAACGCATAGGAAACTCTTATTCACTCATCTTGCTCAAACATGAATAAAATCAATGCACCTCGCTTTGGCGAGCCCACATAAAATTACTCATGTATAAACAAGTGTTTTAATCATGGCATGGCAAAAGGACTTAAAACTTTCTTTGAAGGTTCATCACATATAGCATATAACACATTTATGAGCACATAATATAAACATGTTACACATCAAGTTTAGCCACTAAATTAATCTCCATTAATTTAAGCATGATATTTATGTGTCATTAGTTTCTCTATAATTATGAGGATGAGACTATTTCAACTTTGGTTATTATCTCCAAATCAAGACAACAAGAAGTGCGGTCGAACTAAGCCATTAGGCAACCACAATCCCGCACTAATTCAAGAAACCAAGAAAGTAGTCCATGTGGCCGAAACTAAGCAATAGATGGTCTCGATGAACGTAGGCCAATTGCATTCACAATTCCACATGGATCTCCAATCATTGAATCAAGAACTTTGTTTCTCAATTTTAGCAATTATGAACTCTTCATAATTCTAACTTCGTTTTATCTTTGAGACTTTGATTGCGATCAAGTTTGGGAAACACAATCTCGATGAACGCAGATTAGCCATCCAAACCTTGAACCAATCTTAGAATCACAAGACTAAAACAAATAGGAAAATCAAACCCCAAAATCCACACACAAACCAACTACCCAAAACCCATTCCAGATCAACAAGTCTGGACTGGTTCTGTTATTGGTTTTGTCGAATTTATCGAAAATTCCATATTCAGATTTTAACCAAAATCAGAACAAATTTTGACCACCGAGCGCCCGCCTGCAAAGGACCAGGCGCCCGCTTGAATGGCCAGAATAGTATAGAATTTTAAAGTTCGAAAATTTTGTCTCAAAATTATTTTTCCCCGATTATTAAAACCTTGATCCAATCAAAATCAATAATCGAAATAATTCAGAATCCACCATAATTTTTATTGCGATTGAATCGTGCGATTAAAGTTGGAAAAACAATAAACCACATAAAATCACAAAACACATAAACATTATATAATCCAATATTCATATCATGCTTGGCACATAATCAATTTATATATACACAACATGATCCAAGTATTGAATTAATCAACATGAACGGGGCTCTGATACCACTGTTGGGTTTCCAAGTAACATGCGCAGCGGAATATAGCAATTAAAATTTTAAGAAACACAAACCCATGGATCCGTTCATATGATTAAATCAAATACAACAACATGAATATAGGATAAAACTAACCCTTGATGGCTATCAAAATTTTCTCTTGGTCTTTGGTGGAGATTTGAAAACTTGATCACGATCACAAAGCTTGAACACGAACTTTGAAGATGATGATTTTCACCCTCTAGTGGTATCCACACTTTGAACGAATATCAAAGGAGCTTCTTTGATCTTGGTTGCTAGACCAAATATTATGAAACACACTTTCACAATATAATAAAGAACTATATGGAATTTATTTGTGAATTATTTTGTTCCTCAATCAAGGATATCTTAGAACAAAATAAATTCTCTCTCAAACTCTTTGAGACTCACAAAAGCACTTGTTTTTATGGTCTGGCCGAATTGGGGTTTTTATACACAATTAAGACCTATTCCAAATAGATAACTTGTGTCAAAAACCATTCCTAATCGAATTAGGAAATTCCCAATCGGCATACCGGGCGCCCGCCTGGTCCTACCCAGGCGCCCGCCTGTTTGGGCAGAAAGTCCAGTTCCTTTCCGGCTTGAACAGGCGCCCGCCTGGTTCAACCCAAGCGCCCGCTTGGTTGACCAGGAGGCCCAGATATTTCCAGAAATTCCTTGGAAGTCCTCCGACCCTAAATGCCAATATAGTCCTCTTATTTAAGATACGTTCTATTGTGTGTGACCCTCTAGGATTATACTAAGTTGGCAATGGGCTCAAACATGATCCCATAAGATATGATTAGGTTCTAGCAAACCGTCATACCTACCCAAATAGTATAACTAGATACAAGTTCGCATTCCTTTAGAATATGTCATAATCCGTTTGTCCACGATGTCATTGAACACAAGTCATGGTCAAACAGTCAACTAGTTTTGTTCAATACTTTCTCGATTCCGAATATGTTGATAATCCAAATGACATTGATCCAATCAATTCATTTGAGTCCGGCCGAACATTTCATCAACATCATTCCTACAAGAGGCCCAAGCTTGACATCTCTCCTGGAGGGACAAATCCATTTAGCTTATTATTCTTCCCAACGGGAATCCGATTATGCCAATCATACCCTTTATAACTACCGTGTTAAGGTAGCGTTTGAATATGTCAAACACAATGTTCATCAAGTGGAAGACTATAACAACTTCATGTCTAAGGATTCAAATGACATAACTAATATGAGATATATGTACGACATAGACCATGACATAAATCTCATACAGCGGGTCATATCCAGTACCTTGTTCCAAACAAGTACCCATAAATCTAACATGATCATCGCATGATCATTTAGCCTTTATACTAGTGCTTAACAAGTACTAGGGACGGATTATTATAAGTAAACATGAACAACAATAATAATCAAAACATCTCTTTATTGATATGAAATAAATGATAACAATTACAACGTTTATTAAACGTGCCTAGGGCACCATTACCAACAGTTTCCTCCTATACTTACGGTTGTGATAGGTCCAAATAAATCCATGTGAACCAACTGTAAGCAGAGGTTCGTTGAAGGTGCGGTTTTTTGGGGAATGACTGTTAGGGCTGCTTACCAAGCTAGCATGCTTTGCATTTCTTATCATGATGGTCAGCCATTTTGGGTAGTCCCTTTACAAGACCATCCCTTTGCAGTTTTGCTAAGTATTTGAAGCTCAAGTGGCTGAGCCACTTATGCCATAACCAGCTGCTTTCACTAACATTTTTTGCTACAAAACAGAGGTCAGCAATAGAAATAATATTACTTAAATCTAGCATATACACATCACATGTTTTATGGCCAGTCAGTAGAGTAACTCCGGAAGAAGCATCCTTAATAAAGCAATTTGTTGAGGTAAAGTTGCAGTTCATTCCTTTGTCACAAAACTGAGATATGGAGATAAGGTTGTGCTTGAGTCCTTCTACTAGTGACACATTTTCTATGGTCACCTTTCCTCGTTTGATAGCTCCATATCCAACGGTTTCTCATTTCTTGTTGTTACCAAACACTACTAGGGGGCCTTTCATTTTGATGATATCACAAAGAAGTTCAGCATCTCTGGTCATGTGTCGTGAGCAACCACTGTCCAAGTAACAGAGATCCTTCTTCTTCTTTGCATTACCAGCCATAAAGCATAAAATCTGAAAAAATAAAACATGAAAGATTTGGTCCCCCTTATTCCTTGGGTCCTAGGGTTAGCAGCTTTTTGGGATCCACACTTGTTTGACCTTAGGATCTTCACTTCCTTTGGCATTAGTTGTGAAACTTAAAAGACAATAAGCAGCACCATGGCCATAATCGGTACAAATAGCACAATGAATGAAATCTGGTTGTGGTTTTACAAACCCCTTACTGTTCTTCAGTTTCTCATGTTTTACTGGGTCAGCGGTTTTGTCTTTGATATAGACCACTTTCTTGAGCTCAACCTTCCTCTTAGGTGCGGTTTTGGGATAAATGACATGATATTCCTTGAACCGACCAAGATCGGTTTCATCACTCAGTACTTCATTGTTAGCCTCAGCCGCTGTGGATTTTTCTTTCCATTTAGAATCTCTCCCAGTTTGGTTTTTAGGATACTTAAAGAAATAATTTTGTTTCTTGATTTCTTGCTTAGAGCCCTTTTTACCAGCATGATTAACTTTGGGAATTTCATTGGTTTGTTTAGGGGGTAACACACCACCTTCGGCACAGAGTCAAGGATACTTACACCCATCATTGGTTTTGAACCCCAATCCACTTTTATCCGAACTTAGAATTTGTGAATTTAGGATTTGTTCCACAGTGACACCAGACTTAGTCCACACATCAGTCACTTTTTGAAGGTCATCCCTTTGTGCGGTTAGTTCTTGGATTTGGGTTAGGAGTGCCTCAACTCTGTCCTTGAGATAGCGGTTTTCTTCCTCAATTGATGAAATCCCAGCAATTTGGAATTTGAGGCCTTCAATTTCCTCCTTGTGGGATGTACATTCCATTTGGGAATTTTCAAGTTCCGCAGCCATTAATTTATATGCCTTTTTAAGCACTGTGTGTTGTTGACAAATAAGATTAGCACGTTAAAGTACCTGGTCATCATGAGTTTGGTATGCTTCAACCTCAGAAAAGGAGTTTGGTGTTGTTGGAGTCTTGATTGCTCTAGCCTCAGGGGTCTTTGGTGAAACTGACTTCATTTGTTGAACTGGCAGTGGAAGGCTTTCGTTAATTTCATACTTTTCTTCAAATCCCATAAGGCATAGATTTGCAATATCTTATTCTTCATCACTTTCATCATAATCGGAACTCATCCATGTAAGTAGGGATGGCCAAACCGGACAGGAACCGTCGAACCGGCCCGGAACCGGAACCGAAAAAACCGTAACCGCCATGAAAACCGGAACCGTTTTGGATAAGGGCCGGTTAAGGTTCAACCCCCCAAAAAACCGTGAACCGGCGGTTCCGAACCACCCAACCAAACCATGAACCGGAACCGTCTGAACCGTCAGTAAACCGTTAAAAACCCATCAAAATTATTAGATTTCTAACAGTTTCATCAGAATTAACCGTTACTAATGGAAGATTGACAAGAAAAGTTGTGTTTTGACTGATATTTTTTTAGCCAAATTTAGTGAATGAAAATAATAAAAATTTGGTTGTCCCCCCACATTGTAAATTTGCCTTTACTTAATAAAATTTAAAGGGTACCGTCCCTTTTTTCTTTTATATATTACTCCCTCCGTCCCAGTTTATTGTTCTTACTTTCCCTTTTGGTCTGTCCCATATTATTGTTCTTAATTTCTTTATTCAATAAATGAAAAAAAATGAATAGTGCTTTGGAGGAGCTTGCCCTCAAAAAGTTCATTTAATTACAAAAAAACCTTTACTTACCTAACTTACTTTCACTCACTTGCTTCATGAATAGTGTTTTTGGACATTTATATCCTTCACTCTATACTTTTGGTTGACTCATTTCCTTTGTTTTTACCTTGGTTTCTTAATAAGCGTGCATAGTCAAACTAAGAACAATAAACTGGGACGGAGGGAGTATCATTTATTTTATTTGTTTATATGTTTGTTTTTCAATATAATGTTGATTTAGATTTTTTTTTTTTTAAAAAAATCACTTATGAAATAATTTTTAAGTTGTTTATTCATTATTGTATGATAAAAAAAAAAAAAGGTACCGCGGAACCGGAACCGTACTGGAACCGGATTGTGATAACCGGAACCGGAACCGGTGTAACCAAGGGCCGGTTAAGGTTCACATAAAATCCAAACCGGAACCGCCAGTTCCGAACCGGAACCGGAACCAAGACCGGCGTTGGGCATCCCTGCATGTAAGCGGTTGCTCTCCTTGTTCAGGTACCATTCCTCTTGTCTTTATGAACTTCTTGTTGAATGGTTTCTTAGCTGGTGCGGCTTCAAAGCGCGGTTTGGGACAACTGGAGGCTAAGTGACCTGGCTGTCTGCAGTTGTAACACACCAAGTCATCCCTGTTGGTAGTGGTGCCCTAGGCACGTTTAATAAACGTTGTAATTGTTATCATTTATTTCATATCAATAAAGAAATGTTTTGATTATTATTGTTGTTCATGTTTACTTATAATAATCTCCGTCCCTAGTACTTGTTAAGCACTAGTATAAAGGCTAAATGATCATGGGATGATCATGTTAGATTTATGGGTACTTGTTTGGAATAAGGTACTGGACATGACCCGCTGTATGAGATTTATGTCATGGTCTATGTCGTACATATATCTCATATTAGTTATGTCATTTGAATCCTTAGACATGAAGTTATTATAGTCTTCCACTTAATGAACATTATGTTTGACATATTCAAATGCTACCTTTAACCGGGAAGTTATAAAGAGTATGATTGGCATAGTCGGATTCACGTAGGGAAGAATAATAAGCTAAATGGATTTGTCCCTCCACGGAGAGATGTCAAGCTTGGGCCTCTCGTAGGAATGATGTTGATGAAATGTTCGGTCGGACTCAAATGAATTGATTGGATCAATGTCATTTGGATTATCAACATATTCGGAATCGAGAAAGTATTGAACAAAACAAGTTGACTGTTTGACCATGACTTGTGTTCAATGACATCGTGGACAAAGGGATTATGACATGTTCTAAAAGAATGCGAACTTGTATCTAGTTATACTATTTGGGTAGGTATGACGGTTTGCTAGAACCTAATCATATCTTATGGTTTCATGTTTGAACCCATTGGCAACTTAGTATAATCCTAGAGGGTCACACACAATAGAACGAATCTTAAATAAGGACTATATTGGAGTTTTGGAATTTTTGGAAATCTGGACAAGTGGGCGACCGCACATTTTGGGTTGGGCGGCCGCACAGTTTGGGTCAGATAGTACCAGAAACCTTCCAGATAGATGTGCGACCGCACAAGGGTTTTGGGCGGCCGCACACCATGTCGGGACTGGTTTCCTAATTTGATTTGGAAAAGAATTTTGAACGGGTTTAGACACAAGTTTCCTATTTGGAATAGGTCTAACTTGTATATAAACAGCCAAATTCGGGCCAGAACATATCATAGCTTTTGTGCAAGTCTCCAAAGGGTTAGAGAGAGTTTTATTTTGTTCTAAGACATCCTTGATTGAAGAACAAAATAATACACAAAGAAAAATTCCATATAGTTCATATTGATTGTGAAAACGTGTTTCACAATTTGGTATAGCAACCAAGATCAAGTGTTCTTGATATTCGTTCGTGGTGTGGATACTGCTAGAGGGTGAAGCTTATCATCTTCAAAGTTCGTGTTCTTACTTTTGTGATCAAAGCTTCAAGTTCTCCACCAAGATCAAAGGCCAAATTCAAAGTCATCAAGGGTTAGTTTTTTCTAGTATTCATATTGTTATATTTGATTTAATCATATGAATGGATCTATGGGCTTTGGGTTTCATAAATTTTAAATGCTAAATTCAGCTGCGCATGTTACATCGAAACCCAACAATCCCTTTTTTTAGCATCTGTATTCTTGCTGAATCTTGTTGGAGGGACAAACTTTGCAGGGTTTTTGGATGGAAATTGAGCTCTGTTGTTCTTTTTAAACTTTGTGTATTTCTTCACATACAAGGCAAATTCTTCATCATCCATGTCATTAAAGTCAACTTGATTAGAACATGAGGACTGAGATGCTACACTCTGAGAATAGGAACATTGAGATGGAGTGTAGGATTGATGAGATTGCTGGTAGGATTGATGAGATTGTGGATAAGGTTGATGAGACTGTTAATAGTATTCAGATGGTGCGGTTAGAGCATTGTATCTGGGGATATTCTGATCAGGAGGTGCGGTTTGTAAGTGGAGGTGAGGTGCGGCTTGATGGTGGTCTGGATTGTAGGTTGGAGATGAGGTATTGTTGAATGTGGCTAAAGAGAGGGTCTTGAATCTGTTTTTGGTTTCATGGACTTCCTCAAGCTTGAATTCAAATACCTTCAGCATGGCATATAAATGACGAAGATCAAGGGCTTCAAAGTCTTTGTTGTCTTCGATATTTGTAGTCTTAATCAGCCATTTGCTACTAAGGGCTTGCATGAATCTCATATTCAAGTATGTATTTGAGTAGACATGACCTAGTGAGAAACACACATTGACAATTTCAATGAACCACTCATAGCATTGACGAAGAGATTCCTTTGGATCCTTGACAAAATAACTAATGAGACTTCTCTGTTGGTAGAGGCGGTTCTTCTTGGTATCAGCATCTCCTTCCAAAATGTCAACTATTGCATCCCAAGTTGCTTTTGCGGTTTTGCAGTGCAGCACTTTTGAGTGGGTCCTTAGGTCAGTAGCTGAAACAAGCATAGACATAGATTTTCCATCATAGTCCACATTGTTGCTATCTTCATCAGTCCACTCACTTTCCAGCTTCCTGATTTCAGCAGGTTGTCCAGCAGTATCTGCACGTGGGTTAGCTTTCATAGGAACATATGCTCCATCCACAACCGCAGTCCATAGTTTACGATCAACTAAATTCATGTGTTTCATCATCCTATCTTTCCAAAAGATAAAACTATCTTCATCCAGAATTGGTAAATGATTCGAGTTGGATGTCTGCATCATATGGGTGTTTATGTTTGCCATTGGATCAGCACCCAAGCGGTTAAGCTTGTAAAAACAACTTTTTGGTGGATATGCTCTGATACCACTTGTTGGTTCCAGGGGCAACAAGGGTATAGAAACGCTAGAGGGGGGGGTTGAATAGCGGTTACAACTTTTTTGAAAATACTCTTAGAAATTCAACCGAGTACTTATTAGTTTGGCCAACTGTGGTTCAAAGCACTAGAACCAAACTGATAAAATGCACAGCGGAGTTTGCGGTTTGGCCAAAGTGGATAGATAAAGAGTTGGGCGGTTTGACTGGGTTGAAAAACACAATGATGCACAAGATAATTAAAGTTTAAAGATCAAAGGAAAACACAATTCATTTTTCTGATCATATCATAGATGAACTTAGTGAGAAACACAAACAATAAAATAAAGAACAAAACAGAAAATAAAGATCAAACACACAAATTTGAAGAGGTTCGTTCTTGAATGAACTACGTCCTCTACCTAGATGGTTAGCCTTGGATTTGCTAATAGCTACTAGACTTGTATTAATTTAGAGGAGCTTTTACAAGATTACAATGAATAATCTAAACTCTAAGTAAACATTCTAACCTATCAAAAGTGTATAATCAATATGATCATACAAATCGGGTGTGTGTGTGGAAATGAATCAAATGCTCTAATGATCTAAGTGATGTTGAGAAAGTGAAAACTTTCGGTGTACAAGGATAAGAAATGAATGGATGAATGACTGAAGCTTTGATGAAGAATTCTGGGTTTGCTAAGGAGATCTTTGAAGGTTTGAATATCTGAGAAAAATCTTCAAAGCAAACTTTGAATACTTGGGAATTTTCTCGAAGCTCAGCAACCTTCATTGTTGAAAAATGAAGGCTATTTATAGGGGAGCAGTCTTGTGACCGTTGGACAATGATCTGGTCCAAATCTTGATGGTACAACTGCTCTCAAAATCGCATTGATTGAGCTGTCATTTTCGTCCTTGGTTTTGTCTTGTAGTCCTAGGTAGTTGTAGCACCACTACCTGACATTGTCCTTTGTTGCAGAGAAATGACTAACGGTAAACATTTGAATTTACTGGACAAAACTGACATTCCTTGCAGATACTCCAAGTTAACTTGAGGTTATTTGTCAAGTCATAAATCATTCATTTATGGTTGTAAAGAGAATTTTTGTTTCAAGGAATGAATGACAACACTTGAATTCTTCATTCAATGATCTGCGGTTCCACCAAAGTAGCATGAGCGGTTCCATGAATGGACTTGAAGTGCGGTTTCATCGAAACTGCAGAATGCGGTTTTGATGAACACATACGGCTTCATGCTGGCAGTTCGAGTAGCAACGAGTGTGGTTTGAAGAACCAAACCGCTGAGGTCAACCGAATCAAAACTCAGCCTATGACAAATAAAAATCTAGAAATGAACTTATCTAAAAAATTGAATTATAACTTCATTACCTGATTCCTAAAGTCCATAAAAAAAAACATGTGTCATGAATCAATCAAATCAAGAGGCTGTACTAACAAAGAATCCTAACATGAACCCTAGATCATCACCGGCTATAAAATAACATATTAATCATGAAGATCGAAACCCTAAATCTAGCATAAATAAGGTTTTAATCTAAGAACATGAAGAACATGTGATGAATATATGAATATCATGAAGAACATAAGAATAAACATGTTAAGAACATGAATATTATGGATCTAAATCAAGAACATGGCAAGAACATGACTAAAAAGGTTAGAAAACATACCCTATGTTGGCAAGAACTAATCATGGATCTTCTTAGGAACTTTGAGGATGTTCTTGGATGCTTGAAAGACTTGATTTGGGAGCAAATTCATCACTTAAGAGTCTAGAGAGCTCTAAGAAACAATGCTTGGAATTCTGGAATCGAGATCCTTAATTATGAGGCTATGAGGCCTTTACATAGGAAACTGCGCGGAGAGATCCAACGGCTGAGATCTGCTGAGGAAGATGTGGCCGCCTGGCCAAGGTGGAAAGTGGCCGCGTGGCCAGGTACTAATGTGGCCGCGTGGCCAAGTATTCTGGCTGACGTGATTTTCAAGTTAGAGTTTGATTTGATTTATGAAAACCCTATTTTGGTTATTTTTGGGATATTCCAAAATATGGAGCTATATTTTGGGAATCCGGGACAAGTCTTTGCAAGGTTTCTAATTCTTATAAAGTCCTTGTATATTTAGGAAAGCCCTAATAAACTCATTTTCAGATCGGGTACTAACAGTAGCCCCTCAGCGATGCTTCTTGCAAGGCATTGAAGGGTTGGCGATAAAAAAGAGGATCCGTTCTGAAACATGAGTTCCAGAAACGAAGGAAAAATGATGATGGGATGGCTGAACCTTTGCAGGCGACCTACGTATCCGCGGAGGAATCAAGCTGAACGTAGTTCATCTCTACTGGGGAAATTGTGAACGATTGTCCTCTGATGGGGAACAACGCCTTCCGCTAGGGATAACCTTAAGTTATAAGGAATCGTCTGTTGGGGATAAGAAATGACCAAGTCGGTCGGGTGGCTGAACCTTCTCAGGCTTCTTACGTATCATCGAAGGAATCAAGCCGGTCGTAGTTCGGAGATAAGAACAAGGATGGTGCGAGATATGAAGACGGTCGGGTCTAAGTAATCTCAAGATAAAATAACAGATGCCAGAACGTATGCAATATGAAGACGGCAAGGTCTAAGTAACCGCGATGGATCTAGAACATACATGATATAGAGACAGGTCTCGGTAATCACGATGGTACTAAGCAAATATCTGGGTGCACGCAATATAGAAATGGTCGGGCTTCAATAATCGCAGCGAAGTTGGAATGTACGAGATATGAAGACTTCAAGGTCTAAGTAATCCCTATGCTTCTATGGAAATAATTGAAAACAAATAAAATTTAAGAGGCTTTCTTGACCAAAAATAACGAATGTTGGTTAAAATACTTAAATGGACCTAAAATGAACCAATATAGAACAAAAAGGGGCTAAATTGGTAATTTTTCCTAGGGAAACGCTAGCCTATGCAGGATCTAATCGGGACCGAGAATTCAAAAACAAATATGATAACTTACACGGGACCCAGAGTTCGTGAATGCCTAACGTCTGAGTTGGTTTAGAACCGTGAGCAGCAGTCATTAACATTGGCGATCATCCAGTAGACTCCATTCGCTCTCTCTCTCTCTCTCTCTCTCTCTCTCTTTGCGAAATCAAAATCAAGAAGCTATAACACAGACCAGACCACCTCCGTCGCAGTCTTCCTCTCCGGCCGCCTCCCTCTTCCCACCCTCTCGGCGCTGGTATCAGCAATAATCAAAACCCTATTTTGGTACGCCCACTTATTCCAATACTATGCACGAATTCACCTTTTCTTTCTATTGAGTTATCATGAATCCTACTTCTGTCACGTCTACTAACAGATTTCTCCCCAAATTAGTCTCAATCCAAATCTTGAATTTCCGTTTTCATTACAATTTAGCATCTTCACCCCTCCAAACACTAAACGAACCTAATCCCAGTTCACTCTCAAACCCACTTTACAATTTTCTCCCTCCTACCCAAAATCCCAACAACATTGTTGACCTAATTTGCTCCAGTCTCAAGCAAAATGATTCAGAATTTTCCCTTCTCAAAAATGAAATTCAAGATGTCCTTCCTCACTTGGGTACCCGTGAAATTTCCAGAGTTCTGCTCAGATGCCAATCTGATTCATCTGCAGCACTAGCTTTCTTCAACTGGGTCAAGAAAGAATTGGGTTTTAAGCCCGATATTCGAAACTACTGTCTGGTTTTGCATATATTATCGTGGTCTCGAAAGTACCCTCAAACAATGAAAATATTGTCTGAGCTTATAAGGTTGAACAGAGGTCTAGTTGAAACTGAAGATGTTTTTCAGAACTTGGTTGATTGTACTGAGGAATGTAGTTGGGAGCCGGTTGTTTTTGATATGCTTCTTAAGGCCTATCTTAAAGCTGGTATGGTACGAGAGGGGTTGATAACTTTTAGGAAGATGGTCAAGGCTGGGTTTGTTCCTAGTGTCATTTCAATCAACTTTCTTTTGAATGGGCTTTTGAAGTCGAACTGTATTGACCAGTGTTGGGAAGTCTATGAAGAGATGGAGAAAGTTGGGGTGCATGCTAATACGCACACGTTCAATATATTGACTTGTGTTTTGTGTAGAGGTAGAGATGTGGATAAGGTGAATGAGTTCTTGGAGAAAATGGAAGAAGAAGGATTCATTCCGGATATTGTCACGTATAATACTTTATTAGATAACTATTGTAAGAACGGAAAGCTGAAAGATGCGCTTCATTTGTATAAAATTATGTATATAAGACATATCATTCCAGATTTGGTTTCACATACTACATTGACTTATGGTTTCTGCAAAGAAGGGAATGTAAGGGAGGCTCATAAGCTCTTTCATCGCATGGTTAGTATTGGTCTGAATCCAGATATTGTCTCGTACAACACTCTTATGTGGGGTTATTGCAAGGATGGTATGATGCCTGAAGCAAGGTTGTTGTTGCAATGCATGATAGGAAATAAGGTTTCCCCTGACAACTTCACATGCTCTATGTTAGTTGAAGGTTATGAGAAACAGAATACGTTGATTTCAGCTGTAAATGTTGTTGCGGAGTTTCACAGGTTTGGATTTCCAGTCTCTCGAGATATAAATGCTTATTTAGTTGTTGCTTTGTGTCGGGAAAGTAGGCCATTTGCAGCTAAAAGTCTTTTGGAACGAATGTCTCAAAATGGCCAAGAGCCTGATTTTGAAATATATAATCAATTGATTGATTCGTTTTGTAATTGTAATTGTCTAGAGGAGGCATTACTGCTGAAATCAGAGATGGTTTCGAAGAATATAAAGCCCAATTTATTGACATATAGAGCTGTTATAGGTTGTCTTTGTAGATCAAATAGGAGTGTGGAGGGTGAAATATTGATGAGAGAAATGGTTGAAGCTGGCATCATCCCTGATGTGACAATCTGCAGATCAATGATAATAGGTCTTTGCAATGAAAGGAACATCACTAAGGCGGAATCATTGTTACGTTTCTTAGCAGAGGAGTTTAAAGTTTTTGACACGGAATGCTATAATGCTCTTGTCAGAATTTTGTGCAAGGAAGGCAACATTGATAAGTTAATTCAACTTCAGGATAGGATGCTCAAAGTCGGTGTAGCACCGAATAGCCTGAGTTTTATGTATGCAATTGGCGGATTGTCAAGAAAAATGGGTTTTGAAAAACTCAGTATCCTCGGAGAGTGAAATATGGTTTGATCTATGAGTCTATCTACCGAGTGGGGAGGGAATATTAACTCTCTTGCTGTCCATTGAACTTCATGACTGTTCAGGAATGATCACCGCATTAAGGATTGCTCCATTTCAGAAACGATCAAGTTGTTCTAATTTAAAATGCCGGCTATGCTGCAATAGGTTTAAGTCAAGACTGTTTGAAGGAAAGAGAAATCCAAAGCTTGTTTGTTCACATTCTTCTGACCAAAGACAGAGTGATATCTGTGGGTGAGGTTGCTGGGGAAGGAAGTACAAAGCACAGTCATTTGATATCTACTATATCCACTGATTCTGGTAACTAAGCAAACCCTCTATGTGTATGTGTTTGTGAATATGTGCTTTATATATATATATATATATATATATATATATATATCTATATTACAATAATAGTCAGCAATAACTGAATCATAAAGAGTGGCTAGGATTGTTTCTCAACCACCATAAAGAGTGGCTGAGATTCAATGTTATAATCCTTATACCCTAGACAACGTCCCCACGACTCCTTAAATCAAGAAATTGAATTCTGTAACTGCATAACACGCTTCTAAAATCCCACGGCCTAGGTTCTAAAATCGTTGCATTTTCTCCCAATCCTTTACGTTCAAACAAGCATTCCAACCTTCCGGCAAATCAATCGGACAGTTCTTGAATTGATTTATTGCTTTTGAAGTTGGGAGAAAAACAAAGAAACCAGTGGGGATTGAGGACGAATCATGCTTTTGTCAGTCACCAGGGCATCGCCGGCGCAGCCTTTGTTGACGTAATATTGTTTCGGGGTGCAACTTACATACACAGACGACCGGAGGGACGACAAACAGAGCGTGCGGGGATTTGCCCAGAGTCGTTGAGCCAGAAGAGACACAAGCGGTTGATGAAGGTAGTAGCCACCATCGGAGTAGCTACAACGGATCGAGCGGATTTCTCAATACATCGACAATGGCTGAGTCGCTGCGGAGATGATAACAGGGAACCTTTTCATGAAACCGGTTTCTGTATAAGTTCAAGTCAGAGAAAAATGTGAAAAATTGCTGTTATATTCTGGTGGTTCAGAGGGAATTTTTTGGTTTTCCTTTTTATGTTTATGGTTTTTTTTTTTTGAATTTTATGGGATTGAGCCTGTATTGAGATTGATTTTTTTTCTTTTCGATTTCTCAGTTACTTATTATTTCTGACTACACTCCGTTCCTACTGCTATTGTTAGCCACTTAATCTTTCTCTTTCACTTTTAAGGAAGAAAACTGGATTATTATTTTACCATGATGAATGGTAATGGGCAAGTACTGGAGTACTAAATGTGTTAACTTGGGACGAAAATGGTGGGTTTTGGAGAGAGGGTGCAAGGCAGCAGTGATGAAGTTTTTATGTGGTTGGAAACTTGAGGGTTTTGTCTGATGGTAGTACTAAGCATTACTTTTCTTTTCATAATTTCTATTTGTTCTTGGTTTTTCATCCTTTCTGCCTTATTATTCGTTCATGTGAAGTTCCCACTAAGTATACACGTTTATTATTTTGTTGTATCCAATTTATGCTCTCATTGAAATAATTGGGTAAGTGTGATCTGAAGTTTGTCAGATTTTTAATTATTGGATATGAAAAAAATGGTCACTCCGGTTCTAAATTTGTCTTCACCTCTTTTCTTTTACAGTGAACTTTGAACTTTGTTCTTTTGGGTGAGAATGAAAGATGAGGGATGTATTTGAAGGATAGCTGTTGTAGGTTAGGTATGGAAGGACCCTTCTTTAATTTGTGTGTGCTTCTCCTTAACTTTCATATTTGAGTAGAGTATTTAGTTTTTTATTTTAATAGTTTTTCATTTTAAGACTGCCTTTTTAAACTAATAGCTACTGGAAATTTGAAAACTGTCATAAGTACATGAAATATGTCTCATGTCTACAATAATTAGTTTTGAGGGTGGGATTTTTCTTGCATCTCATCCTTTCATGTATCCCATCCGTCCCAATGCAAATTTTTTGTTGTTATTGTTGTGTTTGCTGTTTTGAGAGTGGGAGTAAACAAAATTGGGTTAAATAATCTGTTAGTTTCTTCTATTAACTAGACTCATACTCATATTAACAGAGCTCAGTGTTTATATGCGAGTCCAAGTACATGTCAGTTTGTGAATTTTTAATCTGTGTTTGTGAGGTTAACTCTTTAAGATTTAGAGATGGGTCTTTGTAATTTTGCTCTATCCGTCCTCATTTCTGTTTTGTGAAGACATGCTCAGTACTAGAAGGTTGAATTCCATATTCCCCATGAGCGAAAACAAAATTGAATAATAATTTTGGGACCGGAAAAGTAGTAGTTGTTATTTTGGGACAGAGAAAGTAGTAGATGTCACCACTATTCCATACTTTCACCATTCATACTGACACCTTGACACCGTTTCATACTTTCACAACTTCATACCGGCACCGTGCCATCCGGCACGTGTATATTACTAGTCTATATTACAATAGGAGTCAGGAGTAACTGATTTATAAAGAGTGGTTCAGATTGATTCTCAACCACCATAAAGAGTGGCTAAGATTCATCATAAATCTCACAGCACTTCATGGCAGTTGAGCAACCAACCCAAACCGCACATTTCAGATCCAGGGTTTCGCAATTTGGTTTCGTCAATTCTTTCAATCCCGGCAGTTAACAGCGGTAAACGGTAAACAGTAATTGCTAATGAAAATTCTGCAACGCCTTTTCTGGCCTTCTGTTTGGATTTTAGTAGCAGTCCAATTGCCAGAAATCAAGGTTGGGTTTCTCACTTTATCCAGTTGTCGGCTGCGTAGAAGGAGAAGAGCCAGTGATGAAGGCAGCGGGGGAAAGAGTTGGAGGAAAGAGACGACATTGGATTAGGTGGTATTTGAGATATCGCAACCACCATATCGGAGCGGCTCCGATGAATTGGTAACCACCATATTCGAGGGTAGACATTGAACGGTTACCCCACATCCTCCCGTCTACAAACCGCTCCTACTTTTCCGTCACTCCTTCCTCTCACCACAGGACCTTCTCCAACCCAATTGCCTTCAGTGCCTATACGGACTCCCCCAATGGATTCCAGTAGAAATTGGAGGCCTTAATCTGATTGGTACTCTCCACGTCCCCTATTCTACTGATTACGACAATAATCTTTACGGGTTATCCATGTCCCCTAATCTCCTTCCCTCTCCTTGCTAAGAAACGTGACTGATTCCCAGACTCCCAGTTATCCGACGGTTTGTTTCTAGGCTTCTTCCCATATCCAGCCGTTGCGATTGTGACGATGATGTTAAATTTTTGGACTTGGAAATCTGGCCTTCTATTTAATCTCAGGTACTTCTTCGTGATCATCCAATTTTCGAGGGATTGTTGTTTATTCAAGTCCATCCTTGAAATTGCTTTCTTTTCCCCCCTTCTGGAATGGGGTTTCCTATGTTTGCTAAGAAAGGGCCTAAATTTGAATATGAAACTCATTTTGATTTCTTATCGTTGAAAGTATTATTTATTTCTATGTATATGTCCATAAGCACTCCCTGTATAACCTTTGATACTGATGATAGATTTATTACTATGCAGATTGCCTGCAACTTCAATGTTTGAAAAACCAAGCTTATGTGGGCTAACACGCCCTAACGGAGGAAAAACTTTGCCACGCACACTATTCTGCAGGTGATCATCTCATCTCTTAAGTGTACTCTCTGTTTGGAATGTCGTTTTTTCCTTTTTCGTCCGTGTCAAGTGTCCCGTTTTTAAATAATGGAGTAATAAAGCACAAATAAATTAAGTGTTCCCTTCAATCGTCTCAAAATGAATGTCCGGTTTTCGGCCATTCATTTTGGGCCGAAGATACTATATTTTAAAGAAATTTTGACACATTAACCGTGACTGATGGAGTATTTTTTTTCCCGTTGAACTATGGTCTTTGTCATTATATTTATGTGCAATCTTCTAAAAGACGTCCGCCTAGGCGCTAGGCGTTCGTGAAACGCCTAAATCCCGCATAGGATATTATAACTATTTCTGAATTCTCGGCCCCGCCTAAGTTCTGTCTAGACCCCACCTAGGCGCTGCTGCGGCGCCTAGCGACCGCCTAGCGCTTTTTAGAACCTTGTTTATGTGTTTGACTTATGATATTTTTTCACGATTTTTTGTATAATGAGTTGAAGGAAGTTTTTCAGAATTTCCACACCTAATTTATCAATAGTTTCGACATTGACAAAATGACATGATTATTTTAAAGCAAGCCCCAGCAGTGGTGATATACATGAAGTATGTGACTCAAGTTTGAGAGCTTTTTTTCTTATATATTATCCATCTGTCCCTAAATATATATTATGGCATTAGTTGTATAAATAGGAATAAGTGAATGGCCTTTGTATATGAAGTATAATACAGTATACAAAGGTAGCTAATGTGTTTCCATAGAAATTGCAAATAGATTGGAATAATTTTTGAAGCTATGCAAGCTTTTGTACTATGTTTTCTTAGATTTAGGACGCTAAAACTTTAATTCCAACTGCGGATATGAACATTAATGTCCTTTTGTTCTTTATCCAATATCTCTTGACGTAGTGAGCATTGGATTGAGTTAGCCTTTTTGTTCTCTTAGTTTTTTAAAATTTGTCGCTCTTTCACGTTAAGTCTTTTTTTTTATACTCACTCCTTCCCAAAATGATAGTCCCATTTCCCTTTTTGTTCGTCTAAAGTTTGACCCATTTAAGTTTTCAAAGATGAATGAACTAAAAAAAAAGTGAGTTTCTCAGTTACTTATTCCCGGTTCTCTTAGCCTGCGCATTGGTAAATAACATTCACATTTCTCTAATTTGGTGAGTGATTTCTTAATTGAACATGGTACATAGAGATGGCAATCGACATGCAAGAGGGTTTGTCGACAGGCCAAGGGTTTGTTGACAGTGAAAGGAGTAATTGACGCCAAGGCATTGACAGAAAAGCTTAAGAGGCGAGTGAACATCGTGCAGCCAAAGAAAGAAGGTGTTGGTAATTGTGGCAAGGCCAAGAGTGGCAGTGATGGTGATAATAGTAAGGAGAAGGGGAAGAAGGGTGGAGAGGAAAAACAGAATTTGTAGGTACTTTAGTATTTTATTTGTGGAAGTACTGTAATCTAAGAGTCTTTTGATTGATGCCATACTGTCACCGTGCCATTGGCACGGGCACGAATACTAGTATATATATATATTCTCACTCAGGTACGTACTCTAAGATCGAATCGCGTTACCTGAACTTTGACAATTTAGCTTTTGATAGGATTGTAGTATACTCGTACGCTTTTATTTTTTTCTATTCAGGACTAGATTCTTGCAAGTATGTATAACATTTATGTAGTAATAATTTATAGTGTCTACTCTCTTTTTATATACACAGGCATCAAGTCCAAACCTCCGTCTTGTGGGATATCAAAAGTGGTTAGTGCAGTTACAGCTGTGGCGTCAGCAGGGTTATTCGTCATTCTCACAGTTCTCACCATTTTGTGGTTGCTGGCCATGTGGGATGAAAGACTTCAATAAAAGAAGGTAATTAATGTAATTCTACTGCAATAAGTTTTATTTTGGGTGTAATAGGAACAAACTTATGTTGACTTGTGGCTGAAACTACTAAACCTAGCATTGTTCCCTAAGCCAATTGTTTCGAAAAAAGACATTTTTTTGCACATGATGCATATATACATAGTTATTAAAGGCCCAAGGCGCAAAAGGTGTGCCCGGAGCCTAGGCGCGCGCCTAGGTGATAACTATGGTGCGTCCCATAGTTATTAAAGACCCAAAGCGCACCAAGGCACAAAATGTGTGCCCGGAGCCTAGGTGCGGTCAAGATTAACCGCAACCCAAAGAGTGGCTGAGATGGAGTGTTAACTATCTTATCCGACGTCTATCAGTAGACGGTTATTCCCTATATTCTTCCACTTCCTCAAACCACTAATTTACAGATTTTTAACAATCAGTAATGGAAGAAACTACGCGAACCCTCAAATCAATTTCGCTTGCATAGGTGTGCAGAACTCTCAAACATGTCTCAGTGTGTTCTTCTGCCATCTTTTAGTTGTCTTTCTGTTTTAGAGGTAATTCATGCCTATTCAACTGTTTGAACTTCGGCTCGAGTGAAATTAATCTGTACTCTGTTACAGAACTTTCGTGCTACTACTTCCTGTTCAGTCATCCAGTGGTTTACATTATTTCTGATTTTTCTATTTTCTCCCATCTGACGATTTCCCTCGCCCCTCTCCCAAACCAGCCAAGTTCGACCTAGATCGGAATTTTCTAAAACCCAATAATTCATCTGTCCAAGGTGAGGTTTTTGTTCTTCTATCTTCTTCATTTTTATTTTATTTTTTTATTTTTTTGATAAAAAGTAGCTTAGCTTTTCTTACGATTCTACATTTTAGTTTTTTTGTTTCTTTTACCTCATAGATAAATGGTACCCAGAACCCTAATTCGGTGGCATTGCCTTCTCCTCAGACATAAGTTTGTTTATGTTTGATCTAACCATTCTCAGTTGAAATGTATTGTACGCCTGTCCATTCAATTTGTCTATTTAATTTGAGTTTATTTCATTTATTATTAATCGTTTTCAGCGGAGAGGTTGGTAGGATCAGGAATCTTGAACAATGGCAAAGTCCATGTATATTCCTGATTCATCCTCTCTCCAATATTCCCAATTCCCCCTCCCCAATAAGATAGATGTTGCGTCTAAAGAGATTAAAAATTAATATGAATTGTTGTTTGTTTGATTGATTGTAATGTACTTCATACCATAGGAGATTAAGTTTATCACTAACTTGGATTTGTGCGAGTGAAGTGTAAGGCTTTGCAGGTCTTACCGAAAAACTATTTTCTTGAACTTACTGTGTTGGTGCACGGGAAATAAGGTTGTATGTCGTATTTTCTACTCTGCCTTACCAACACATTTTAGTACTTTGTACTTCTTCCGCCCAAAAATGAATGTTCAAATTCGCTCTTCATCAAAATTACATTTGGACATTTATTTTGGGACAAAGAAGGTAAGATTGATTCTTTTTTGTTTATCATTGACCTGGGAAATATGCATAATGGCATTCCTCCTGATCTATTATGCACTGTCAAATTTTAGTCGGCTTAGTTTTTGTTGCTCGGGACTCTTAATCATTTAGATCCGTAAGTTTGAATTGTTAAGTGAACATTTTTGTGGGTATCTAAATTTATGGTATTAAGCCTTTTGATCTTAAAATTTATATGTAAATGAGCATAAATTATGTTGTAGGCGAGGGGAAGGTATTTGAATGATTGAATAGTGATCAAGGTTGAATTAGGATCATATTGTCCTTTTTTTTTTTCTTCCTTTGTCTGGTGTGTAATTGTTGTAACTGAGCTATTATTAGAGTTGGAATTTCACTTTTCCTTCTTCATTGCAAACGGTATTTCTTTAAAGGCAATAATAGACTTATGAGGTATTCAGTTGTCCCCTGAAATATGAATCCGCTGTTAGTTTTGCATACTGAACGAAAGTTTCTATATGCTGAATCTGGCATGGCCTTTATAACTTCTCCATATCGTAGATTTGTAGACAAAAGTAAGAAACATTGTTATGAAAAAAAAAAAAAAAACTTGATTCATAATTGTCACTAGATCAGTTCTTCCATTAAATTTGTTTCGAGTGGTATTTAGCATTTGGAGTTTTGGTAGCCACGGGGTGATTTTTTTTAAAAAAAATAATAAAATATATTGTATTATTTAATTCGTTGCTTAATTCTTAATCAAACAGGGTAGGCTGGGATGTCAGACAAGTAGAAGATTTGTTGACAGTTAAAGGAGCAAGCTGATGGAGATTGTGCAACCGAAAAATGAAGGTGGTGGCAGTGACAGAAAGGCCAATAGTGGCGGTGAGGGTGGTGGCTGCGTGATATGATTCATGCAGTCCATCCATGAAAATTAAGACAGAGATGGAGTTGAGGGACAGGTAGTAGTACTCAAATTTGATTGAGACAACACTTTCGAAACCGACCAACCTCAATAAAAAAGAAAAAAAAAAAACAAGAAAAAGAAAAATAGACTTTTTCTTTTTGGGAGAAAAATAAAATTGTGAATTTTGGTACAGGATTACTGTGATGCAGAAGCGTGTATTCGTTGGTATAAACTACAGCTCTCCCACCCTTGCATCTGCATTGAGCAATTCGGTCCAAGCTTTCACTTTCTTGCTTGCTGTTAATCTTCAGGTTTCTCTCATTCCTCATTTCCTCCCATAGTTCCACAATTTTTTCTTTTCTTTTTTTGATTGATTACAATTTTGTTGGTTCAGGAAAGGCTGCCTACATTAACTAGAACTAGTTTGTTTTTTTTTTTTTTTTTATTATTATATATTTTTGTTGGTTCTATTTAGTTAGTTTGTGACAAACTGGGAAAATGAAATGAAAAAAAAAAGTGTCTTTCTAGTCATTATTGAATCTTCTCAATCAAAACATAGAACTAAGAAAATACTCCCTCTGTCCCAAAATGATCTTCACGTTTGACTATTCAAACATTTTAAGGATATGAACACTTGTTTCACTAGTATGAAAAACTTTTTGAGACAATGAAAAATGCCAAATGAGAAGATCAGAGGGAGTATTAAGGATTCCTATTGTTTACATGCCCTTTTTGTGGTTGTAATACCTGTAGAATGGAAAAGCTAGATTTGAAGAAGTCATGGAGCCAGATAAAAGTCAGTCCCTAAATCAATTTCTACCTTTAACAATATTGTACTTAATAGTTTTGAATGTGTGGATAGTAATGGTAATTGTGTCTCTTTGATACAAAAAATTGGCCAAAATACGTTTAACCCCCAAAGTATCCACCGATTCCCAATTTGCACACTCGTTTGAAAAGTCGGTCTGTTTGGTACCTAAACTTCCTATTCGTCTCACTTTGCACCCTGACACTACCGAATGTTGGAAAAGTCAACATAATAGGATAGTTTGTAATGGTCATTAGTTTTTAAGGGCTCAAATGCAAAGTTCCAAAAAATTCTTAAATGTCATCCTTTTGAGAATGTCCCTTACACAAAAATTGGAGTATTCAAGTACATGAATGAACTTCAATGTATTAGCAGAGAAAGAGCTGTATAGTTTTTCTTGTTTATTTTCCCAATTTTACATTGGTTGTATAGACTCCCTCCATCCCAAAATGATGGTCTATAAGTATTGTTGATCAAGAATAAAAACAAGCCAAATTAACTGTAAAAATAAGTGAACACAAAAAGCGATAGGTAACAATCAAAAACAAAATGCAACTAATTGAACGAACTAACTACCTATACAAAAAATAAAAATTAAAAATTAAACTCACCATTTGAAGATAAATTTGATTTGATCGCGATTGTACCATCTAATTGAAGTAGGTAAGGAGGTTCCGTCCATGAGCAGTCGATTTTCAGTGCCGTCTTCTTTCACATGCATTACCTCTTCTATACGATGAAGCCAGTAGCTCGTATCAAGTGTACACGAGGAGAAACAACAATCACCACGATGATGAAGCATTATAATCTTGCATACATGAAAAACATAGTCCGTGTTGCCATTCGTTAACTCCATAGAAAAAGTACGAGGACGACAGCTCCAAAGTACACCATCAAGAATACAGTTGTTGTAACCACTGATCCTCTCAATGCTCAACTTTAAGTTGTCTGTATGTGCAATTGGTGGGTGAACAACTCTGTTTTAATTCCAACAAATTGATGTCCCATATTTTTGAAATATGTAGGTCGACCAGCTTTAAATTCGAAACAAATTCGACCAAGGCAACTATAAAATCTTCAACCGTCCTGATTTGATTCGCTACCCGATCATAGTAACCTGTGCTAACATATCATCGAGTCGTATGATTTGACGAGTAGACGAGAAGGGGAATGGACGAGTCTTTATATGTGACCGAAAGCAAATTAGGAGCATCAATAATGTTGATCTGGACAAGGTTGTCGCATCCTACGATTGTAAGCTTTTTGAGGGTATCACTGGATACCTTAATCTCGGTCAAGGTCTGTATGCTAACCAAACACAACGTTTGGAGTAAAGGAAGCCTCGAAAGAATGTCTTGAGAGTCAAATTCATGTAGATGCTTCAATTGCAAGCCAGTCAAAATAGGATACGATCCGATGATACGTATCTTGACATTATAATTAATAGACCCTTTAATATCAAGACTTTGAAGGCTTGGCGTGTTGATTTCAATGAAGATGATCTCACACCGATCATCACAAATTATAAGAGATTTTAGTTTGTGAAGATTAGAAATCCGAAGGCAATTCAGTTTCTCCATGCAGTTAGTTATGGATAGTTCCTCGATCAAAGGACAACTAGAGATGATGCAGCATAAAGTAGTCTCGTCGAGAAGTACCTTATCAAGACTTAGTTTCCTCAAGTGTAAGGGTTAGGGTAGGTAGGAAAGGAGCGAAGAAAACTACACCTGGTAAACGATGCACGTTTGATGATTGAGTTTGCATGAAAAATGGGATGAGGCAAGTCATAGTAAGGATGCGATCCGGTACTGATACTGAAACTGATATTAAAGTCGTCGACCCATGTTGTAAAACTAAGGCTATCCAAGTATCAAGAAGAGGAGCTAAAAAAACTCGAAGGCTGTATATTAAAGGAATGCTGAATTTCCTTATAGCTCGTCCGGTTCCAATACTATGGTGTTGGAACCGTTGGAGGGTTTGCGTAACGTAATTCAGATACTTTTCTTCTTTTTCTTTACCTGGAAACCCGACCATGTATTTTTCGTTCTTGTATTTTACTATATCGTTTACTTGTCGATACCATTGCCAATCAAAAGCATAATCAATGAAATCAAGATGAGGAAAGGAATTAGAAAAATGGTACCATGATTTGGACAAACAACTGGTAACCTTGATGTCTTTGTTGGGAAGGAAACGAAAGATGTGATCATGAATAATAGACTCTGGTAAACTTGAGATTCTGTCTTCACTTTCTTCTTCAACAACTTCCATGGAACAAGAATATGGAGAGGAAGGGACTAGGTTAGGCTCTGTATCTGTATAGGAGGATTAGGTTTGCGCTGCTTACTCGCACTGCCTCAAATTTTAGACAAACACTTATATACGACCGTCTCACGTGAGACGGGTCGCACGCCCAGATCCGCCCCACAGCCCAGAACCCGCCTCGCCCATAGCGCGCCACGTGTTTTGTTAAAAAAAAAATCCCCCAATAACTTTAAAATGCTATATTTTGAGATTTATAAGTCGGATTTTTTTAAAAAAAATACCGGTGTGTGTCTCGACGAGACAAATAAAACTAGACAGATCATGATATGGTTTGATTTTTTTTTTATTTTTAAAATATTTTTTAACATACAAAACAAGTGAGCTGCTCGTCATAATAAAATGTAACACTTTCTCTTATGAAGAAAGTAACAGTTTGGTCTTTAAAAAGTTAACATTTTTATTTTAAGATGTAATAGCAGTTTCGCAAATAATATAAATAATTTTTGTGATTAGAAAAGTAATAATTGAAGTGTAACACAGTGCATATATGATTGTAATATGCTATATAGATGGATGTAACAGTTTAATAGAGTAAATGTTATATTTTTTCTTTAAAAAAGAGTAAAAATTCATGTATATAAGCGGTTTTGTATTTCAATTGAATGTAAAACCGTAGAAAAGTGTTACAATTGAGAGGAAAAAATCTTACATTCATTTATTATAAAATGTAACATTAGTTTAGTTGTCAATCTTATGTTATCTTTAATCTATTTCATCAAAATTGTGGTACATTTTTGAGAAAAAAAAAAGTGTTACATATGAGAAAAAAGTGTTACATTTCTTTACAAAAAATGTTACTTTTGCTGGCGATAAAAAAATGACCGGGGAAAAAAAAGTTGGAAGACAAAAAAAAAAAAAAATTGGGTCGGCTTACCTGTGAATAGAGCCGTCAATTTGGGATCGTCCCGTCCCGACATATAAATGGGACGAGATGGGATAGTATATTCTAATCCCGTATAAAAGCGGGACTATTGGGACATCTCGATTGGAACGCGGGACAAAGCGGAACGGGAAGTCCCGCATTTTTTATTTAAATTTTAATGTTAATTTTTTTAACTTTAAAGATATTTTAGCACTTAATTTTTAGTTTTTCTTTCAACTATCCATTATCTTTTTGTGTTGATTAAGCTATTTTATGAAAATAAGAAGTTTTGATCTTGTTACATTGTAAAAGATTAATCTTATGTTTTTAATTTAACGTTTTGGCATCATCTCAGTTAGATTTTAGTTTTATAATATTAGCGTCTCTTGTCCCGCATTTGTCCCGAATTGTACCGCGTCCCGAGGTAGGATGGGACAGGACGGGGATTTTCCGTCACGCGGAGAATTTGGGACGTCCCGTCCCGTTTTTCAGAATTGACAACTCTACCTGTGAGCCGTCTCACGCCGTGAGACGGTCCCACAGGAGACCGCCCCCAAATTTTAAATTGAATGACCTTTTTTTATTTTTTTTATTGTTATCTAATATGAATGATCTTTTGAAATTTTTATATTAAAAAACTGTCTCAAAATGGTTTTTTTTTTAATTTTTTTCTTCCAGAATTCATTATATTCTGCAAAACTAAAATTTTGAAAGTGAATTGTAATTAAAAGTCAACATTTTCAAATTAATCTTTATATTCATAATGGTCATTCATTTTATGACAGAAGAAACACTATTTTAAAGTAGTACTAGCACAGTATATAACTGTTTTTTTTTTTTAAACAAATACAATATTAAACTAATTTAATGTCATTTAATTTATTATAATTAATTTTGATCGGCTTTAGACTTGCCCAAAAGGTTCATATGAACCGTAGAACCGGAGGTTCATGAACCGTAAAAAACCGTGAACCGGGGTGAACTGTGAATCGCCGGTTCACGGCGGTTCACCGTTGAACCGTGAAACATGAACCTTGAGATTTTTAACATATTCCCTATAACTTTCATCTATTTTGTTAATCTTTTAATGACTTTCATCCACTTTTTCGTTAATTTCTTAACAAACCAACTAATTTTCCTTGAAATTGGGTGAACACAATCAATTTCGTTATAACTTTCATCTATTTTTCCGTTAAAATTTAAGAAATAATTAAAAAATAAATTAAAATTAAAAAAAACGAACCATATAAACCATGAATCGGAACCGTGAACCGGGTATAAATAGTTTTATAAGGTTCATTCATATTGTGAACCGTGAACCGGCTGTTCATGAACAGGGAACCGGAGGTTCACGTGAACTGAACATGTCTGGATAGATAAATGAACGACATAAACCGACTTGGTTAAATGGGGCCCATAAACTCTGGGCTCACACACCACAAGGCCCATACCAAGAGGCCCAAGATCTTATATACCGACATACCTCAGTAGTCCATGGGCCGGGAACGCCGGCGTTACCGAGGACGAGATGTCAGAAGGCCTTATCCATGTCTCGGTTTTTACTGCGAGCCGAGATAGATGACGGGCCAGCGCATTAATTATATTACTTCCCTATTATATCGGGAGGCATACATAACAGTTCAAGTAACACGCAAATACAAGGGATCCTTATCTAAACAAGGAGATCTCTACTATAATACAAACAGGATATCCATCATCCTTATCTGGACTCTCTCTCTCATCAGAGTACGAGTCACACATCAACACGGGCTCCCTGGCTTTTCTAACAAGTCATGACTCATTCACCCACGCCTATATAAACAGGTACTCCATACGGGAAACGGGTAATAAACTCTTTTGGCTCTAAACTATAGTCAATTGATTTCTCTATTCACACACGATCCGTATTCTTATTCTCACGCCGGAGGGCCTTCGCCGGTGAAGCCCCGGCGTAGTTTACTTTTATTCATTGTGCGCAGATCCGTACGAGGAAGTTCTCATTGCTGGATTTATCCGAACCGCTAGACGAAGGCTGATCCGGTACGTTTTTTGCAGCATCAATTTGGTTCCATTGCCGGGAAACGTCCAATCGGAGAACTTTTTGCTCGGATAACCACAATTTCCTCATGGCCGAAATTCTAGCAGACGGTGCACAGGCAAGTATTACGCCCGATGCTAATCTCAATCCGCCACCCCCTAACGTGGCAAATAACAATGCTTTGAATCAAGGGCTCCCTCCTCCGCCTCCACCTCTAGGAGGCGGCATGCATACACGCTCCAGAGGACCTGCACCTGAGATTACTCAACATTATGGACGGCACAGGAGGACAGCCACCTGAACTCAAAACACTGAGGCAGGCCCCTCCAGGCCACCGCCTCTAGATCGGAGGGTGTTGCTGCAACAAAATCTCTCGACCCTCCAACAGCTGGCTGACGCTCAAAGAGCTCTTCTGGAATATGACCTTGAGCATTCCTTGGCACCTTTATCCATCCCTCTGGTACTAGTGGAGCTTCGGAAGGCGAGGGAAGAAGTAACCTTAGGGGAGTTCCACATGCTGATGACAGGCGTCCTCAAAATCCGCGTGATGCACCCCCGGGAAGTCGAGGTGCTCGTTCGAGCCGACTTGATGGCCGACTTGGCCCAATTAACAATGGAGCGAGAGATTTGAGAGATCAGATAAACCAGAGGATGGAAGAAGAGGCAGAGTCTCCAGATGTAAGAATTCTAGGATAAAGGCGGCGATGGGAAGACCAACGTCAAGCCCCACCAAGGCAGGCATCACCTCGCCGCACTCCACCGAGACGACCTCTAGCTGATCCAGAGATAAGCCAAGTCGCTGGAAGAGTTCGGGATAAAGAAAAAGAGAGACCCAAGAGTTCCCATCGCACCTCGGCGATAAGCGAAAGACTCATAATGGATTTGCAGGAGAGTCTGGAAAATGTGGAGATGAATCAGGGATAGAGAAAGCCCAAGACTGATTATGACGCAATGCGTTCATTTTTACAATGGATCAAAGATTCTCCACCTACTCCCAAATTGAAGTTACCTCACTTGGACAAATACTCTGGCAACTCAGATGCTTTGGATCACCTCCAATCCTTTGAGGGTATGATGGCACTAGTGTCCAACCAGGATGACGTACTTTGCAAGGCCTTTGCTAGTGCATTGACCGGGGCAGCCAGTCTTGGTTCATGGACCTGGAGAAGGGAAGCATTGATTCCTTCTCTAAATGAAAATCAAGGTACTTGGAATATTTCGCCACTGCAGGGGCAAGAAAGAAAAGGTTGTCAGACCTAGCAAACATAGTTCAAGGGAGAAACGAGTCGACGATGAACTTCTATAATAGATTCAGAAACTTGGCCGACTCGATTGAAGAGCGACTCACTGACCGGGAGATTATAATGTGCTTCACTAATGGACAGAGATCAGACGATCTCACTTACGAGTTATCGGTGAGAGAACCTCTCACAAAGTCTGAACTATACCATGTGGCTTATGCAACGGCTACTGCAGAAGAGAAAAGTTGTTGATGTCTGGAGACCGAGATCGGGAACGGGGATGAGAGAGCAAGCCGCCTCCTTCTGACTCGGCCCAAGGTACCAATGGAGGTGGAAACTGAGGAAAGAATAGAACGAGAGGGACAGAGGTTTTTACCCCCTTTGTAAAACCGATCTCCGAGATAATGAACCTGGTAAACCTTCCTAATCCCAAACCCCTTAAAGATAACCCAAAATTCCCTAGGGACACAAGAAAATACTGTGCCTATCACAGAGACAACGGGCACGAGACAGATAATTGCTATGCCCTAAAGAAAATATTGCAGCGATGGACTGATCAAGGGAAGTTGAATGAATTCATAGCAAAGAAAGACAATAAGCGCCCGAGGGAAGACGAAAAGGAAGATGGCCGAGAAGATAGACCACCCCGGGCAAAGCTAATTGGAGTAATAAGGGAGGAAATTCCTTCAAATACCAAGCTAAAGGAGCAGATCTATGAACTAAGCAAGGTCTATCACATCCCCCCTTGGATTCATAAAGGGGAAGAAGTGATCAGTTTCTCTCTGAATGAGCTAGCCGGGAAGAATAGATAACTGTGAGTCAGATAGGCTCCTAATTGATTCAGGGGCTGCTAAAGATGTGCTCTACTACAGAACCTTCAAAGAGATGGAGCTGCCGGATACCATGCTGACCCCATACAACGGAAGACTTGAAGGGTTCACAAATCACAAGGCCGAGGCAAAAGGGACCGTGGACCTAGTACTGGAAGTCGGTGAGTACCCCTATAAGACCTCAGCGACAATCACGTTCATCGTTATGGACTTAGCAAGTGACTACCATGCCATCCTGGGCTCCCCTAGCCAAGGAAAGTTAGGAATGGTTACCTCCCTCCCTCACCAAAGGGTGAAGTTCCCAACCCCGGCAGGTATAGGTTGTGTACCCGGCTCTCCTAAGCACTTTCTGGAGCACATGATGAAATCCAGAAAAGCAAAAACCAAAATGGAGATTGACACTCCAGAAAGGAACATTACTCTATCGAGGTCGACCACGGTCACAACGTCAGCACCCAACATCGGCATGATAACGGTAGATATTCCTGAAGAATGGGTGGTGCTAGATGACGACAAAACCATGAGCGAGACCGAGGTGACATATGAGTTGGATGGATTTGGCTCTATTTCCATGAACATAGCTTCGGACGAGCCGAGTGACTCGACCCTCTCCCTCGTCCCAAGCTCGGGGGCGTCAATACCCACCCAGATAGATGCCGAGATAGACAAACTCCTAGACATGGAGAACTTGAGCCTAGATGGTAAAGACAAAGAGAGAGTCAAACAGATTATTGTGGAAACTTTGGAGTTCAGGGACGGTCCCGAGCTAAAGCCAGTTGACCAGCTAGACGAGGTCATTATCAACCCCGACTACCCGGAACAAAAGATAAGAATTTGGAAACAACTCCCCCCCGGAAGAGAGAGAGGAGCTTATCAACCTGCTAAAAAACAACCTAGATGTATTTGCATGGAAGGTGGAAGACATGGTTGGGGTTAAAGAATCCATTGTTCTCCACAAACTGGAAGTGGACAAGTTTTTCAAACCAATCAAGCAGGCACGAAGGGCCTTCTCCACGGATAAAGAAAATGTAATCGAGGTCGAGGTAGACAAATTGCTGAAAGCCGGCATCATTCGAGAAGCAACATACCCCGAATGGTTGGCAAATGTCGTGATGGTTAAAAAACAGAACGGCAAGTGGAGAATGTGTGTGGACTTCACAGATCTCAACAAAGGTTGCCCAAAAGATAGCTATCCCCTTCCAAGGATCGACAAGCTGGTCGATTCAATCGCTGGACACCAAACTCTGAGTTTCCTTGATGCCTATTCAGGTTACCACAAAGTCAAGATGGCTGAGGACGATATCGAGAAGACGGCTTTTCAAGCAGCTGGGGGAATCTACTGCTACGTGATGATGCCTTTTGGCCTAAAAAATGCCGGGGAAACTTACCAAGGGATGGTAAACAAAGTGTTCAAATCCCAGATAGGCAGAAACATGGAGGCCTACATAGATGACATGGTGATAAAACCAAGGCAGGAAGTCACGTCCCAGATTTGATCGAGACCATAAAGAACTTGAAGGCCAACGACATGAAGCTCAACCCCAGTAAATGTGTATTCGGGGTCACGGCAGGCAAGTTCCTCGGCTTCATGGTGTCGCAGCGAGGCATTGAGGCAAATCCGGAGAAGATCTAGGCTCTTGTCGACATGAAGGAGCCGACATGTATGAAGGATGTTCAGAGGCTGAATGGAAGGGTGGCCGCCCTGGGAAGGTTTATCGCCAACTCAGCAAAAAATTCACTCCCGTTCTTTAAAGCTTTAAAGGGAACCAAGGACTTCGCCTGGACCCTAGAGTGCTCGGCATCGTTCCAGCAATTGAAAGAATACTTGGGTTCTCCTCCACTACTAAGCAGTCCAATTATGGGAGAGACACTCTTGCAGCAACAGATAGAGCCGTGGAGGCCGTGCGAGAAGATAACGGGGTTCAGAGGCCGGTTTATTATGTAGCAAAGCATTATCGGATACCGAGAGTAGATACTTTAATGCTAAGAAAATAGCATACGCCTTGGTGATAGCTGCCAGAAAGCTGCAAGCATATTTTTCCGCTCATCCTATCACGGTTTATACCGACGCACCACTCAGAAAGATACTTCACAAGATGGATAGCTCAGGCCGACTACTCAACTGGTCCATTGAATTGACCGAGTTTGATATCACCTACAAACCAACAAAGACACTATGGCACAGCCTCTAGCAGATTTCCTAGTCGAGACCGCGTTCTCATGTGAATATACGCCGACAACCAGGAAGAGGAAATTCCGTATGGATAGAGAACCTCTAGAGGAATTTCCAGATGATTGTTGGGTCATATACACAGACGGGTCAACGACGCAATGAAGGAGTGGAGCTGGAGTATATTTAACAAGTCCAGGCGGCGAACATGTGGCCCGTGACTTCATCAGGTTCAGATTCCCAGCCTCAAACAACCAGGCAGAATATGAGGCCTTGATCTTGGGGATAGAAAGAGCTAAGTTCTTTGGTGAGAACAAACTGGTGGCCTATAGTGACTCCCAACTCGTGGTGAATCAAGTGAAGGAGAGTACAACACCGAGAATCACATGCTGACGAAGTACAGAGATCTCGTCCTCAATATGACTAAAAACTTGGAGTTCTGGGAAATTGGGCAGATAGGACGGGAGCATAACCAAGAGGCCGACTTGCTATCCAAATTGGCCACAGCAGAAGAGGCAAATCCCTTGATCATCTATGCCAACCAACCAGCACGAAAGGCTGGAGATCCTAATTCTTGACGGGGAGGAAAGGACATGGATTGAAGACTACAAAGACTACATCGAGAAGGGAAAGCTGCCAGAGGAAGAGTTGGCGGCCAAAATGATAAAGAAGAAGACGGCCAGATACATAGTATGGAACGATATTCTATACCGGAGATCGTTCTCCAAGCCCCTCCTAAGATGTGTGGCACCCAAAGACACGGAAAAACTACTAGCTGAGGTACACGAGGGAGTTTGCGGAGGACACCCGGGGGCCAGAACACTTGCCGACAAGGTGATTACACTCGGATACTACTGGACGAACCTAAGAGAAGATGCCCATGACTACGTGAAGAAGTGTGACAAATGCCAACGCTTCTCGGACCTACCTAGAGTGTCACCAGTAGAACAAAGTCTTGTCATACTAACATGGCCATTCGATATGTGGGGAGTCGACATCATTGGGCCTTTTCCCTTAGCCAAAGGAAGCAACAAGTTTGTGATCGTAGCAGTTGACTACTTCACCAAGTGGGTAGAGGCTAAACCCTTGGCAAAAATCACTGAAGAGAACGCCATTAACTTCATTCACAACATATGGTGTCGGTTCGGCGTCCCTCATTCTATCGTGACCGACAACGGGCTCCAGTTCTCTGATGCTTTTACTGAGGAGCTAAACAGGCTAGGAGTAAAGCATAGAAAGTCATCAGTCAGTCATCCTCAAGGTAATGACAAGCCGAGGCAGCAAACAAGTTGATACTGAGAGCCCTAACCAAGAGTCTGGAAGGAAGCCAAGGAATGTGGCTGGACGATCTCCCCCTGGCTCTATGGGTAGTTCGTACAACCACTCGGGGGCCAACTGGTGAAACTCCCTTTGCTTTGACTTATGGATCTGAAGCTATGGCGCCGGCCGAGATGGCTCTACCTACCTTCAGAGTAACCAACTACGACGAGGTCGTCAATGAGTATAACCGACTGCTAGACCTAGACCTAGTTGAGGCCAAAAGGCTGACTGCTCAACTTAGAATGATTAACTATAAGCAAAGAACCAAGGCCTATCACGACAGCAAAGTAAAGAAGAGAGTTTTTGAAGTCGGTGACTGGGTGCTCAGAAAGATAGAGTCAACACACATAAAGGCTCAACAAAACAAGCTCTCTCCGAATTGGGAAGGTCCCTACATTGTTACTCACGTTATCCGAGAAGGGACCTACATGCTCAAAACTCCGGAAGGAAAAGAGCTGAAACACCCATGGCATTCGGAGCACTTGACGAAATACTATCAGTAACTCCTCGGCACCCTATCTATCATTCATTGCTTTCTAGGTAGATTTTTTGGTCTCTAGTTTTCAAAACTTTACTAGTCTAGATATTTCTAGTTTCACTTTTATCAATACAATTCCCTTTTTATACATCGTTGATTTCACATCACGGTTACAAACTCACGGTTTAAGCATTACTTGACAATGCCAAGACCGCCATCCGGAGTCTAGGGCTCACACGCCCGACTTCCCTTAAAGCCTAGTTTCAATAACTAGCACGGCCACGGCATATATGACGTGCGGGGTCACCATCTTAGTTAGAGCTAAGACGTCTCAACTCCTGATAGTTTGAACCTAGTTCTGACAACTAGTCCCCTCAAATCTGGGTTAAAATCATCACATTTGACTCCCAGCACGATTTGAGCCTAGTTTTGACAACTAGTTCTTTCAAATTTAATGAAATCGAGCATCTAACGCTTGTCACAGCCTATAACGGTGAACGACCACGGCCTATAAACACAGCCTGAATCGGTTGTAGTATATCTCATCATTTCAGACGGTGCATCTCAAGTCGAGATAAAGTAACATGAATAAATGACGAGATAACACACTTGGCTACATAACAGTCAAGAAAATAAGGGTTAATTAACACCTCAAACCGAGGTAGACAAATCCCTACAAATGACAAGTGTATACGCCCCCAGTTAACACTGGACCAAGGCATACAAATACTTAAACAACAAAAATAACAGTGTTTACGCCCCCAGACTACACTGGTCCCAGGCATACAAATACTTGCAAACAAAAAGAAAATTGTTTCATCCAAACCGGCTCACAGGCATAAAAAATAAATTGTTTCGTAGAAAATAAAGTTTAAGGAAATTCACGGAGCCTGCTGCTCCTCTTCATCCTCTTCTTCATCAAAGCCCAACTCCTCCATGAACCGCTCAACCAGGGCATGGAAATTATTGGGGTCCACCGGGGGAACGCTCCAGGCCGACCTCTCATCAGCCTCATCATCCTGAGCTATCAACCTCAGAGTCTGCTCAGAATAAGGGATCAAGGAATGAGCAGCACGGGCCTCAACACTATAAGAATCATTGAGCAGAAGGCGAGCCAATTTCTCAACCGGAACATCCACTTTGGGGTCAGTATGAAGTTGGCAAGCCGCATTTGTGATACATGTTCAATTGGTTGAACATGAATTTTTAAGTGTGATAGACTTAAGGCCCCAATATTTAAGTTTTGGCACAGGGCCCCAATAATTGTTGAGACGGGTGTCACGACCCGAAATCTAGGCTCTATTTTATTAGTAATAAATAATTTTTAATTAATTATTTGCTTAATTATTTATTTAAATTATTATTTATTTAAATATTTATGTGTGCATTTTATGTGTTATAATAATTATGCCTAGCATTTTATTTGGGTCATTTGTGCTAGTGTAGTATTGTTGGGTTTTAATTGTTAGTAGGGAGTGTAGAATTGTGTGTAGTGTAGTGGAGGGGGCCTAAGTGTAAATTCTTTAAATCATTTCCCTACTCCTTCCCTACTATTCTCTTCTCCCTCACTCTTCCCCCCTTCACCCCCACACTCTCCCAGCAACTCTCCCTCTCTCTCTAGCATTTGGTAAGTTTTCTCATTCTCCTTCCTTCTCTCTTCATTTCTTCATCTTTTTCTTGTTATTTCTCATTTCTTAAAACGTGAAATGTGTTTAGATCGTCGATAGGATCGCGTAGAATCAAAAATATTTGAAATCCATCAACTTTGAGAAAATCCAAGTAAGTTACTTTTCCCCCATTTTGATGTTAAAACGTTCATATCATGTTTTTATAATGTTTGATGTGTTATATTTGAAGTTTGGTTGAGTTTAGAATTTATTTGGAATTTATTTGAGTTTTGGTCAAAAATGGTGATTTATGAATGTTGGGTTTGATTCTTGATTTTGGTTGTTAAATGTTGTTGTATGAGTCTTTTTGGACTTATAAGTTGTTTTGGTACATTAGATGCTAGTTAGAGGGTTGAATTTTGGTTGAAATGTGTTTTGGTATGAAAATGGAAGAACCCATTTCTTCCTTCCCGATTTCCAGCATTCCAGAACATTGGGCGACCGCCCAAAAATGTCTGGGCGACCGCACATCTATCTGAAAGCTTTTGTTCTTGTTTGATGGCCTTTTTGGGCGACCGCACAGACCATTTTGGGCGGCCGCACAGTCCTCTGAAAGTTTACATTTGTTATTTTGTGTGGTTTAAGAATGCGTTTTGATCCAAATCTTGGGTGTCCTTCTAGTTGACCTTAGTGAACATTGTAGTACACTCTAGTGATAGAATTGGGTCCTTTGTGATGAAGTTTGTGATGGAAATTGATTAAGTGTTAATTGAGATTATTGGAACACTTTAATTATGTGTTGTTGGTTCATTTCACTTTCTTGGTGACTTCTTGGTATGGTTCCCTACTTTGGAACCTTAAGTTGTTTATTTAAGCTAGTATTTATTACTTAGCAGTTATTTGAAAGTCCAGCTGGTATTTTGTGTGTGTTTGGGCGATGCGAAACATTATGATGGCACGGCCAAGTCCATTGTGATGTTGACCATTGTTTTTCCCCATTATTACCCTCCTCCAGATTGGCCTTGGATGTGAGAAGAGCTAGCTCCTTTGTGTGCATTTTAGCTTTACTTGGAGCATGACTTTGTGGCATGTCTCCCATCCCTTGTGACACTTCATTGGTTATTGGTTCCGGTACCGGGGGTTTCTCTTCGGCTTTCATGCTATTATGAAGATATTGATGGTTGATTATTGAAGCTGCGCGGCGATCTTTTATTTGGATGTACCGGTTTGGAAAACCTTGGCTATATCCTTTGTTATGTGTTTATTTCCGCTGCTATTTGTTATGTGATAACTGCTATGTGCTATCTCTGATTTATTATTGTATATTGCATCATAGCATGTCATGTAGTTGCATTAGTAACTTATTGAGATTTATCTCACCCCTTTCTTTTATCTTTGTTTTTCCTTAACCCCCCCCAGGTGCTAAGGATTAGTCTCGCTGATCACGAGAAAGAGGACGTCGAGTGTGGATACTTTCTTTTGGGGAAGGTTGTTATAGGTTGGTTTACATTATATAAATGTGTAACCATTTTTGGGATAGTTGTACCAATCAATGACGTCATTAAGAATTGTATATTTGTATTTTGTTGGGCATAAACTTGCGGAAGTTTATGATAGTTGTATTTGGTTTTTGTCAAACTTGGATTTGTAAAACTTTGGATCATCACCTTTTGGTATCAAATGGAATTTTTAACTTCAGTATTTCTTAGTTTTGGTCTTAAGTCGACGTCCAGCCGCGGTCTCGGGCCCGCGGGGTCCGGGGTCGCGACAGTTGGTATCAGAGCTATGGTTTGGCTCTAAGTATAAGTCTAGGTGGACTAGTATGACCTAGGTGGGTAGTTGTGTTCGGAGTGAGTAACGGTTGATGTCTTATGCAGGTAATTACTCGCAATGTCTGGACGAAGAAACAGAGGAGGTACTAGTGGGGCACAGAATCAGAATGACACAAGGGAAGAAGCACGTGCTATGTTTCAAGGCATGTTCGAGGCGGCCATGAAGGCCATACATGATCAAGGTCCGAGGGTAGAACAAGCACCACCCCGCTATGGATTGGAGCAATTTCTGAAGTTGAAACCGGTTGAATTCAATGGGGAACCTGATGTTCGGAAAGCTGAGTTGTGGATTGAGTCGATGGAGAAGATTTATGATGTGTTTGGTTGCACGGATGAGGACAAGGTCCGGTTCGCGGCTTACAAGCTTGTGGGAGCCACCGAGCATTGGTGGAAGGGTGTTAAAGCTAGTTGGGACGATACTCACACGGTTTATGCGTGGGAGTTGTTCGTGCGAAAATTCAAGGAGCATTTCATTCCGGTTGTTGATCAAAACCGAAAGGAGATCGAGCTACTCAACCTAGAGCAAGGTTTGTTGTCTATAGCACAATATTCGGCTAAGTTCATAGAATTAGCCCGATATTGTGACTATTTGGTGAGGACCGAGGAACAAAAAGCTATGAGATTCATTCGGGGATTGAAGACCTCCATCCGTACTCAACTGATTGCCCAACGGATAGTGACATTCCAAGATACGGTAGACCGTGCCTATCTTATAGAGCAAGATATTGGGGAACATAAGAGGAAGACCGAGGTGGCCAACCCGAGTAAGCAAGGAGCGCAGAGCAAGTCACAACCAAGGATTGATAATCGAGGTAACTTTGGGGGACAATCTCAGTCCCGAGGGCAACCGATCCCAAGGAACCCGGGTACCACTTCCGGGAACCAAGGGAGCCAAATTAGGAGGCTTTGTTCGTATTGTCAAAAGGAAGGTCATTCTGAGGACCGGTGTTGGAAGAAGCAAGGAAGGTGCACAAATTGTGGTCAAATGGGTCACTTTGTAAAAGATTGCCCAAGAGGTAGAGGACAAGCATCCGGGTCAGGAGTTGGTAATAATCAAGGTCAGAAAAGGGATGCCGCTGGGAAGCCCAAAGTCCAAGGAAGGGTATTTGCCATGAATCAACAACAAGCTACCGATGATCCTTCTGTTATTGGAGGTATTGTTTCTGTGTCTAATGTGAGCGCACGAGCGTTAGTAGATCCAGGATCATCTCATTCATACATTTCTGTGCAATTTGCTTCCATGTTAAATGCTGCATTCGAGTCTTTACCGTACGTGCTAGAGGTGTCGACCCCTATAGGAGAATGCTTGATTTCTGATCGAGTCTTTCGTGCTTGTGATGTGGTTATTTGTGGTCGTGTCCTTTGTGCGGATTTGGTGGTTCTTCCTATCCAAGACTTTGATGTCATTTTGGGTATGGATTGGTTAAGCAAGTTTCATGCTTCCGTTGATTGCCGTAAGAAAACTGTTACTTTTTCTATTCCCGATGTGCCTAAATTTGTGTTTGAGGCTTGTCCTCTGAGTAGAAAGATTCGCTTAATTTCTTATATGAAAGCGAGAAAATTATTGCATAGTGGTTGTGAGGGGTTTTTGGCTAGTGTTCTTGTTACTAGGAAGGAATCCCCTAGTTTTGATAGTGTTCGGGTAGTCCGGGAATTTCCCGATGTTTTCTCTACCGAGTATGATATGCCTCCCGATCGTGAGATAGAATTTTGTATAGATCTTTTGCTGGGTACGGCTCCAATTTCGAAAGCACCTTATAGGTTAGCTCCCGCAGAGTTGAAGGAGTTAAAGGTTCAGTTGCAAGAGTTGCTTGATCGAGGGTTTATCCGCCCTAGTGTTTCCCCGTGGGGAGCACCGGTTTTATTTGTGCGGAAGAAAGACGGTTCCTTGAGATTCTGTATAGATTACCGGAAGTTAAATCAGGTTACGGTGAAGAATAGGTATCCTCTACCTCACATTGACGATTTATTTGATCAGCTTCAAGGGTCCGTGGTTTTCTCTAAACTTGATTTGAGGAGTGGGTACCATCAGTTGAAGGTTCGATCGGAGGATATTCCGAAGACTGCCTTTCGCACTCGGTATAGTCATTATGAATTCTTGGTTATGCCGTTTGGGTTGACTAACGCGCCGGCCGTGTTTATGGATTTGATGAACCGTGTTTTCCATCCTTATCTTGATTCGTTCGTGGTGGTCTTTATTGATGATATTCTCGTCTATTCTAAGTCTCGAGAGGAGCACGAGAAGCACTTGAGGACAGTTTTATCCGTTCTTGCGAGGGAGAAATTATTTGCGAAGTTCAGTAAATGCGAATTTTGGCTCGAGAAGGTGTCATTTCTGGGTCATGTTATTTCGAAAGATGGGATTTCTGTGGATCCTTCAAAGATTGAAGCAATAGTGGATTGGAAGAGACCCGAATCAGTGACAGAGATTAGAAGCTTTCTTGGTTTAGCCGGGTATTACCGAAGATTTATTGAGGGGTTTTCGAGGATTGCTACTCCGATGACTCAGTTGACCCGGAAGAATGTCCCGTTTGTGTGGACCGAGAAATGTGACAAGAGTTTCGAGGAATTGAAGAAGAGGTTGACTACCGCACCGATCTTGACTTTGCCTAATGGGAGCGATGGCCTAGTGATTTACAGTGATGCTTCGAAAGAGGGTTTGGGTTGTGTTTTGATGCAGAACAGGAAAGTGATTGCCTATGCCTCAAGGAAGTTGACCCCTAGTGAACGGAATTACCCGACTCATGATGTGGAGTTGGCCGCGATAGTATTTGCGTTGCACAAATGGAAGCACTACCTTTACGGGGCGAAGTTTGAGATTTTTACCGATCACAAGAGTTTGAAGTACCTTTTCTCCCAGAAAGAGTTGAATAATAGGCAACGCCGATGGATGGAATTGTTGAAGGACTATGACTGTACGATTTCTTATCATCCGGGGAAGGCAAATGTGGTAGCCGATGCGATTAGTAGGAAATCTTATGTGGCTTCGATGATGGTCCGTGAATGGAAAATGCTTGAGGATGTTCGAGATTGGTCTCCTCGTGAATCGAGACATGGGGCTATTTTTGCGAATATTAGGGTGTCTCCGACCCTAATTCAGAGAATAAAGGAAGCTCAGAAAGAGGATCCCGAGTTGGTGAAATTAATGGGTAAATTGAAGGAAAAGAACTTCGAGGATTTTTCATTGGGTTCGAGTGGAGTGTTGACTTTCCGTGGTCGTTTGTGCGTACCCGATGTTGGTGGAATAAAGAGGCAAGTTTTAGATGAGGGTCACAAATCGAGGTATACTATTTATCCGGGCAGTACGAAGATGTATCAGGATTTGAAGCAGCAATTTTGGTGGATTAATATGAAAAGGGAAATAGCGGAGTACATTTCGAAGTGTTTAACTTGTCAGCAGGTCAAAGCCGAGCATCAGAGACCCGCGGGACTACTTCAGCCGTTGAAGTACCCATTTGAATTCCAAAACAATCAAGGATTTTGATTTTAAAATTCAAACTTTTTCCATGTTTTGTGATAAATTATCCATCCCAGAATTAGAACTTGCCAAATTCAACTGAATCCTTTTATCCACAATGTATCACAATTTCCACCAACCGCACAATGAAACTTGAACATCACGTCATTAGATTATCGTTAATCACATGAAAGCATTAAATCTGTAACAAGAAGAAGAACAGTTCAATTTGCTGATGGAAATACCAAGGGAGAAAAAAAGCTTAGAAAAATTATGCCTAAACACACAAGTGAAGATTGTCTCAATTTTGGTGTGACATAGAATGGTCAACTCCGTTTATGACTCGGTCTCAACTCACAAGAATTCAATGACATTACACCTTCAATCATGTAGCTTTTAGAACACCCCCTTTTTAAAGGCATATCTCCAATGAATCTGTTACGGGAAGAGCTATTCACTCTCACAATACAGTGTTACCCTTGATCTCAAGTTATGTATGAAAACACTTCAGCTTTTTGCCTAAATGAGTAGTAACTGCAAAGATTGGAGGCAGCTTGTTCTTCCCGCAAGCTTAGATTTGATGCCCACTCCATGATAAACAACACGAAGGAATTAACAAGATAATTTTATTATCAAGTCAAGAAGGGTCTCACATTCAAGGGTCAAAACTCGGAGTCAAGGAATTAAAGAAGACCAAGTGATCACAAGAGACAATCGTGCAAATAGAATGTATGCAGACCTTTTTTTTTTTTTTTTTTAATTAGTGGTTACTGTAATATACAATTATACAGTTATGCAGTCAGTTGTCTGCACACTTGTGCTGTCAACTGGTATCACACAGTCCGAGAGAAAATCTCTCGAAATCCAAAGCCTTGGTAAAGATATCAGCAAGTTGATCCGTTGTGCTTACATGTTCAAGAGTAATGATTTTTTGTTCAACGAGATCTCTAATAAAATGATCCATAATATCTATGTGCTTGGTTAGGAGATGTTGTACCAGATTCTTGGCAATATTCTGGGAGCTTAAGCTATCACAAAATACAGTAAAGGTTTTACTTTTAAGATCATAATCCTTTATTATCTGGTTCATATTCAACAATTGAGTACAACAAGTAACATCTCCCATACATTCAGCATTAGATGGCCTATGAACCAAGAACCTAACATCTTTGCTTTCAAATTTTACCACTTTCTCTTGCATGTCATTGATCCAATTATTACCATTTAAGGTTTCTGACACACTATCATGCTTAAACTTAGCAACAAAACAACAAGAGCTTACCTGATGGTACGCGGATTGCATGCATACAAAACCGGCTAATTCCCGGTAATTTATTCGTTTCTCTCTTGTTTTTATTCCTCCATCCACTCCCCCAATGACCTGGGAAGTTAGATGATCTCCCTGTATGCTTGAAGCAGCATTATTGCCTCTGATTTCCCGATCTTCAAAAATTTCAGAATCTGAACTGGAATCTGCTTCTGTCTGACTATCTGTCGTGGCAGTTGACTGTTCATCAGAACTGTCAGTTGTCCTCACAGTTGGTGTATCTGCAGATTCTGTTGTGGACTTTGGATCAGATTCATCATTAATCTTTTCATACTCCCAAGTGTACCCTGTAATGCAATTCTCAACACAATTGAAACTAAGTTCAGGAGCATTATCAAAAATTGGGTTAAAACGTGAATGATTTTCAACCAACTTGTAACAATGATCAGAGGATCTTACACCTTTCAAAACACATCTGTTTGAATCATCGAAGACCTCACAAATCTTCTTATCAAACTTGACATGTAGATCATCATCACACAATTGGCTTATGCTAATTAGGTTTGTCTTTAACCCTTCAACATGCAAGACATTATGCAAGTTAGGCAAACCATTAACATTCAGCGTACCTTTCCCAATTACCTCACCTTGAGCACCTCCACCAAAATCGACTTTTCCGCCTTTAAAGGCTTCATAGTCTTTGAAATGCTCAAGAGAGCCAGTCATGTGGCGGGAGCAGCCACTGTCAAAGTACCAGGCTCCTTCCACACTGCTCTTCAAAAAGGTAAACACCACTTGACACTTTAGAGTGTCCTTTCTTACCCATGTGGCTTTTGGAGTAAACTGCTGTTGACTGGGCAACTGTGACTCCAACTGTGCCCACAGTTGTCTTGTCAAGTGGCCGCTGTTCTTCTCCAAGCCAAGTTCCTGTTTCAACTTATAACAAAATGGTCGAATGTGACCGGACGCAAAACAATGGTGACACACATATCTCCTCTTTCTATTTATTTTGCTTTTGTGAGGAGATTTATGTTCAACTTTAGAAGGACATTCCCCCTCTTTGACAAAAATAGGAGCACCATAGCTTAAACCTTTCTTTTCAGATTTTTCAATTTTAAAAATTTCATCAAGCTTGGGTTTATCAGAATTTAACCCACACAGAGTGTCATTGGTTTTAGTAAACTCAGTTTTGACATTTTCAAGCTCGATGTCCCTTTTTGTAAGTAAAACTTCCAAATGGGCTATGGACTCTTTTTGAGACTCACTCTCATTTGACAACCTCTCAACCTCAGATTTTAAAGTTACATTTTCAGCTTTAAGGGTAATGACATCAGAGGAAAACTTCTCATCTACCTGTTTCAACCCTTATTTTGTTCCATCTCTTTGGACAATCTCTCAATCTCAGATTTTAAACTCACATTCTGAATAAGAAGTTTATCATTTACCTGATGCAAGGCTGTGAGTTCTTCAGAGTCACCTGCAATTGTAGAGTTCAAGCAAATATATTCACTAGTACCATTTGAGCTGACAGTTGTGATGACAGTTGACTGTTCATCTTCACTGTCAGATTCACTGTCAGAGAGGGAGGATTGTGATGATCGTAAAAATGACAGGTTTGCTGTCTGATCGTCATCATCCGAATCACTTAAGGTTGCAGAAAAGCTCATCCCTCTCTTTTTAAGTGTGTTAGCACACTCATTGGCGTAGTGTCCAAATCCTAAACACGCTCTACACTGAACGGACTCAATAGATCTTTTGTTTTCAGAAAAATGATTTTTCACACCAGGGGTTAATTCATAAATGGTTAAGACTCCAATAAGTTGGTCAAAACTTAGAATCTCGATATCATAAAATTCCTCTACCAAAGAGATTATCATTTTGAATCTTTCTGGCAGGGATCTTAATATTTTGCGTACGAGTCTAGCATTAGAGATTGATTCCCCTAACACATATAACTCATTTGCAATATTTACCAATTTAGAAGAAAAATCTTTGATGGTTTCATATTCTTTCATTTTAAGATTTTCAAACACAATCATTAAACCAAAAACTTGTTTTGTTCACAGTCCATAATGGCCACTTTCAAAGATCGATCTCAGTATGTCGAGACCAGGCTCTGGTGCCAATTGAAGGAAATTAAGCGGATAGGACTGTTTTCTGGGAACCGACCAACTGTGTATTCAAACGTGCTAACAGTTGTTCAGACAGTTGTCTTGTCAGTTGGCGACGACCAGAAACTCAGAAACACAGAAACAAACGCTGCGGAAATTAAAACTGATTAAACACTTCAGCAAGAAATACCTTGCTGGAAAACTTTCATTACTAAAACTCTTTCAGAGTACAAAAGAATGAAAGAAACAAAAACAATTAAAAGATCAAAACCTATTCTATCTTGAATAGACTAAACATAAAAATACTTGAGTTCTTGATGAACAAGAACCTCAAGAAAAAAACAAAAGACTCTCTTAAAATACTCTGTAAATTCGTCTAAGTCAATGAAGGAGTCGGCTTGTATTTATACAAGGCTTGGCCGCTCCTTACACTCCAAGAAATCCTTCTTTCCATATGAGAGTCTTCCTAAAATAAAACACCTAAAATACAAAATACTAACCAAAGATAAACATTAGTAGGTTAGTCAAGTAAATCAAAATAATAATAATTATCCTAAAATAAACTATTCCTAAATAATTACAACTAATTCCTAAAATAAATAAACTCTAAATATATACATTAATTAAATCAGAATCACAAAGATACACAATATTAAACTAAGAGTATTTCATACTCTGTCAAAGGATCAAAAGGAAAATAAATCAATAGGTTATGGACCAAATAGGTGTTTAACTCTATAGTACAATAATAATTTTATTTTACTGATACATACTTTTTTTTATATAAAAAAAATACATAAATGAAATATAAGTACATGTTACATACTCTATCCGTCTCATATTGTATGGCCACATTTCAATTTTTATTTCCCTCGTTTTATTTAACCACTTATAAATTCAATGCAAATTTACATTATTTTCCCAATACACCCTTATTTAAATTTATATTTAACAAACTCATAACATCTTAATATTCTACTACCTATGTCCCGCTTTAAGGTTTTTACTTTCTTTTTTTCTTTTTGGTCTGCCCAATTTAAGGTTCTTACTTTACTTTAATACCTAAAATAAACTATAGGACCCATTTGTCATTCTCACAACAAAAACTTCCTACCCACTTTCTTTCTCATACTTTACTTTTCACACTCACAACATTTACTTTATCTTATAAATAGAAAAAGGAAAGACAAAAAACCATTTTTGAAAATAATTATTGATAATTATTTTAATATAAATAGAAAAACCATTGTTGATAGTATTACTATTTGTAATACAATAACAATTTTAAATTTTTATTAAGATTGTTATTTTTGTAAAAAAAAAACTTAGTCAACGTATATTTGAATTTACCAATTCTATTTATAGCGGATGGACAATGTATACCCCTCCGTTCCATTTTAAAAGTTAAAAATGGGTGAGTTCAAGAATTAATAAAATGTGATGCATAGTGAGTGTTGATAGTTAGATAGGAGAGAAAAAGTGGGATAGAAAAAACTTAGTAGATAATTGTTATGAGTATTATATGTAGGACCCATTTTTCACTTTTGAATTTTGACTCTTAAATAGGACGCCTTTTTAGAAAATTCTTGACTCTTAAAATGGAAGAGGAGTATTGATTTCTCAAGGAAAGAATAAAGATAAATAAAATCATGTAAGAATAAAGATAAATAAAATCATGTACTCCTACGTAGTACAGAAAGGTGTTTAATCAATGTTAATTTTAATCTAATTACTCCAATGTTTAGAAATCCGCATAAGACTATTTTATACTACTAATAAAGAGAAAGAAAGATAAAAGCAAGGAAAATGAAATAAGAAAAAAAATAAACAAACCCAACTACATTCAAATACGCCAATTCGTCTCTTTCTCTCTCTCTTTAAACACAACCACCACGGAACCACCTGCCCACATCACGTATTCAAACCCCATCGTGTACTCCCACGCCGACAACCCTACCACCTCAGTGCCGCCCTACCGCACCCGATCTTGCCTGGAAAAATCCAACTACTAATTTTCCTGGCCATCTAGATCTAGATCTAGATTGTAATATCTCTCAAGCAGTTCATTTTCGACGACTTTACCAAAGTTCTTCAACCTCCCTACCTTCCTGGAACGTGTAGCGCTCGTCGAAGAAGAAGGAGTGTCGCGAAGATAGAAGAAGCTTCACCGAAAAATAGAGGCGACGAAGGGACGCCGTGAAGGAATGGTCGGCGGCTGGAGAGAGAGAGTTAGAGAGAGAAAGGTGTGCGTGTGTGTCTGAGAGAAAAATTATGAGGGAGGAGAAGAAGTATCGCCAGAGACGGAGCGCCGGTAGTTGATGATATGGGGAGAGAGACAGATAGATTTGCGTGAGAAAGAGAGAGAGTGCGTGTGTGTGTGTTTTTTAGAGAGAGAGAGAGATGAGAGAAAAATGAGGAGGTAGAAAGAAGTGATAGGGTTTTGAGTAAAGCACGTGAGGACCACCAGCTGTACTTTCCCCATTTTTAGCTTTGCCCAAACATAGGCTACATATTACAAAAACTGCCACCAAAAAATTTCACCAAAATTTTTGGCGCACATACTGTTCATGGATGACCTCTTTTAATATATAGGAGTAGATAGATAGTGAGTCAGTATATCACGTCAACAAATTTAACGATAATATTATCGTCCCATTGACATAATGTAATAATCCAAAAAACGATAGGTTAAGGACGAAAAGGTAAAATGTAAATTAGTTGAGGGATGAGAAAGGTAATTATTTTTAAGTTTTTTTCCCTCCGCACAACAAATAGAGTACCTATTTCAATGTATTTTTTGAAACCACCTATTTCAATGTTAACAAAACTTCAAAGACCTAGTAAATTACAAAAAGACAGTAATTCAAACTGGCGTTATAAATACAAAACTGGCACTTTTCTTAATTGCCCGTGGTAGTGTTAAAAATTGACAGTCATTACACTGGCACTTATCAAAAGTGTGCTTGTGTTAATAAGTGTTAGTGTACATGGCTGGTAATTTTTAACACTAACACTGGCACTTACGACAAGCTTCAGTTATTTACAAAAATGCTACCGCCTGTTTTAAAACAACTTCCCCCTTTTTTTACAAAAATGCCACGCACCATTTTAAAAACACATTTTACGCGAACCTTAAGGAAAAACACGTTTTTTCCAGTTTTTCGCTAATTTAGTAGGTGAATGAGATAATTAATACTTCCTCCGTCTCAGAGTATATGTCCATCTTCTCATTTGCATGGAGATTAAGAAATGGTAGAAGTGATGTAAGTGTTGTGAGTATAAAAGTAAAGTAGGAGAGAGAATGATTGAGAGTGAATAGTAAGTTGGTTTGTGTTGTGAGTATAAAAGTAAGTAGGAGAGAGAATGAGTAGGAGGAATAGTAAAGATTCGTTGTCATTTTAGGAAGTAGACATATACTCTGAGACAGACTAAAAAGGTAATGTGGACATATACTAGACGTGTCCAAAAAATTGACGGAACCGGCTAACCGGCGGTTGACCAACCGGTCAAAACCGGCCAACTGGCTAACTGGCCAACCGTTTCGGATGTGAACCGGTAAGTGGTGGTCCGGTTAAGGTTAGGATATTTCCAAACCGGTCAACCGGCGGTTATAACCGTCGGTTAGGTTAACCGGTTGAACCGGCGGTTATAACCGGCTGTTGAACCGGCTAATGTCATTAATTTCCAGTATTTTCAGATTCCCAGTTAGTTTTTAAACGATTCAGTTAGTTTGTCAGTTTTCAGCCAGTTTATTCCAGTTTCCAGTCAGTTTTTTAACAGTTTTCTGTTAAATTTCCAGTTTCCAGTCAGTTTTTGACATTTTTCAGTTAAATTTCCAGATTTCAGTCATGTTTTGGACATTTTTCCGTTAAAAAAAAAGAAAAAAAAAAAGAAAAAAAAAGGCAGACGGTTTAACCGGATGAACCGGGTTAACCGCCTAACCGCAACCGTTAGAGCCGGTTAGCCGGGGCGGTTACGGTTAGACCTTCTCCGACTTTTCAACCGGCGGTTATAACCGGTTAACCGGCATGGACACGTCTAACATATACAATGGGACGTAGGGAGTATAAAAATAAATATAATTACATTAAGGAAACATAATAAAAGGGAACAAATATATATTATACTTGCTATACTTAAAAAAAAAAAAAAAAAAAAGGCAAATCTTTCGAGTTCCTTTTCTTTCTCTTCTCCACGATCTTCTTTATCTTCAATCTATTCATTTTGTTCATTTCGCATTGATTCTTTTAACCTGATTTCACATTTATTAATTGTTACTTTGCAATTAATAAACGTGAAATCAGGTTTTTAGTTTTCATTTTAAATCTAGTTTTTTTTTTTTTTTTTAATAATGTTTATCGTTGTTGTTTTTGTATTGTTGTTTTTCTCTCCATATCTATATGTGATAGCCTGTGATTTCCCTCCATTGTTGAGGGCCTGTGATTGTGATTCCCTTCTATTGGTGAGGGCCTTGTGTATTGTTTTTGTCGTTTTTATGATTATGGGAAAGTTTGAATCTGACTTAGAGAATCAGAAGAAGAATAGGGACGTAATACTTCATCAAGATGTTCATGAAGTCCAGCGTTTCGAAGGGTGTAAATTTCGAAGTCAGGTTTGGTTAAGATTAATTGTTGCAAGGATGGGCTTAGTAGGAATATTCATTTTTCTTTGCAATTGACAAGTCAAAATGCCAATATGTTGGCAAATGTAATATCTAGGGCAGCGTTTGTAATTGCGAGCCCTACCGTTTGGGTCGAACTTCCGACTTCTGTGGATAGTCGACTCCTAAACGTTTGTTCTTATTATTAATAATATGTTTCTTTTGGTTTCAAAAAAAAAGAGGGCAAATTGCAATTAAGGGCCTGAAGTTCACCAGCTTTTCGTAGAAGAGTTTCCATTGTTTCAAAACTCGCACATCAGGGCCCAAAGATAGAAAAAACTAGCAAATAAGGGTTTTTTGATGGAAATGTAAGATTTTTCAGTTAAATTAACATGTGCTGTGCACATGTGGACTAAACTGATATTAGTTTTACTTTTTAAGGGGTAAACTGGAATTATTAAATTTTTAAGGGACTAAAAGTATAAAAATTCTCCAATATATGTTTCATTGAAAAAGGATTTGCTTCGAGAAGTTACGGAGGAAGATGTTATTAAACGTTTTCAAGCTATGAAAAAGCGCGTCGGACAAGTTTGATTTAAAAATTATATTATTTTTCCCTTATGAGACGATTGTATTTGAAGATATGTAATGTAATGTAATGTTATTGTGTTACGAATTTTTTTTGTTTAAACTTATGTAGTGTAAATTGTGCACCCGGTGGTTGAAAATTCGAGGTCTGCCACTGATTAGTAGGGCGGGGTAGCTATACTGATGATGCACATAATGGACTTCAGCCCAGCCCGCGAAGCTAAGCCTCTTGTGTCCCGCTTCCTATACAAAGCCTAACCTAGTCCCTTCCTCTCCATATTCTTGTTCCATGGAAGTTGTTGAAGAAGAAAGTAAAGACAGAATCTCAAGTTTACCAGAGTCTATTATTCATGATCACATCTTTCCATTCCTTCCCAACAAGGACATCAAGGTTATCAGTTGTTTGTCAAAATCATGGTACCATATTTCTAATTCCTTTCCTCATCTTGATTTCAATGATTATGTTTTCGGGCGCGAGCTTGAACAAGAAAAGAAGTATATGAATTACAGGTTGCTAGAAAAAGAAGAAGACAAGCATATGTACAGCATGTTTGGGTTTCCAGAAGGAGAATACAATTTCCTTTACCAAACCCTCCGAAGGTTCCACGACCATAGTCCTCATGGAACTATAAGGACATTAAGCATTTCCTTTATTTTCAGCCCTCGTTTAGTCCCCTTTCTTGATACTTTGTTCCATTTAGTTTTACAAATTGGGGTTGTCGACTTGAACTTGAACATCAAATTCAGAAACCCTAGAATGCAGTATTACTACGACTTGCCTCGAGCTTTTTTCGATGCAAAATTCAATGATCAAAACGGCTCTTTTTATGTGGTGTAGTTTGCTTCACTCCTTTCCTAACCCTAACCCTAATTTACACATGAGGAAGCTAAGTCTTGTCAAGGTTCTTCTCGACGAGACTAGTTTGTCTCGCATCGTCTCTAGTTGCACCTTGATCGAGGAACTATCCGTAATCAACTGTCTGGCCAAACTAAATCTCCTTAGGATTTCTAATCTTCACAAACTAAAATGTCTTTCAATTTGGGATGATCGGACCAGATCACTGTCATTGAAATCGACTCGCCAAGCCTACAAATTCTTGATATTCAAGGGTCTTATGTCAAGATACGTATCCTTGGATCTTGTCCTATTTTGACAGACTTGCGATTGAAGCATCTACATGAAATAAACTATCAAGACATTCTTTTGAGGCTTCCCGTCCTCCAAAGTTTGTGTTTGGTTAGCATACAAACCTTAGCAGATCTTAAGTTATCGAGTGATACCCTCAACCATCTTACAATTGTAAGATGCGACAACCTTGTCCAGCTCAACATTATCGATGCTCCTAATTTGCTTTCAGTCACATACAAAGGTTCCTCCATTCCTCTTCTCGCCTACTCGTCAACTCATACGGCTCTTTGGTATGTTACCACTGGCTACTTCTACTTTGGCGTTGTGAATCAAATCAGGACTGTTAAAGATTTTATAGTCGAGTTGGTCAACTTTGTTTCGAAGATAAAACTGGTCGATCTAAATATTTGGGAAATACCGGACATTAACTTGGTGGAATTAAAAAGGAGATTTGTTCACCCGCCAATCGCACACGTAGACAACTTGAAGTTTTCCGCTGGGTGGCGGGTGGTCAGTGGTAACAAGAGTTGTGTTCTTGATGGTGTGCTTTGGAGGTGTCGTCCTCGTACTTTGTCTATCGTGTTAACTTGGTGCAACACGGACTACGTTTCTCATATATTCAAGATTATAATGCTTCATCATCGTGGTGATTGTTGCTCGTGTACCCTTGATACAAGCAACTGGCTTCATCGTATACAAGACGTAATGCTTGTGAATGAAGACGACGGGACTGAAATTCGATCGCTTATTGCCGCACCACCTTGTTCAATTAGTAGGTGCAATCAAATCAAATTTATCTTCAAATGGTGAATTTGATTTCTTAAGTATTATTTATATAGGTAGTTAGTTCGTTGAATAATCTTTGTTTTGAGTTCTTTGAGTTTGGAAAATGAAGTGTGACAAATGGTAAGCCATGTTCTATATAGTCTTGCATGCTTTTCGTTAGTATTTATTATGTCCTTATCCCAAACTCGGAATTTATCTCGTCTCATAAACATAGTCCAACGTTTAAAGTTCATGCGCTAAAACCATTCAACTTCTAAATTTAGTTTAATTTCATTTGAATACAAAAGAGCACTAGGTTTTGTTTTCGTATCAAATCAAATGTTGGACATTGAAAATCCAATTGGCACGCTCTTGTATATCAACAAATAATCAAATTAACTTAAACTAAAAACTCGGCACCGATTGGGAGATGATCACTTGGATGAAAATAATTTGGTAATCCGCCTTTTACATCAGGCGATTCGCTCTCTGGAAGTTCAAGGAATGAAACTGGTTTCATATCTCGAGCTGGAGTGAAGAAAATATAATCAAGAGTACCCGTGAAACCAGAGTTAGAGTTTGTAAATTGTGGTTCTCCTCTTGTGTGAGCGTAAACACTAGCCAATCGAATTGGTGGATCTTCTGAACATTCCGTCGATGAGGAACTGCCTGATACAAGGTACTGATATACCTGAAACACAGAATAATTATATAAGCAATGAATATTTGACTATGTTCTCAATGTTACCATCTTTGATTCTTACTCCATATAGTAAGAAATGGACACTTGAAAGTAAAACATAATCCCACCGTCCCAAATGGATAGTCTTGTTTTAATTTTCAAACATTTGAAAGTTACATTAACATTGGAAATGGGACTAACTTTTAGGGACAAACAAAAAGGGAAAATAGGACTATCATTTCGGGAAGGAGGAAGGAATTGCAAGTGCAGTCTTCCAATAGAGAAAGTTATACCTCCTCCGTCCCAAAGTAAAGCGATTTTATGTTATTAAAAAAGTACGATTACTAAGGTAGTTGGGCATATCAATGATACTTAATGTAAAACAAAAAAACACGTAGTTGAAGCAAACCTTATCACCAGGGACGGAATTGAAATCACCAGCGATTATTACTGATGGTGAGCACTTGTAACTGTCTGATATGTTTCTTTTGAATTGTGAAATGCGTGACAACAGATATTTCACTTGGGCAAGCTTGACGTCAGCCAATTCAGGATCCCTGACCACGAAAATCCCATCCAGGGTATTATTGTCAAAACACACAAAATATGTAAAAATGGTTTACTGAAATAAAAAGCACGATAAAGCCAGAGGGAAATTGGTGTAATCTGAAATGTGTAGTACCAAAAAATATGTGTGTTTGCTACAATCACAAAATGTTGAGAAGGATCCTTCAGTTTAAAGGCGGCCATAATTCCTACACAATCACGTTTTAATCGTACACGGGGATCATTAGGATCTACGCCTTCGCCTTTAGTCTTTTCCAGCCCCACACCAGAAAAAAAGAGGTCTATAAGCCACTAAGATGCACTCCCTCTGCCCGTGTTTTGACCAAGAATTTATACAAAAACTGAAAATCCTAACGAAAGTCTAAAAATTGTTATTGATTCACAATAAATAATAATATCAATAACAACTATGATTTTCATCAGGATTATCAAATTTTCTAAATTTTTTGGTCAAAATGCAATTAAGTCGACCATTTTGTCAAAAATTGCACTTTAAGGTAGGACGTATGGAGTATATGGAATTGTAAAATGTCAACCTTCAGAAACCTCTATACCGGAACATCCAAGATATGAATCCAGTGAATATACAAGAACATTAAATTAGAAAAAGCAAAGCAGATAATATAAGAAAAAAGGAACAAGATTCATTTAAAGGTACGTTTCTGCAGCATAATTGAGTTCCACAGATAAATTTTATTGAAATAAGATGAACCTTTGGAATACTCCAGATCAGCAACCTCTATTATATTATCACAACAAAGAAGAAAAAACCGAACATCGATATTTCTACCTAAGGTTGACATGTTACTTAAAATTGTCCTCAACCAGACAATTCTCATTTTCTGCTAAAAAGATAAAAAAATTGAATAGGAAAAGAATCTTTGAATTGAGTTAACTTCGAAGCAGGCATGTTGCAATTTGTCTTGTTTACTCTCTTTCTCTCTCTCTCTCTCACTCACTGTTTTTTTCTTGTCATGGCTTTCCCTCTTTCCCCTTTGACTTTTCAAACATTTTAAGGTTATATCTTAAGTTTGAGAATTTTAGTGATTTTGAAGCCTTAATTTTAGAAATGAGACTAACTTTCTAGGCCAAACAAAAGAGAAACGGGACTATCATTTTGGGACGGAGGGAGTAGAACACAATCGTAAACTCCAGGAAAGTTTGCCTGTATTTTTTCAGACGAGGGTAAGAAGTAAGAAACATACCTTCTTCCGTTAAACCGTCTTTACTTCCACCAAGTGTAGTCTTATTATCTCGATCATTGCAAATTGATTCTTTATCTTCAATCAAGTCTACAAGATCATTGTAATAAATTTTCTCCTCCATGACCAACTCCGACCTAAACATTTACAAACAAATTGAGGAAAAAACTAATATAAATATATTTTGTCATTACGAAATGATATGAGAGAGAAGGCCTTACAATGAACTTTGAATACAAAATCAAACACACTGTATTGGACTTTTGAATGTTAAAATGGAAGGAAGAATCCAATATGAGGGAGGTGAAAACTCTCATGACACTCGACCTTCTTGCAGGCTTAATTAAGTATCTGTTTTAATCTAAGTAAGATCTTATCGATACGATAATGAAACATAATTGCAAGAAACAGCCAAGAACAATACTAAGAGCATATGGATTTTTTTTAAAAAAAAATGGTAATACACTAATGTCATCTCATGTCTGATCCTCTAAAACGACAAACTATAGTTTCTAATGGTGGTGGAATGAGTTAGTAATATGTAAATTGAAGTTGACATCCTTAGGACAAAATGGTAGGCCATTAATGGCCATTTTTCCATTAATAAGATGTCGTTTGAAGGACATGCCCATTATAAAGAGTGACAACTTTATAGCAATTGCACCAAAAGAGATAAATGTTAATCCATTATCTTGAATCAGCAAACATAATAAACCTACTTGTTGGGCTTGTAGAATATCCCACATCCGTCACGCTTCTGTCCACTTCCACTTCTTTGAACATAGATACTTGAATAACCATCACTCTCTACTTTTTCTTTATACAAGCTATCATATTCATCAAGTTCCTAGTGATAAATGTGAATGAAAAAGGTAAAATTAGCTGTAAGATCAACATCGATAACATATCATATTATGAGAAAGAAAGTCTATTAAATAACCCTAGAATAGTGTGCTAAAACAAGATGTAACAAACCTGTAAGCAAAGGAAATCAGCATCAAGACTATTGAGAACAGCTAAAATGGACTGGGAACGAGTTTTCCACCTGTGACGTTAGTAGTATATCCAAGTAAGTACGTATTCTGTCAAGTTTTTAATGGATCCGTTAACTGGCTGTCAAGTTTCTATGTGCCCTTGTTTATGACAAATACATTACAAGCTTGAATGCCCGATGGAAAGGGTAAAATAGGATATTTGCAATTATTTCAAGAAAATTTAGACTTCCAATAAAAACCGGGTGGACTGGATATGTCAGCTGAGTACAATGACTAACTGCATAAAATGAGTGTAGACGGCCTTATTTAATATAGGATGAAAAGGGTAAAATAGGATATTAGTAAGAAGATTTACTTGAGAGAAGATGCGGGAGAGTGTGGAAACCTAGAACTCTTCACATATGACTGCAAATCAGCAAAGAGCAAGTGATGCCATTATTTGAGAGCTAGTTCATGAATAGTTTATCTCATAAATAATAAAAATGGTTCTGACAATCAACAAATCATCTTATTGGAGAAAGGAAGCACTCTTATAGCACGCAGGCTCTCATATTGGGTGTGGAACTGATAATTTGATTATGCTTGATACAGAAACACCCATTAGAACGTATAAAGGTTCTACCAAGAAAAATGATAAAATGTGATTCCAGCTTGTATCCATCCCCCCCCCCCCCTCTCCTATATACATCAAGAACCCTGATTAGACATGACTTCATTGTTCTTCATAAACATAAACAATTCCCAAATTCATTTTGTTTGTGTTTACGTGTGTCTGTGTGTGTGACTGTGTGTATTTGAAAGAGATGCATGTATCTGTTTTGATTTGCTAGCAAACAGCTGGAAGAAAAAAAATCAATACAAACTTCTAGATGGGTAATCTAAAATTTGCAGAAAAACAGATAGTTGCCTCTAGTAAATGCTTTATTTTAGATGAAAATTAAGAAAGATCATAATTAGCTAGACAAGCATGTGTCTGAACATAGGAAATTGTAAAGGTTTAACTTGAATAAATCTCCCAACCCCAGCTCAAAACTAGTACCTCTAGAAATTAACAGATACTCCCTCCATCCATAACACTCCCATCTGAGAAGTCAACATATTTATGGATCATGATTTACTTGATTGCACTTTTTCATCACCCCTCCAATAATAAATAAGCAAATAAGCAAAAAACAATATACATATATGTATATATAAGCATATATACATGCATATATGCAATGTAATATAGTTACATTTAAACAAAGGAAGGGAAGAAGGGACTGCATACCTGAGCCAGAATGTTATATGAGACCAAACTGAATTTGAAGCCTGTAATTTGGCATGAGATAAGGCATAGTATATACGGAGTATTAGACAAATAGTAGGTAATGACTTGAATGATAAAAGAGAGTAGACCAATTAATGATGCTCCCACAACTTTACGGTCATAGGAAGGAAACAAAAAGGTAGCATAGAAAACAATTATAAAAAGTTTTGTGTATATATAGACCAGCAAAGCACCCCGAAACACAAACTCCGTCAGTCTCAAATCTCAATCAATAGTCCCTTTTCCCTTTTCTGGTTATGGGAAGGAGGGAGTATCTTCTTTTTGAAATTGGACTCTTTGGGACAGACCAAAATAGAAAGAAAAAAAAAACTTTCTTTACGAATGGAGGGAGTATCATATAAAGGGATATAATATATAACAATCAGTCTCAACACAATATATTGCCAAAAATGTTACTGTTTGAAAAGGAACATTTCAAATGGCACAGAGGATATATAATAAAACTAAAATGTGAAGCAATAAACATACCATCAGGCTTGCTTATTGAAGTAATTTCACTCTGTTCAACAGGTATAAACTTCCGGCATACTGGTCCTGGCTTACCAGAGGCTGTACTCATTTTGCTCAAACAAATTGTGCTACAAAATCAAAGCTTTATTTCAATTCAACGGACAAATTAGCAGAATATTAGATAAGCTACGTGTAGTTCATCAAAATTCTTCTTAAATGTTAAGTTAATATCAACTAACAAATTAGGCAGAACATTACGTTTATTGAAGTAGTTTCACTTCATTCAACAGGTGTAAACTTCTGGAAACTTTTAATATAAAATTGATTATCTTAACCTTCACTTTCCCACCTAATTTGAATTCAAATGCTTTGAAAGCGCAATTTTCATAAGTTATGATCCAGTAGAGGTGCAGACGTTTTTCCACACACAGATTACAGCAATTCATGCCACTTTTGAAGGTATTGGTCAAGAAATTTAACAAAGGTCCTTTCTTTTCAAAAAAAAAAACATTCCATCTTTGAGATGTAACAAATAAGAATGCATCAACTTCATGCAATAATAAGAACGAACTACGTAAATCCAAATATAACTCCCTCCATCTTAGAATTCTCCTAATTCGATTTTTGTGGTCAACATGAGCTGACTTTGACCACCAATTGCTGAAAATCTGATTATCATCATGTACATAATTGTTACTGAAAGTATCCTTAATGGTGCATCAATAACAATTTTTAGAATTTTATGAAGATAGTTGAGATACATTTTTTTGGTCAAAGTTCAGTTGACAACAAAAGTCAAAGCAGGACAATCTTTGGGGTAAATGGAGCATATTACAAAGTTTGACGTATAAAATAAGACTATCTTTTGTGATGTGGGAGTATGGTATCATTTGGGAGTGGTCTACCCAGTAATTGTGCCTCCTTTCGCCTCGATATAAGACGTGAGTATTTCTTTTAGTGCCATCCCAATGTAGCTTTTCTCTCTAAAGGGGGTCAAGATTACTTTGAGTTTAAAATATTAGAAGGTGATATCAAAATTTAGTTTAAGTGTGGTCAAAATTATAATAGCAAGTATTACCTTTGTCCCTAAATGGATGTCCGAAAAAATTTCAAATTTACTCTTGGTCAAGAGCAAATTTGAAAGTTTTTCGGACATCCAGTTCATGATGGAGGGAGTGGTATTTTTTAACAGAAAAACGGTCAATAAAAATCACACAGTAAAAAGGCATTGTTTCATAAATTGGTAGTACTCATTTCAAAATAAATAAATAAATTGGTAGTGTACTAAATTAATATATGTTCAAAGATTTTTTTTGAAAGAATATATGTTCAAAGTTTAAAAGCGCATAAATTGGTAATACAGTACTAAATTATTATTATATGCTCAAAGATTAACAGGCCAACTGGCCAACCGCCCCCTCAACGCATAGGATGGCACTGCCACCAGTCCCAGTTAGAAACCTTGGATATCAGATTGAATATATCAACATTCACTTTCCCACCTATGCGTTGAAAAGCAGTTTCCAATTGTTATAATTCAGTAAAGGTGCAGGCGTTTTCCACACACATATTACATGGCGCTTTTGATCAAGAAATTCAACAATGTACAAAACAACAAGACTCAATTGAAGGGAGAATAAGTTTTAACGGCAATCAACAAAGCAAAAGGTGAAATAAAATTATAAAAATCAAATTGGAGTAGCAAGTAATTGAACAGGGGATGATTTATACATACATAAAATTAAAAACTGCAAACTAGGGTTAGTTATGGTCGCATACCTTCGACTTCGAATAAGGAGGAGGAGGAGGAAGAAGAAGAAGTTGGGGGAAGGAACAAAGGACGCGCGAGAGCAACTCTGAGACTCCGCATTTTGAAATTTTAAGCCGAATATACGTATATACGTACATGCTTAAGCTGCCCTAATTTCCTTTTTCATTATATACCCGCCCTTCTTTTTTAAAACTCAGTCTTTTTTTTTTTTTTTTTTAATGAACTAGAAAATAAACCCGTGGTCCGCACGGGAGCTAGAACACCTAATGACATTATGGTGAATTTAAATTGTCTCATTTTTTTACTTTTTTAAAAGATCATGTTATTGCTAAAATTATTTGATAATGAAATTTAAATAATTTATTTGAAGGTTAAACTGGATTGTTAGTTATACTCCTTCCATCCCAAACTTTTTGTTAATAATTTCCGTTTTGAATTTCTCCTAAGTTTAATTACTGATGAAAGTAAATTTCTCTCCTAAATTGCTGAATAGTCATAGGAATGCGGGTATGTTTTTTTAAATATTTAATATATACACTCAGTCACATATGTGAGAAGCTATGAAAAGTTATGAAATGAAGACCTGTTGCTTACTACTTAGCCCTAACTACCTATATACTCCTTCCGTCCGAATTGATATGTTAGATACAATAGCTATTGTAGTTTTCTCTAAATCTTTGTAATTAACTAAATCTTAGTAATTAACTACAACAATTTTACATACTCTATTAAATTAACAAATTCAACATACCTGATGTCCTAACATTGTAATTGGATGTGGTACCAATTTCATTATCCAATAGTAAATTTTTTTTTTGGAATTATTCGTCTGTTGTGATGTACGCATTGATGAATCTGTAAACAAAATAAAAGTTTGAGGATATGGAAAATTGCATGTGTGTTTAGTGTGTATATATATACATGTATGTGTTGTGTGTGCCGCTTGTGTATATAGGTTAACTACCCAAATTTTCCAAAATTTATTACGAATATTATTCTTAAACTCTGCAAGAGGCTTTAGTTATATGGAAGAAACCTGACTTCAAACTTGATTGGCCGAAAAAAGTTTCCCGTCCATCTTTCGACATGCTTGTTCCTTCCTTCTCTTTCGCTTGTAAATTTGAACTTTCTTTTATATTTTATTTTTTACTCATCAAATAAGCACGCTTCATAGCACGATTTTTTTAGCAATTTCTTTTGAAGAAATACCTACAAAAATTAATATAACAACAAATACAATAAATAGTATATAATGCATGAAATATTGAAATAGAATATTGTATTACCGATATGGAGGATTGATAAATTATTGCGTGGTCTTCTTCCCTTTGGCTTCATTTATGTATAGAAAAGTATGAACAATGAAATTATATTTGCATCTAAAATGAGAAGGGTGTCTTTTTGGTAGAGTTGAGAGCTTAAAAGTACTATTTGATAAATTAATATTTGGTTTTTATATTTTTGTAGTAGTCTTTAAAGTTGAAGAGTCTTATAACTTATGAGATCATGAATGCAAGTCATATTAATAATATGTAAGTTAGAGACTTTTTATATGTTAGCATAAATGCAAGTCATATTAATAAAATGTAAGTTAGAGACTTTTTATATGTTAGCATAAATGCAAGTCATATTAATAAAATGTAAGTTAGAGACTTTTTAGATTTTAGCATTATTTATTACAATGGTTCATCTTATCTTTTGATTTTCTATGATTTCAAGTTCACTTGATACTTTAAACTTTAAGAATTCTATCATAATTCAATGGTTTTGAATAATATGTTGTCTTTTGGAATACATGAAATGATCAAAGCCATTGAATTATGAAAATTTGAATAGTCAAAAACTAAAAAGTCACTTCTTAATGAATTGTTCTTTAATGCATCCAAACCCTAACTAGTCTAATACTCTATATATAAGAGTATATGTCTACCTAGTCTAATACTTTATATATAAGAGTACATATTCTATTAGATATGAATCTCTTCTTATCTTCTTATAGAATCACTAAATTACCTACTATTATATCTATGGATATTACTTATTATTTTTACCTAGGTAGGAGAATACCAAAAGCCTCCATGATTCCAAAATTCATATTACATGGCATCCTCTAAATCAAGATAAACTCATTTTTGACTTACATGTCATTCCCAAGGTAAGTTTCACCAACTTTAAAATACTATAGTATAGATTTAAATTATTTTTAATTATTTGAATAAAAGTTTAGTAAAAATAACACTATCTCCAACTCAAGTTAAGCTTTTTAGTTTAATTTTGCAAGACCAAACTGAATTTTATTCTAAGCAAAATCTCAATTTTTATCCAAAGATTTACTGGCGGAGCCACACCTTATATAAAAGGGGCAATTGTCCCCTTTGGTTTTTTTGAAATTTACCAATCTAGCGGTAGAAAATTTCAATATTGCTTTCACCTTTAATAACTACTCCCTCCGTCCCAGTTTTAAGATTTCTACTTTCCTTTTTAGTCTGTCCCAGTTTAATGTTTTTAGTTGCTTTATTCCATAAATGGAAAAGAATGAATAGTGCTTTGGAAAATCTTGACCTCAAAAAGTTCGTTTGATTACAAAAAAAACATTACTTACCTAACTTATTTTCACTCACTTGCTTTATAAATAGTGTTTTGGACATTTATATCCTTCAGTCTCTACTTTTGGTTGACTCATTTCTGTTGTTTTTGCTTTGGTTTCTTAATAAGCGTGCATAATCAAAATAAGAACCTTAAATCGGGACGGAAGGAGTATAGCTTTGCCCCCCCCCCCCCCCAATTAAATTTTTGCCCTCTTTTAAACTAAAATTAGGGATGACATAATAATATTTTATTTTAAAATAATTTTACGCCTTTTTAAATAAGATTATAGGTCAAACTGAATTTGATATAGTATGCCTAGAGTTCATAGAGTCAAAGGTCAAACAGCCACTTTTGCATGAGATCCAACCTTAGACACAAGTACAAAGCTGATATGGTCAATGAATCAAACAAACCACGGGATATCGACATTCTGAACCATCCATGTACTACGCTCAAGCTTCGCTTTTAACCACTCATATTTATTTTTTAGCAATTTTAACCACTCCTTCAAACCAGTGGCGGATCTTGATTTTCCGTCCAGCGGGTGCACAAATTACACTAAAAAATCAAATTATAATCGTCATTTACTCTATTACATGTTATAATATACAAAACTTTAAATAATACTCCCTCAGTCCTAAAATGAATGTCCGAAAAACTTTCAAATTTGTTCTTTATTTTGTATTAAAATATAATTATCTGGTGATTTAATAAATAAAAATACGGTGAACACTAAAGAAAGAGAAATCAAAATATCATTTAAATATAATTCATATCAACCAATAATTATCCTAATCAAAATCAAAAGAAAATTGAACTAGCAGCTCAAATTGGAAGGGCATAAAAGCCAAATTGGAGAGGAAGCATGTAATAATTGAAATACTAAAAATGCTTTTGCTAGGATTCGAACACTAGTTTTCTAGTAGAAGAATGCTAGATTCTATCCATCTATACTACAAAGCAATTTGTTTTGGGGGTGCACAGTTATATATATATCATACATATAATATATTTTTTTCCTTCTTAAATACGAAAATTGACCGGGTGCACTTGCACCCCCTTCTTACACTGAAGATCCGCCCCTGCTTCAAACACGTTTTATTAAACTTAAATGGCCTAACGATATGTTAGAAAAACCTAACAAAATCTAACCTTACCTAACAACTTGATCGTTACGTCGGTAGACATAGTGCTGGACTGATACATATATCCCGGTCAACTCATCCTAGTCGTGCTCCTCCTCCTACACCTTACATCGACTTCCTCCACCCAATTCCCTCACTCTGCGCCTCTGTCGCCTCGCCGGAACAAAATTCTTTCATCGGTCGCCACCCTCCAATTGACTACGAAATTGATCCAAGAATACGACGTGGAAAAACGTAGTCCCTTCCGGACCCAACCCACTCCACAATTGAATTAAGCCATTTACCCAACACCATTTTCCCCAAAAAAATCCACCCTGTTGGACTTCAATCTCAAGAAACCCCCTTCTATTTTTCTTGAATTTGCTTATGTTGTTTCTTGAACACCACCCATTTTGATTAAAGTCATTACTTCAGTCATTTTTGTTGTTTTCAATTTGAGAATGTTTCTATTTCCATCCTTGAATTTGGGTTCTTAGTGATCAAATATTGGTAAAGAAAATCAAGAGGAATGATGAGGAGAAGATGAAGCATTGGTTCGTATAAGTGCAGAATGTGGTGATACCACAAGTGCTGACCACACTGTTCAAGTGATACCGTCAGACAGTCTGCATATATTTGTATATTTGCTTCATAAATAATTGCTGGACTAATGACTAATATTATTGCAAGGTTTATTGTTTATGTTGGTCCATTTTCAGGTATAACCTATGCTAGAATAATGCAAAGAAGTTTAAAAAGAAGTTATGGATAAAATGTGATTTTATCCACAAGCTTTGGAGATTTTCTACACAACTAACACATGGGTATTTGACCCATTCAAAGGCTGATTATTTGAAGGAGAAATGTACAAGGCACATGATCAAGGAGGTACAACACGGCAAAGCATTAACTTGGGCACAAAGAAAGTTTGTTCCTACAAAATAGGAAATGTGGAGATAATGCCCCCCAAGGCTCGGCCACTAACTCCACTCTCTCCCCACGTTTTTGTGATCATCTCCAAGCCATTATTGGAGTATTCCCCAAGTCCAAGAAGCACTATAAATAGCAAGAGGAGGTGAAGATGAATGTACGGCAAACACAACACTTGAAGCAAGAACACACACTCCTCACAAGAAAGTCTTACACATTCCTTAGTTCCTTATAAATTCTCAAACACATTTATATTCTTGTATCGAGTATTATAAGTGTCTTTGCTAGGTTAGGATTCTGTGTATTAGACTTAGTCGTTCCACAAAGCTTTCATTGTAATAGCATTAGGGAACTCTCGGCCTTGTACTTCACTTCATATTATTTAGTAAAGGTCTCGCCTTTTGAGGCATCCCTCAAGATATATAATTTATATATCTTGAGAAAAATAATTCTTGTGTTGATTTTCCGCTGCAAACTCTTTTCAGAAACTGTTTTCTGTTCGTGTGTGTTAAGTGTTGCCAGAAGTGATATCGTTGCAGTGACAAAACTTTTGATATCACTTCCTTTCTGACTTAAGCCTTGACCCTGCTTTTTCAATTGGCACCAGAGTTGGTTACTTGATATACTAAGTACCTCGGTCCAGTGTGTCATGGCTTATGATCCTGCAAATCCTAATAAAAAAAGACTCCCTGTTCTTGATGGTTTGAATTACGCCTATTGGAAGATCCGCCTTCGTTCGTATATCAAATCAATTGATATCTGGGCATGGCGATCTATTGTGAATGGTTATTCTGTTCCATTGTTGCCACCGGATGAGGATGGTGACGTTCAAGTCAAGCCTGAATCCGAGTGGACAAATGAGGAAAACGCCCTAGCTGGTTTTAATGAAAAGGCACTTAATGCCATTTATGAGTGGGTTGATATGCATATTTTTAAACTCATTCAAAATACTCCCACTGCTAAGGAGGCATGGGATACTTTACAAAGATTTTGTGAAGGGAATGATAGTGTGCGTGAAACTAAGCTTAGGAGGCTCACTAGTCAATTTGAAAGATTGAGGATGAGTGAAAATGAAGATATCTCTTCATATTTTGAAAAACTTTTTGATATTGCTAATGAATGTCAAGTTTTGGGTGAACCTTTTACAAATAAACAACTTGTTTCAAAAGCAATTAGAACTCTTCCTGAGCGCTTCAATATTAAAGTGTCATCTATTGAAGAGGCTCACAATCTTGCAACCATGGATATTAATACTTTGATGAGCATTTTGCAAAATTTTGAACTAAATCTCGCTGATCAAAGTGATGCTATTAAAGGCAAAAATGTTGCTTTAAAAACTCATCCTTCGTCTTGTGTAAAAGATGAGGAAGATGAGGTTTTTGATGAAATGGATGAAAATACTAGTGTTGCTTTACTTGCTAGGAAATATAACTCTATGTTAAGAAAATTCAACAAAGAAAATGTGCAGGTAAAAGCAAAGGAACAACAAACCAAGGTGTATGATTCGATGCCAAGGAGGACACTCCCAACCACTCAGAAGGCGAATCCAATCCGAAGAGCGTCCTCGGATCAGTCGAGCTCCAATCCCAATTACCTCGACTCCATTCAATGTCATACTTGTTCAGGATGGGGTCACTATGCCAATGAATGCGCAAATAATCTGAGGAAGAAGGGTAAGAGCTTGTGGGTGTCTCTCAGTGACACTGAAGAAGAAGGAGTGGACCATGCTCAAGAACCAGACGAGACTACCATGTTTGTCACTGTTTGTGACTCGAACACAGAAAGTGCTATCCCAAGTGATAACCCAAGTGGGATAACACCTGTGATAACACCCAGCAGGTATAATGATTTCAATTATGATAATGCTGTTTGTTTTGTGGGGTCTATTAACATGGATGCAGGAAGTTCCCAAGAGGATGCTGAGATGAGTAAGGATGAACTTATAAGAGGTTTGAGGAACCTTTATGAAGACATCCTTGAAGAATACAAGAAGGAGCATAGTATGGTGCAATTCTTGACCAAAGAAACTCAGCAACTAAGGCTTGGCGTGGCTACTCTAGAAATCGAGCTCACAAAGAAGGATGCTGAGCTTGCAAAAGTCACGGCCAAATTGTCCCTCGCCGAAACCACTCTTAAGAAACTCAACACGGGGTCTACCAAACTGGATGAGATCCTCATGTTAAGTAAACCTCTCAGGGCAGGTATTGGTTTTCAAGATTCTTTAGATAATATTATCTCCTCTTTGTCTTTGGAAGATAATCAAACATGTTTTGTAAATGAACGTGGAAATGATAATGATATTTCTTTCAAAATCTCGGATAAGAGGAAGGTGTGTACTTGTTGTCACACTACTGGACATTTTTAAAACAAAAGTCATACCTTTATGAAAAGAAATCAGTCCAGTTCCTCAGTGTTACCTGAAGTGTTACCCATCACTTCCGATATCACTGCTTATCAGAGAAACAAAAATCAAAGTAAGAAAGAATGGAGACCTAAAAACAATCAAAGATGTGATGTTGTTTTTACTGCTTTAAGAACTAATGTTGAAGGTTCATGGTATTTTGATAGTGGGTGTTCACGTCACATGACGGGAACAAAATTGTTTTTGAAAGACTATGAATCTGTTCTTGGAGGTAATGTTACTTATGGTGGTGGTAGTAAGAGTAAGATAATCGGGAAAGGAACTTTAAATGTGTCCGGTTTCCCCGCTTTAAAAAATGTCTTACATGTAGATGGTCTTGTAGCTAATTTAATTAGTATAAGCCAACTTTGTGATGACAATTTAGAGGTAAAATTCAACAAAAATACTTGTGAGGTCTTTGATCGTAATAACAAGTGTGTGATGTCAGGTACTAGATCAACCGACAATTGTTATTGTGTGGAAGACAAACAGGTATGCAACTCCGTGAGAGTTGATGTCACAACCTTATGGCACCAAAATTTAGGACATGCCAATTTTCGAAACATTGAAAAGATTATTAAACTTGGTGCTATTCAAGGTGTTCCTAATTTGGATTTCAAAAATAAAATCATTTGTGAAAGTTGTCTTAAAGGCAAACAAACTCGTGTTGGCCACAGTGCTACCCAATACCATGAGCAGTACTCTGGAACAACATATTGTTTTCAACTTTTACATATGGATTTAATGGGTCCTATTGAAGTCGATAGTCTGGGTGGTAAGAAATATTCTTTAGTAGTTGTTGATGATTTTTCTAGATTCTCTTGGATCTTTTTCTTAAAAGAATCTGAGGCATTTGAAAAGTTCAGAATCTTACACTCAAAAATCAAAAACATGTTTTGTGCTTCTGTTTCTCGTATAAGATCCGATCATGGTAAAGAATTTGAAAATGCTTCTTTTTCTTCCTTCTGTGAGAAAATGGGAATCCACCATGAATTCTCGGCACCTAAAACGCCTCAACAAAATGGGATTGCCGAAAGGAAAAATCGGACTTTACTTGAAATGGCCCGTGTAATGTTGTTCTCTAAACAAATTTCTAAAATATTTTGGGCCGAAGCACTAAATACCGCTTGTCACACCGCAAATAGAGTTTTCTTAAGACCCGGTACCACTATGACACCTTACGAGATTTTGAAAGGCAAGAAGCCTAAATTTCACTATTTTCATGTTTTTGGGTGCATGTGTTACATTTTAAATGACCGGGATCAATTGACTAAGTTTGACTCTAAAAGTGATAATGCAATTTTTCTTGGATACACTCAAGATAGTCGAGCATATAGGGTATATAACTTAAGGTTAAAAACTATCCAAGAGTCGGTTAACATTGTTTTTGATGACTTGCTGAGCAATACATGTGAAGGACCACAAGAATCTCCCTTGATTCTGTCAGACGAGCTGACTGAAAACAGAGGGAATCCTGATTCTGTTAATGAAGCAGGTGCTGACCGAAGTGATAACACTGTTGAGACATCACTTCCGGTATCACCTGATTCCAGTACCGCTGCTGAAACAGAACAAGAAAATCTAGAAGGTGCAGAGGTTCATGAAGTTATAAGGAGGGATCCCCCAGCCAGAATAAGAAGGAATCATCCTTCTACACAAGTAATAGGGGAAGTAAATGAAGGAATTCAAACGAGGAACAAAGAACCTGTCAATTATCGAGATATGGTAAGGTATGTGTGTATGTCTACCACATGTGCTCAAGTAAAACACTCTTGTTTTATTTCCTTCGTTGAGACTAAGAATGTGATTGAGGCCTTAAAAGGTAATTTTTGGATTCAAGCTATGCAAGAGGAGCTTGAACAATTTACCCGAAACAATGTTTGGACTTTAGTTCCCCGTCCCGAAAATACTAATATCATTGGGACTAAATGGATTTTCAAAAACAAAAGTGATGAAACGGGCAACATTGTTCGTAATAAAGCTCGTCTTATGGCTCAAGGATATTCACAAGTCGAAGGTATCGATTATGATGAGACCTTCGCACCTGTGGCTAGAATTGAGTCCATAAGACTCATCTTGGCTAGCTTGCTACCTTAAAATCACATTGCACCAAATGGATGTGAAAGGAGCGTTTTTGAATGGATATATTGATAAAGAAATATATGTTGAACAACCAAAAGGTTTTGAAGATCCATTCAAACCACACCATGTTTATAAACTTATAAAAGCCTTATATGGCTTGAAACAAGCTCCTCGAGCATGGTATGGTAGATTAACTCAATTTCTGTTAGAATATGGCTTTGTTAGAGGAGAAGCCAATAGGACTTTGTTTATCTTAAGAAATGGTAAAACCCTTGTCATAGCTCAAATATATGTTGATGACATTGTTTTTGGCTCCACATCTGAAACCTATTTGAAAAAATTTGTGGATGCCATGTCATCAACTTTCGAAATGAGTATGATAGGGGAACTAAACTTTTTCCTTGGATTGCAGGTGAAACAGTCGAATGAAGGGATCTTCATTTCTCAAAGCAAGTATGCGAAAAGTTTAGTAATAAAGTTCGGGTTGGAGCATACCAAGGAGTCTAAAGTACCAATGGGTTCGACACTGAAGTTGGGAAAGGACCAAGTTGGGGAGGATGTGGATCCAACCTTATATCTCTCTATGATAGGTAGTCTCCTCTATCTTACCGCAAGTCGCCCTGATTTAATGTTCAGTGTGTGTGTATGCGCACGCTATCAAGCCAGTCCTAAACTTTCCCACCTAAATGCTGTCAAAAAGATTATCAAATATGTGTCGGGTACGAGTAATTTAGGAACATGTTAGACGACTATGGTCTTGAGAGTAATATTTTGACCATGTATTGTGATAACCTGAGTGCAATAAATATTTCAAAAAACCCGGTTCAACATTCCCGCACTAAACACATTGATATTCGTCACCATTTTCTAAGAGACTTGGTTGAAAAAAATTTGATAAACATAGAGCATATTGATACAAAGTATCAACTTGCTGACATTTTTACCAAGGCCCTTGACCATGAGAGATTTTCAAGTTTGAAAAGATCTCTTGGTCTTTGTATTTTTTAAGTTATTGTTTTCGAGTGTTACCCTGAGTGTTGTCATCACTTCTGGTAACACTGTATAAAAAAAAATGTTTTTCAGTTTTTTCGTTTTAAGCCCTTGCGGCGGCACATTCTGACCTTTTTGTTTTGGTAGGTTTATACTTGGTTAACATGTTTGTCAAATCCCCTGTGTACTCAAAAGTGACAAAGTCGCTAATTTTTGTGATAAAATAAAAGGCAAAAGGCAAAAAGCACTTATAGTATTTCCTAAGTAACTCGGGGCACGGCGTTCGCTGCGACGATGCACTCTTGCCAAAGGGATATACTATCTAGTGATTTCGTACTAAGTATTAGGAACATGGAGTTCGCTACTACAGTGTATCCTACTTGAAAGGTGCAAATCACTAAAGTATTTTTTACACTTTATAAGGACTCGGAGTACGGAGCTCGTTACTACGATGCTATCTTGTAGATATTGAAGTGTAAATTATACTTATTTTAAAAGTGCTTGAAGATGAAGAACAAGCTTATCTAACTTGTTAGATTTATTTTACCTCAAACACTCATAATTAAGGCTTGCTATGCCTCAAGTGTTTGAATTTGGGAAGCTTCTTTTTGCCTCAAATTGCTTATTTAAAAAGAAGCCTAACAATTTGCCTTAAGTATTAGTGAGGATTGTTTTGCCTTATGTTCTTTAAAAGTAAAAAGTTTTTATCAAGGGAATATTTGACTTATGTGTTCTCTAAAGTGTTACCATCATTGCCAACAACACATTAGTATGTGACACATTATTTTTTATTTAATTATTTTCGGATTTAATAGTTAATTTTGGGAAGTCCGAAAGTCCCTTAAATTTGTGGAGTTTTTGATTTCAAAAAGGTTTTTATTAAATCCTTTTATATTTTATTTTTGGTAAATCAAATTAGGTAAATTCATTCCTAAAATTTTGGAGTCATAATTGAATGTGAATTTCAAAATTTTTTGAATCTTTGTTACCTATGCCGATTTATTCTAGATTTTTTTTATTATTTTCTTAATTTTTATTTTCTTAAAAAAAAAAAGGAGGCTTTTTGGGGATAATGGCCGGTTGATTTTCAAAAAATGTGGGAGTTGAGTTTGAGTTTACCTATCTAGCTAGAAAATAGGGAGAGCTAAAAATTAGGGGGAGTTGAGTGTTTTTAGGATTAGGAAAGGTTATCTCAAAATTAATGTTGAGTATTTAACTCCAAATTGAATACTTCTTAAAAAATATCCTAAACCCTTCCTCCCTCCTCTCTCACCGATCGCCCTATCTCTCCCTCATCAGTCTCTCGCTCTCAATCTCTCAAACCCTAGAAAATCCCTCTCATAAAATTCTTCTTTCTTCTTCTCTAATCATCAATGGGTTCACCATCCAAAGCATCCACCGAGCCAATGGAAGTCTCTCCAAGTGTGGGTGAGGCTAGATTTTTCTCTCCTATGGAGACATCACCGGTGACATCACCGCCTTCCTTGGCGATTGTGGTGTCCGGTCCATCTCCAATTCCAGTCGCCCAAGCTCCTCCCGCCATGGCTCCTTCCCAACCAGCTGCAACAACCACCAAAGCCACCAAGAAGAAGCGGAAAGCTCCGCCACAACCACCATCTGTCCAAGCACCTAAAAAGAGGACTTCAAGCAGATTAAGGGCTATCTTCAACAAAGAAAATTCCAACACTCCAGCTGATCCTGTTGAAGTATCAGATGAAGACTCTCAGAGTTTGTCTTCCGCTCATGCCTCGGATGAAAATTATACCGTAGAGCAAGAACCTACAGAGGATGACTTCGATCAGTGGGTGGATGAACAGGAACAAGATAGTGAAACCCTTACTGCAGCACAACAAAGACTTGAAAAAGGGAAGGGTATTCAGGGTGCTGACAAAGGTGTTACCCGCAGAAGGCCAGCACCTTCGGAAACACCTCTGCAAGCTCAGACCAGGTCCAAATCTCAGGAGGTACATCATTCTTCTCCTCATGTCTCTAATTCTTCTGATGATTCTGAAAATGAGCATGTTAGAGTTGAAGATAATGAAGCTTTTCCTTTAGATCCTTATTCTCTTGAGTTCTATAAAGAGTCGGGTATGTCTTTTTGGCTAAAGCATAGCAATACCCCTTTTTGGGAAGAGAAAAACATTGATGAGGATGATTTAAAGAAAAGTGGTGTGTATCAATTCCTTGAGGACCGGAATTTTTTGATCCCTAACACCCAAGCAATGGCTTATGTTGATAAGGTGGTAAGGAATTTTTATGCTAATCTTAGTCCAAACATAGACAATGAAACTGCTCCAGAATTCGGGAAGGTGTTTGTTAGGGGTAAAGTGTTTCTTTTCAACCCCAACATCATTAACAAAGCCTTAGGATTGCCCAATATCATTGAGGAAAGTTTTAATTGTAACAAAGATGCAATGGCTAAATTCCTAACCCATAATAAAGTCCAACATTGGCCAACCGATCCCAAAGTCAAATTCCCCGCCTCTAAACTTACCTCTCTTTACTCGGTTTTACACAAGCTTTGCTTGCTTAATTGGCTTCCTTCAAAGAGTGATCAAAACCTTACCATGGAGCAAGCGAGAGTTTTGTGTAGGCTAGGGAAAAACAAATCGATCAACTTTGGGAATCTAGTGTTCAAACATCTTTCGAATTGGCCTAAAAGAAAAGACCCATCCTACCTTCCATATCCATCATTGATCTTTCGTGTCTTAACCTTTCAAAAATTTCAAGTACTAGGCTCTGATATCTTCACTTCCGGCCCTAGCTACTATGTTATTGATAATCAATTGAAGAGAAGTAACCGACATGTTGATCTACTGTGGTCCAAACCGTCCCCACCTTTGGTCTCCAAACCTATTCAGCGTTCCCAGGCAAAAGCTAGACCTTCTGTTCCAGACTTTTCGTTTCCTATCCCTACAGGTACAGCAAAAAGTGCTACCCAAAGTGAGGTCAATACTTCTGACAGCACCTCTTCTGTGATTTCCACAGTTGCTGTTGTTCAGGTTTTAAACAGGGTTATGGAAAACGTAAAGGATCAGGTCAACTCCTAGATGAAGATTCATGATGATTTGTCTGTATTTCTTGATCATATTTCATCACAAACAGGGGGAGGAAATGCTGCCTCGGGTGCTACCGCAGGTGCTGGAACAAGTGCTGGAGGCAATGATACTCAACCAGGAAATGAAAAGGACGAGGCCGAGGATGATGAGTAAAGCGGGGTGTGGTTCTTTAACAATTTTATTTTGGTAGTGGGTGGTGATTAAAACAATCTTTTTATTAGTTGTTTTTAAAATTTGTGGTGGTGGCACTTAAACAATTTTATTTGGTTGTTGGTTTGTTAAACATAATTTGGTTGGTTGTTTGAAGTGTGGGTTACACTTCATGACATTTGGATGTGTGTTTGTGACCGTGAACTGTTTCGGTCATTTGGTATTTTGTTTTTGTTTAAAAACTTTTTAAAATGCCATTGTTAATTTTGGTTGACTCGCCTCGTTGAGGGGGAGTTATTTTTTGAGAAGATTGCATGTATATTCTAGTTGTGTGACTAACTTTGTCTTGCAGGTCGCAGCATTATTTAGTTTGTGAAGAAATATACAATTAAGGGGGAGATTGTAAGTGCAGAATGTGGTGATACCACAAGTGCTGACCACACTGTCCAAGTGATACCGCCAGACAGTCTGCATATATTTGTATATTTGCTTCATAAATAATTGTTGGACTAATGACTAATATTATTGCAAGGTTTATTGTTTATGTTGGTCCATTTTCAGGTATAACCTATGCTAGAATAATGCAAAGAAGTTTAAAAAGAAGTTATGGATAAAATGTGATTTTATCCACAAGCTTTGGAGATTTTCTACACAACTAACACATGGGTATTTGACCCATTCAAAGGTTGATTATTTGAAGGATAAATGTACAAGGAACAAGAGCAAGGAGGTACAACACGGCAAAGCATTAACTTGGGCACAAAGAAAGTTTGTTCCTACAAAATAGGAAATGTGGAGATAATGCCCCCCAAGGCTCGGCCACTAACTCCACTCTCTCCCCACGTTTTTGTGATCATCTCCAAGCCATTATTGGAGTATTCCCCAAGTCCAAGAAGCACTATTATAAATAGCAAGAGGAGGTGAAGATGAATGTACGGCAAACACAACACTTGAATCAAGAACACACACTCCTCACAAGAAAGTCTTACACATTCCTTAGTTCCTTATAAATTCCCAAACACATTTATATTCTTGTATCGACTATTATAAGTGTCTTGGCTAGGTTAGGATTCTGTGTATTAGACTTAGTCTTTACACAAAGCTTTCATTGTAATAACATTAGGGAACTCTCGGCCTTGTACTTCACTTCATATTATTTAGTAAAGGTCTCGCCTTTTGAGGCATCCCTCAAGATATATAATTTATATATCTTGAGAAAAATAATTCTTGTGTTGATTTTCCGCTGCAAACTCTTTTCAGAAACTGTTTTCTGTTCGTGTGTGTTAAGTGTTGCCAGAAGTGATATCGTTGCAGTGAGAACACTTTTGATATCACTTCCTTTCTGACTTAAGCCTTGACCCTGCTTTTTCAGTTCGCAAATGGCTAAAAAAAAAAAAAAAAAACCTGCTCTTGAAGCAGCAAAAATAAGCATGGAATTAGTTTTTCCTCATAATACGTAGCTTAGTAAGTACAAATTTCCAAGTTTTTTAGTAGATTTGTCTTCATTGAATATTGGAATTTTTCCCCTAGGGCCCCCAGTCCCAGATTTAATTACAGATAAACCCGGCCCAGACCAAATACCAGATAAGGACTTGGGCCGAGATGCAAATTCCCCATACACCCTCACTTATTTCTCATTTGAAATTACTATTCTGCCCACGTCAGATATGAAAATATGGATTTCCCATTTTACCCTTGTATATAAGTCTCGCTTTCGACGTACGACTCATTTTCTCGCTTTCATTTTTTTCGTGAAGAGAGAGGCGATGGAGACGGCGACTGCGATTTTTCACTTTCGAATCTCATTCGAAAAACCCTAGATCTAGGGGTTCGTGGTGTGGATTGTAAGTATCGTCTTCAACAATTGATATGTATCTGCATCTGTATTTCGCTTTATCATTCGAAAAACCCTAGATCTAGGGTTCGTGGTGTGGATTGTAATTAGGCTTTTTTATATTATGTGCAGATGATCTTACATCATGGATTCAAATGTAATTGCATTCTTCAAGTTTGGTGATTTGACTTCTGTTTCATTGTTTTCTCGATTTTCATCTTTTGAGTCAATTGTGGAATTTATCTGTTCGAGATGGGTCAATTTGAAAAGAAACACAATGTCTCTGTCTTATGCTTTAGCTAATAATCCTTGTTGTTTGTTGGTTAATGAAGATGATTTTATATGCTTGAGTATGGTTATACGTAAGACTGTGCTTGATTCTATTGATATAAATGTGGAGGAAGTTTCTGTAACCAGTATGATTTGTGGCATATCTGAATCTTTGAAACCAGTTTCTGGAGATGTTGTTGAATATGATGATGTTGAGTTTAGTGATGTTGAGCTTGGTGGTAGCAGTAGTAAGAACCATGCTCCTGTTAACTTCTTTCTTCATAGAGATAAGGTGTTGAAAAGTACAGGATGGGCAACCGCAATAGAAAAAATTGGGCAAACATTCGAAGGGGGGGTGTCCAGAATTCATTCTCTTTGTAAATTTGCTACTGAAGTTGATTTTGAATTTGAATACCTGAAGAATGACAAAAATCGTGTAACCGCTCAGTGTAGATATAAACTTGACAAAGGTTGTCCTTGGAGGATTCATGGCTCTATTGAAAAGGTTAATGGTTTTTTCTATATTAGGACGTATGTTCCAAACCATACATGTATAGATATTGTTAATAATGGGTACGGACAAGGGGACAGGTTGCGTTCTGGGGTACTTGCTAGTGTTCTCATTGATGATGTCAAAGGTAATCCATCTATTAGGCCAAAGGATGTATTGAATGATTTTAGGAAAGATTATGGTTATGAAGTTTCTTACAAATCAGTTTGGAGAGGTATTGAGAAGGCAAATCAAGCTGTGTATGGTGATGCATCTTCATCTTATGACAGTATGAGACATTACTTTAATAAAGTAAAGGAGTTAGACCCAAATTTTCAATCTATGATTGATTATGATCATGAGACTTCTCGATTTGAGCGCTGTTTTGTTGCTTTTGGTGAATGCCTAGATGGATTTAAATTCTGTCGGCCCATGTTATTTCTTGATGGGACATTTCTTTATGGAAAGTACAAAGGCACTCTTTTGGCAGCAACAGCAAAGGATGGGAACAATGGTATGATATTTTGTCTTTTTGAGTTTACTTATAAGACCTGTAACCTTAATTGTAAGTCTCATAACAAATTCATAACATTGATTTTTCATGTCTTATAACATAGTTCTAATACATTATAAGAATTATTATATATGTTATTTTACTTATAAGAATCATATTTATTGTTTTAATATTTTTTTCTTATTGTAGGTCTTTTTCACGTTGCTTTTGCAATCGTAGGCTCGGAGAATATAGAGAATTGGAGGTGGTTTCTTCAAAATCTGGAACCTCATATAAATGAACGTACAATGACATTCATTTCAAATCGACATTAAGGGATCATCACAGCAGTTAAGGAGATTATGCCCTCTGCTTCACATTCTTTTTGCATGTTCCATATCAGGAACAATCTGAGGGACAAATTGAGAGGATTTTCATCAGAGCTTCGTTCAAATATGCTTCATAAAATATCTCAATGTTCGTTAGCTCCAACACATGATCTCTTTCAGTTTTATTTGAGCGAAATGAAGAAAGAATGTGGTACCAAGGTGGAAGAATTTATGAATGCTCTTCCGGCTGTAAACTATGCGAGTGCTTATTTCTCGGGGAAGCGATATGGTGAGATGTGCTCCAACGCTGTAGAGTCTTTTAACTCAGAAATAAAAGAATATAAAGGTCTTCCAGTCTTGGAGTTAGTTGATCAAATCCGGTTAAAAGTAATGCAGAGAATGACCAAGCGTAGACAGGAATCTTTGAATTGGAAAACAAATCTGTGTCCATTGAAGGACAAGAGATACAAAAGAAAGCTTGAGTATGGTAAGTCATGGGATACCTCTTCTTCTAATGATCATATGTTTGAAGTTCACTCTGATCCTTCGATGTCTGTTGATATTCGAAAGTTTACATGTACATGTGGGAAGTGGCAGCATCAAGGTTTTCCGTGTGTTCATACGATTGCAGTTTTGTCGAGGACTAGTCAAGGTGGTTTACCATTTATTGAGCCTTATTTTTATACAAGTCACTACCAGAAGTGTTATGGATTTTCTATCCCTCCTATTCCTTCATTTGGTAAAGCCGTGGTTGATGAAGAAGCTGTTATACTCCCTCCTACAACTAAACGTGCTCCAGGTAGGCCAAAAAAGACTCGGTATCAAGGAAGAGGAGAAGTTGTGAAAAGGAAGATGACATGCTCTCGTTGTGGGAAATCTGGATATCATAATAGGAGATCATGCAAAGAACCATTGCAGTTGGAAGAATAGGATTTTTGTGTTTCAATTATTATGTTGATTCATACATTTGGTATTTCCTTATGAGAATTGAATAGTTTGGAGATTTATTATTTTGTTGAATTTTTTTGAATGAATTTTTGTGTTGGATTATTATTTACTTTTGTTATTATGGTTTGTGGCAATCTTTTAGTTTTAATATTGACTGATATGTTACTAATAAGACCTTTTTAATGATTCTATTAGGTCTTATATACTACACATAAGACTTTTTTTACAGACATGCTGTGATAGGTCTTATAAGTTATGTCTTATATGTTAACCATAAGACCTTATTAATGATTCTTTCAGGTCTTATATGTTACTCATAAGACTTTTTTAAATGATTCTATTAGGTTTTATCTAGTACATGTATGATTTTTTTTTCAAAAGACATGCATTGTGATAGGTCTTTATGAGTGATAGGTATTATAAGTTACTATATATGTCTTATATAGGTCTTATATGTTACTAATAGGACTTTTTATTCAAAAGACATGCATTGTGATAGGTCTTATAAGGTACTCATAAGACCTGTAAAACTAATTTTTCTTATAGCTTCCCCAAAATAACTCCCAACTACATTCAACAAAAAGCAAAACAGTTTGTTCAACAGCCCAAAACCTAGTGTCTAGATCATCATCAACACAAAAACCAATATCATAGTATTTGAACAACCAACCCTACCTTCTAGCTTATCGAGTTTCCTAAGTAAAACTAAAGTCGATATAAGCAGTCCCTATGGGATAAAATGTCTTGAAATATCTTTGCCCTATATGTGATGGCAGCATCATCATTATATTGCCTGCTCACTTCCCCTTTTTGAAATATATCTTGTGCAGCCATCAACGCATGAATTCCATAATCGAGACTTCCATATTGCTGTTGTGGAGTCCACTGAACCTTTGAGAATGATGGTTTGAAACCATCTTCGTTTGTAGGTGAGTCGTCTTCTCCAGCTAATACATTCTTTACATGATTGAACTGAATCAAGAAAACAACAAAAAGAATCATAATCCTATTCCTCGTATGTTTAAAAAAATAAAAAAAAAATAAGAAGTTATTGTTAAGAACATACCACAATTCTGGCATTGATTAAATAGATGTCTTTCCCTGTTCTTGGATGCAAAGAATTATAGAATGAATACACCCCAGTCTCCGGATTCAAAACAAGTAATGTCCAATGATCAACTGTCCTAGGATGCTCGCCTGCTGCAATGTGCACTGGGATGAGAATGTAATGCACCCCTTCCTTGACCAACTTCAAGAGGACCTTATCAATTGTTGATACAATATCATCAGGCTTTTTTCCTCTCAAATAATTCCGCATATGAAAAAAATATTACATGCAAATAAAATACAAGAAAAACATTTCAATAATTTATTAGTCAACAATAGTTACCATACATAAACTTGTCACGTAACCAACTTTGAGCGGTTGACTACCAGTAGGAGTAGGTGTATTTGCATATCTCTCTTTCAAAATTTCAAGATAAGCATCTAACACTTATATAAATCCACAAATGTATTATACAAATAGACACGTTGGTATTCAGATATAACTATAAGAGAAGAAATATAATTTAACATACAGAAGATGCGGTCATTTTTTCATTTGCCAGCTCCCACCAATCATTTATAGAAACATGATTTAAATTGCCCAGCCACACAGTATCACTGTAAAAAGAAAAAATAAAAAAATAAACAAATTAATGATATATATTTTACTTATATATATTATAATAATAAAAAATGTTACTTAGTGCCTGTCGCAAAGGAGACACAACTCTGCATACTTGTCTTTGTATTGTTGAGGAATTACTTTAATTGTGTCAGTAGCTTTTGTTAGCAAAAGTGGTTTTGTCTTGATCAATTCAAAGTTAGGGAGATCGTCAACTTCGACTATCTCATCTGTCTTCCTCTTTTCTTTTTTCTCCTTTTGTTGTTTCTCCTTTCTCTTTGTTGGTCTAACAAAATCAGGATCTTTCACTACTTGTGATATCTTCCTTGTTCCATCGTCTCTTTCCTTCACACGCCTTTCAACAGATCCAATTTTCAAAACCTGTTGTTGTCGTTTTCCTCTTCCTCTACACTTTTCATCAGCTTCCTTGACCTTGTTCTCTTCTTGCTTCTCATTTATCAGTTTTTTGATTTGTATGTCTTTGTCACTTATCTGCCCGATCAACTGAAAAATTGCTTCCTCATTCTCCTTTGTAAGATTTTCAACTTGCACAATGTGAGCAGACACCATATTTTTAATTTCTTCCTCTTTTGCCTTTATAGTCATGTCCCTCGCAAGTATCTTTGCCTCAGCCTCTTTTAATTTTTTCTGAATCTTCGCCTCAGATGCCACCAAAACTTGGCCCTCTTCAACCATCTCACCATCTTTCTTCTTAAACTCATCAAGCTTTCCTTTCAACTCATCCATTTCCTTGATCAGATTTTCATTTTCCAATTCTATCTCTTCAAGTCTAGCTTGTAATCCTTCATTATTAGATATCAACCTCTCATTTTCATTTATCAGCCCACTCAACTCAGCACCTGATTCCAGCTCTTCAATTCGAGCTCTCAATTTTTCATTTTCAATCCGAAATTCATGCAATTCAGCATTCATTTTTTCTTCCTCAGAAGTGTTGTTACGTTCTCCAGTAGGGGTGAAAATTATGTTATTACCTGAACTGATGTTATCTAGTCCAACATCATTATAATCATGATTAAATTCTCTCTGCACATCATTTTCCCCCTCATCAGCATTTTCTAACATCAACTTCTCATCATTGGTTAGCTGAATCTCACCAGTTATAACCTGTTTTTTAAAATAATGTCCTATATGTCAATCATAAATCTTTCAAAGAGACATATAAGACATATACAAGAATCTTTCAAAGAGCATTACATTCATAAGACTTCATAAGACTTTAGACAGAGACATATAAGACATATAAGTCTCATATGTTTTTTAAGTATAATATAGGAAAAGTCTCATAAGATTAAGTCCTATAGACACATTCATAAACTTCATAAGACTTTAGTCAGAGACATATAAGACATATAAGATCTATATGTTTTTTAAAATATAATATAGGAAAAATCTCATAAGACTAACAGCGGAAAAGTATCTGAATAGGGTCTTATGAAGTTTATGAATGTGTCTATGAAATATATTAGTCATGAGCATATAAGACATATAAGAGTTCATACCTGTTCCGCTGTTAGGTCTCTAATCTTCTGTTTAAAATCCTTTATCTTCTTTGAAATGTCCCACTTCATGAACCTAGGGAACAAGCTCTTTGACGGGGTGAAGATAGTTGTGTGCTCATTAAACCAATGCTTCAAAAAAAATGAAAAACATTATCAAAAGACTGTACACATTAATGCAAATTTTAATTTAAAAAAAAAGACTAATATAAACAAAGTATGAACTTACAGGTAAAAGTGATACACATCCTATCACAAGAAGAGGTGTAGAATGCTTTTCATTGAGAGACTGCTTGAGATTTTCAACAATTGCTTTTGGCCAATCATATTTTTTCATGTTCTTCAAATCATCAGCATAATAAAAAAAGGCTGATGTCATGTGCCCTGCCTTAGATGCAAAAAACAAAGAGCCCATAGCTATAAGAACAAGAAGCTTTACAACATCTTCAATGTCTTTTTGGTAATCACTCAAGTAAATTCTTTTCAGTGTCTCTTTCACCATCTTCATGTTAACGCCACTAGGACAATTCAAAAAATGTCGGTTCACCAAATCAAATGTTTTGAAATCTTTTCTCAGCTTCTTAAAATCCATTTCTTGAGATCCACCCACCAGTCCAAAAATGGATGTAACATCAGCTGCTGTTACATCAACTAATTCGCCACCAAGAATGAATTTCTGAACTTTAGAATCATAACACAAAACTATTTCCTCAATTGTATTATCAAGCTTGCGGTATTTAAAATCCATGTTTGAGGAAATGACATTGAAGAAGTTGTAGAATGGGGTATCCTTCAACTTGTCCAAATGTGTTTGTTTTAAAGGTGTATCCTTCAAAATTGCATGAATAGCATGCACATTTGACCGGTAGTTCGGGATCCAAGTCAAATCTTTTACCTTCTTTGACACTCCTTTTGGATTAATTCTTCTATTCACAATAGGAGATATTTCTTTTCCTTTTTTCGAAGGTTTCTTGGGTTTTGATCTTGGTGAAGGGGCCTGTGATTTTCCTTTCGGCTCAGTACCTCCAGATTCTGTGCTTTGTTCAGTCTCTTTCCTCTTTTTCGACCTTGTTAAAATTGTAGCAGTTGGTGAAGGCAAACCTGTTTCTTGTTCAACCTGCTTTCTTTTCCTCAATCTTGTTAACGGTGTATGTTGTGCTGAGGATTCAGATATAGTATGTGGTACGGGTGAAACAGATGGTGTCCCCTCCAAAGACTTTAGTGAAGGCGTTGATTTGACACACGTCACTGACTTGTGATCATAAGGTTTGAACTTCATTGCTTGTTTGATTGTCATCCACTGAAAAATATTTTTTAAAAAGCATTATATAACATGTATGGAAGCATTTTAATTAGTTATATCCTAAAACAAGTCTTATAAACATATCAATAAGACTTTTTTAAAATGTTCATATGTGCATAAAGATTTTAAAAAAGTCTTATAAACATGTCAACAAGACTTTTTTTCCATAGATTCTAATAACATGCAAAAGTTACATAAGACTAAAGTCTTATTGACACACTCATAAGACTAAAAGTTATAAGACTTTAGTCTTATGAGACTTTTGTCTTATGAGATTAAAGTCTTATGATGCTTTTCATGTTATAAGACACATGAAAAGTCTTATAATCTACAAAAATACTGCTTAGGTCTTATAACATGCAAAAGTTACATAAGACTAAATTCTTATTGACACACTCATAAGACTAAAAGTTACATAAGACTAAAGTCTTATGAAACTTTGAATATTATAAGACATAACCAAAAGTCTCATAAGACTAAAGTCTTATAACCAAAAGTCTTATGAGATTAAAGTCTTATGATGCTTTGTATGTTATAAGTCAGAAGAAAAAGTTACATAAGACTAAAGTAATATTTTCACACATTTGTACATGAGACTAAAGTCTTATGATAATTTAGGCTTATAAGACATAACCAAAAGTCTTATGAAAACTAAAGCCCCATTCACACATTGTACATGAGATTAAAGTCTTATGATAATTTAGGCTTATAAGACTTACAAAACAGAACAATAAAACAAAAGCAACAATTAACAAATTTGTTTTCAAAATTTAAACAAAATCAACCAAAAAAACTCTTATGAGGATAAAAACTCTCATAATCTATAAAACAGTACCAACAAAAAACATAAGCAAAAATGTTGAACGAAATGAACCAGAAACTATGAACGAAATACTTCTATGAACACATGAAAAGTCTTATAATCTACAAAAATACTGCTTAAATCATGAAATATATGATCAAAATCAACCACAAAGTACAAAATAAAGTTCAAATTTGTGAATATTTGGTAATTTGTTTGATTTTTTTCAGAAATAATAGACATACCTATTTTTTTACTAAGACCTGAAGTTGCTTCAACTTCTCGTGAAGATTCGTCGGAAAAAATGGTAGTGAATCGTGCCGGCGGTGTAATCGGTAATGTTGTAATAGGTAATTTTAGAGAGAGAAATTTATTTGGGAAATGAAATAGGGTTTTTTTTTAGGCGGTTAAAAAGCCCCCTTTTGATCGAAGTAAAGAAACCACGTGTCTCCCGCTTGCGCGGCGACGTGGCAGATAGGAGGGTAGAATAAGTACTTTAGCAGGCACAAAATAAGTGAGGGGTGTATGGGGAATTAGTGATCTCGGGTTTCCTAAATAGTATTTGTATCTGGGCCTAGGGGCCCTAGAGTCCATAGCCCATTGAATATTTGGGTTGGAGAGGTGAAACTTCCTGTGTCTCAAAATACAGGTCGCTTTAGACCTTTTCACACATAAGAAATGCAATAAATGCATGTGAAAAAAGTCTTATATACCCCTAAAGTAATCCAATTACTTAGGTATTAAATGCTTGTTCAAGAGATAGTTTACTATCATTAATATGGGTACAATTGGTATACAACAATACAAGAGCCTTGAAAATAGTAAAACGACAAGTATTTTAACTCCTAAAACGACATTTATTTTAAGATAAAAGGAGTAGTTTTCAAGAGAAGTCCATCAGTTTGAGGGGGGTACAGAGTTATGACCAATTAACCCTTGTTAACTCTCGTTAGGTTTGGTTAGGTTTTTCGAACGATAATGGATGTCGTTAGGCTATTTAGGTTTAATAGAAACATACTCCCTCCGACCCAAAATGATCTCCATACTTTTTTCGACGTTACTATGAAGGAACTTTGAGCAATAATTTTAGGTTGATCTAATAATTTTAATGAAACTCTAAAACTGTTATTGATAGTATTGTTGATGGTGTGTCAATAACAAGTTTTAGATTTTCATTAATACATTTGAGTCAACCTAAAATAATTGCTCAAAGATCCTTCGTAGTAACGGCGAAAAAATTATGAAGATCATTTTAGGACGGAGGGAGTATTTCAAGTTGGATGGCTAAAACTGCTAAAAATAAACATGGTGCTTAAAAGCGAAGTTTGAGCTAGTTCAGAATGTCATAGGCCATAAGAAAACAAAAAACTATGCACAAAAATATTAGGAACGCAATATGAATACCAAAAGAGCAGTAGGTGTATTTTTCAGATCAAAACCATGGGCAATATATGATTCAGTCCACAGACAAATCAAATTTTGGACCTTGAAAATCCATACGCACACTTTTGTATATCAACAAATAATCAAATTGGAAGATCATCTTAAATATAGATAATGAAACTTTATTTTAAAACATTACACATTAAAAAAATAAAAAATAAAAAATACCCTCAAAGATAGATGAGACGTGGTCCTTACAACGACATTTTCTCTACTTAAACTACTAAAAACTCGGCACCGATTGGCAGATGATCACTTGGATGAAAATAATTTGGTAAGCCACCTTTTACTTGAGACGATTCAGCCTCTGAAAGTTCAAGGAAGGAAACTGGTTTGATTTCTCCCGCTGGAGTGAAAAATATATAATCAAGAGTACCCGTGAAACCAGGGGTACAGTTGGTAAATTGTGGTTCTCCTCTTGTGTGAGCATAAACACTAGCCAGTGTAATTGGTCGATCTTCTGAACCTTCTGTCGACGAGGAACTGCCCGATACAAGGTACTGATATACCTGAAACACAGAATAATCATATGAGAATTGAATCTTTGACTATGTTCTCAATGTTGCCATATTTGATTCTTACTCGATATAGTAAGAAATGGACACTTCAAAGCAAAACATATTCCTTCCGTCCCAAATGGTTAGTCCATGACTTGTCAAACATTTTAAGGTTACATTATAAGTTTTCGAAATACCGTGATTATAGCCTTGATTTTGGAAATGAGACTAACTTTCTAGGACAAACAAAAAGGGCAAATAAATCATTGGATGGAGGGGAGTAATCGCAAGTGCAGTCTTCCAAAAGAGAAAGTTAAATAAATTACGAGCAATGCTATAGAGCACAATGCTCACAAAATCATAGGCATTAGTAATTGATTAATTTAAGGTTTAAATTCATTTTCAACCACTATACTTTACCTCGACTCTCGCTTCAACCACTTTACGTTTTTTTTTTTTTAACACGAAACCCACAAAGTATTGGAAAACTATCATTTCAGCCACAAATTCGCGGACTAGGGCAAGGATTAGGCACGAATTAGACATGAATTTGTGGCAAAAATCATAGTTTCCCAAAACTTTTGTGGTTTTGTGCTAAAAGGAAAGTATAGTGGTTGAAGTGAAAGTCGAGGTAAAGTACAGTGGTTGAAAATGAATTTAAAACTTAATTTAAACACCAATCAACTTATACCACCCGTGATTTTGTTAGCAATTTTGTAATTTTTTGAACCCCTAGCATTGCCCATAATCTAATTAAAAATTGACATTCAGTAACACCAGAATGACGGGAATGCTGGTGGAACCCAAGCACTTTGATCAAGATTGCTAATCTAACTCTTTCATTCCCGACTCAGGAATCCCTTTGTCCTTAACAAAGAGCTTCAAGCATTATGAATATCAACTATCAAGACTCACCCTTGGAACCTCTTCACGTCCCACAACATCCATGATCTGTGCGCCTAGGCTCCAGACTCAAGGGATGGACTATGCACACCTCTTATTTACCTTTTTTCTAGTAACAAAATTATACCGCTCAATGATGCTAAGGTTAAGTTTTTTTTAAAAAGAAAAAAAAAAATTAAGATAGGATGAATGGGCCTGGATTGAGGGATTAATGACAGTAAATAGTTCATATTTATTTTATGTCAAACTAGGTCTATGTGCGTTCTTGTCCACTACACTTTGAGGGCACTTTCACTAACAATTGTACTTCTTTATTAACATAAAATCCAATGTAATTTGGAAAACCTATCATCCCAATCGCAAATTCGCGGATTTGGGCACGGATTGGGGGCGAATTACGGCAGGAATTTGATATTGGAATGATAGGTTTTCCAAAGTACAGCGATTTTATGTTAATAAAAAAGTACGATTGTTAAAGTAAAGTATAACAGATGTAAATAAAGTTTGGCATATACTTGACGTCAAGCCAATATTGCTGCTTCCTAAAGTAGAGATGATGTTAGCCTCAAGCGAAGGTAATGAACCCTACCACAATACAACAGACCAATAGTCTCCCAAAGTTCCCAAATGCAACATTTATCTTTCCTAAACATGCAAAAGAATCATCTGTGAGACTTGTGATGGAGAACAACACCAGGACCAGAAAAGAAAGCACAACAATTAAAGCTGTTCTCCATTTCTGAGTTATGTGAGTGTACAAACCTATATTTGATTATAGAATGCTTTTTTTTTTGGTATTCCAATTGCAGCCTTTTTATTCCAAGAGTTAAAATGGGGACGGGGACAATTGTTGGACTGACATAAACGCACATCTAATATATGACCACATCAAAGATAATATTAGTTTAAATACGAACAAGATAAGAAAGTACATGCAAGGTACGATAATGTAAACAGTAAACACAAAATTCTAGCAAACCTTATCTCCAGGGACTATGGTGAGCACTGGTATCTGTCTGATACCATTGTTTTGAATTGTGATATGCGTGACAACAGATATTTCGCTTGGGCAAGCTTGACATCAGCCCATTCAGGATCCCTGACCATGAAAAAGCCAATCAATATATTATTCAGAAGACACAAAATAAGTAAAATGGTTTACTGAAATAAAAAAAAACACGTAAACCCAGATAGAAATGGGAGTAATCTGAAATCTGCATTACCAATAAATATGTGTGTTTGCTACAATCACAAAATGTTGAGAAGGATCCTTCAGTTTAAAGGCGGCCATAATTCCTACACAGTCACGTTTTAATCGTACACGCGGATCATTAGGATCTCCTCGTTCGCCTTTAGTCTTTTCCAGTCCTACACCAGAAAAATGAGTTATAAAGCCATTAAGATGTACTCCCTCCGTCCCCCCCCCCCCCCGAATTGCAAAATCTTGACCAAAATGGTCAACTTAATTGCATTTTGACCATGAATTTATACAAACACTGATATTCCTAACGAAAAATCTAAAAACTTGTTATTGATTCACCATAAATAATATTATCCATAATAATTCTAAGATTTTCATCAGGATTATTATATTTTCAAAAAAAAAAAAGGGTCAAAATGCAATTAAGTCGACCATTTAGTCAAGATTTACAATTTAAGGTGGTAGGGAGGGAGCATATGGAATTGTCAAATGTCAACCTTCAGAAACATCTATAGCCGAACATCCAAAATACGTATATCCAGTGAATATACAAGAACTTTAAATTAGAAAAAGCAAATCAGATTAATATAAAAAGGAGGAAGGTTCATTTTAAGGTAAGTTTCTGCACCATATTGAGTTCCACAGATAAATTTTATTGAAATAAAATGAACCTTTGGAATAGTAAAGCAAACATTAGGATGTAATATTCCAGATCAGCAACTCCTTGTATTATCACAACAAAGAAGAAAGTCTTATGCGGACATCGATTTCCACCAAAGGCTGACTAGGGCTGTTAAACGAATCGAGCCGGCTCGAGCTCAAGCTCGACTCCGGCTCGGCTTGTAAAAGCTCGAGTTCGAGTGGGCTCGAGGTGAACTCGAGCTCGAACTGACTTTTCAAGCTCGTTTTGTTATCGAGTCGGCTCGTGCTCGGCTCATTTGTTTGACGAGCTTTGATCGAGATCAACTCGATTGAGCTCAAGCTCGGCTCGATAAGCTCGTTGACACGTAAAGTTTTTGTTCGCGACCGGCTCGTATATCACTCGTTAAGCAAGAATCATTATTAATTCTGAAATAAACACATACTCCCTCCGTCCCACCTCACTTGAAACCTAAGAGGTAGGCACAATAACCAAGGAAAAAGAATAAAATAAGGAAAATGTGTGTTAGAAAATGAAGAGAGAGAACGAGTGGGGTAAATAGTAGTGTTGGTTGAATAAATTGAGTGGTGTAAAATGAAGAGAGAGAATGAGTGGTGAGATAGATTCAATATAAAATTATTAAAAGTTGGCTATTTTGGGGAGGTCTCAAGTGAGCTGGGACGGACCAAAATGGAAATAAGTCTCAAGTGAGCTGGGACGGAGGGAGTATATACATGTATAATATATGTATGTACATAATAATACACGAACTCATAGTTGTTAAAGGCAAAAGGCGGGAGGCGGGCGATAAGTACCTAGAAAAAGCGAAAGGCGAGGGGTAGAAAGGCGGCAAAAAGGCGAGCAAGGCGGAAAAATAGAATTAAAAATAGTAAATATTAGAAGAAAAAAAATATGAGTAAATATGAAACATATTTAAAAAGATTAAACATGTTATGAACAAGAATAATATATTAAATACTTGTCACATTTAAACTTATTATAGTATCCTAACATAATTTAGACCCAAAAGTGAGAATTTTTAGATAAAAGGGGCATAAGTTTAAAGTGAAATTAACTTAAAGTCTTAAACGTAATGAAGATAATGAAGACAGGAAATCAAATTTCAAAAGAGGAGAAAGCAGAGAAGAAAACATATCGAAATCGACAGAGAGTTCAAAATTAAGTAAAAATAAATTAATCCAAATAACAGGGACTGAAGAAGGAAATATGGAAAAAATATAGAAATCGACGGAGTTCAAAGGTCGTCTTAGTCGAGTTTGTGTGTCGTCGCCATCATTGAAGGGCTCTCCTCGCAGTTACACAGGTTGCGGTAAATGTTCTCGACTTCTTGCTACTTATCGTTGGAAACTAGGGCTCGATTTTACAAAGCCGCACCACTTGTTACCTAAATTGACGAGGTTTTCTTTTTTTAAAAAAAAAAAAAAAAAAAAAAAAAAAGACCGACAAAACTGAATTCGAGCCTTCCACGGCTCTTGCGTCTCGCTTCATTCGAACGGTGCACGACTTCGTCATTGAGATCGACCGACTGATTGCACAAAGGCGACCAATCCTCTAAAGCGCCAATATGGTGAGGCGGGCGTGGCAAGCGGACGCCTTTAACAACTATGCTCGAACTCGAGCTCTATAAGGCTCGAACTCGAGCTTGTCTGATTTCAAATATTTAAAAAAAGGCCCGAGTCGTTAAAACTCAAGTTCGAGCTGGTCGGGAAAAGCTCACGAACGGCTCTCGAACAGCTTGAAACTTGATCTAATTCGAGCTCGAACGATCAAACTGGCTCGAGCTCGAGCTCGATAATTTATAAACGAGCTCGAAACTCCAAAGATCGACTCAGCTCGGCTCGTTTATAGCTGGTTGACACATGTTACTTAAACTTGTTCTCAGCCAGACAATCACCATCATCTCAAAGACAATTCCCATCATCTCATACGCTTTCTATTAAAAGAAAAGAAAAAAAAAACTTTGAATAGGGAAAGAATCTTTTAATTGAGTTAACTTCGAAGTAGGCACTTTGCCATTTGTCTTGTTTACTCTCTTTCTCTGTCACACTAATTTTTTGCGTCATGACTCATGTTTAGTCTATAAATTAACACAATGGTAAACTCAAAGAAAGTTTGCATGTATCTCTTCAGTCGAGGGTATCTTTTTAGTAGAGGGTACGGAGTAAGAAACGTACCTTCTTCCGTTAAACTGCCTTTACTTCCACTAAGTGTACTCTTATCTCGATCATTGCAAATTGATTCTTTATCTTCAATCAACTCTACAAGATCATTGTAATCAATTTTCTCCTCCATGACCAACTCCGACCTAAACATTTACAAACAAACAAAGGAAAAACCTATATAAATATATTTTTGGCATTACGAAAGGATATGTGAGAAAAGGCCTTAGAATGAAATTTGCAAACACAATAAAAAACATTTGATTGGACTTTTGAATGTCAAAATGGAAAGCAAAATCCAATATGAGGGAGGTGAAAACTCTCATGACACTCGACCTTCTTGGCATGCTTATTTATATATCTGATTTAATCTAAGTAAGATCTTAATCTTTATTTATCGATATAGTATGCCTAGAGTCCCTACACTCAAAGGTCAAACTGCCACTTTGCATGAGATCCAACAAGCATAAAACTGATTTGGTGAATGAATGAAACAAGCCACTGACAATGAAGCATTGATTTAGGCATTCATTTGACAACTCAATTTCTTCGGAACCAAGAACTTCAGCTACTAGCTCAATATATTGTTTTTTTCCTATTGGCTTCACATGATGCTCTCTTGGCTTGCTTCAAGTGCTCATGACTTTCTATTAGCTCATTAGTTGTAACTTCCCAGATTTTCTCAAAAGTCAAAACTTGAAAGGAGGTAACTTGATGCACTTACATTCTTAATGTTAAAGGTAGAACTTAATCAGATCATCCAATTTTTAAACCAAGGTCCAGTAATGAATATCTCGTGAAGCATTCATTGAAAAGTTGAGCCAATTGAATCTAAACACCTCCCTAAAACAACTATAGTAATATCCTCTAAAGTCTAAACTGTAACGACGGAGCCTGGAGACCCGATTCGCAAGCACAAAAAAAGCTTGTGTCCACTTGGCTTCCGACAGGCCACCCAAAAGTCCATCATCAATGTTATTGGTCACCAGTGGTAATATGTGGAGCCTTATACTCCCTCCGTTTCATGTAAATTGAGACCAAAATTTTTGGACACAAACCAAGGAGAAGTAAGAGAGAGAAATAGGGGAGGAGGTGTTTGTGAGTGTGAAAAATTAAATAGGAGAGAGAATGAGTGGGAGGAATAGTAAGTTGATTGGTGTATGTGAGTGTAAAAGTAAAGTAGGAGAGAGAATGAGTGGGAGAAATAGTAAAGATTCTTTGCCATTTTAGGCAGTCTCAATTGATGTGGAACGGACGAAAAAGGAAATAAGTCTCAATTCACATGAAACGGAGGGAGTATATCACAATTAAAGACCACACATTCCGATGTGAGATGAGGGATATCACATAAACATTTAAAATCCTCTTGCTAAGATCACATTTAGTGAACCCCCGTCACCAACAATAGTTGCGCATGTTAATCTGAATGGCAAAAATGTTGCCCAAATAGAAAAACTAATTTGTTTCTTTAACAACTTAGCAATTCCTCACCTCAAATCAATCTTATAAGGGGAAATAAGGATAAGCACAATAGCAAGCAACTACCAAGAGCAATACTAAGGGCCTCGTTTGGTTGCCCGTACACACACCAGATAAGTTGGATGAGATTATTAGTCCTACTTTAGCACGCATTTGGTAGGGATTTTCACACTCGAACTAATAATCCGTACTTCTGGTATTAAAAAACGTTATCCCTTTACTAATTATCCAGGCTGAAGGGTGGTATTATTAATCCCCTCATTGTGGGAGAAGGGGATTAAAACTTTATTCGCGATCGTACCCCTGTTTTTCTTTAATAAGATCCCCCGACTTAAAACCCTAGCCTCTTCATAACATCGCATTCCTAGGTGATTTTAGCGACTACACAGAGGTGGGCTCTTCATCCCCTCATCTGTGTTCTTCTTCTTCTTCTTTTTCTATATAACCCAAATAACGTTTCATGATTCTTTTCTTCAGCAGCACCTATTTCCAGGTTAAGAGAATGGATATGTTCTTGATTCTTCTCTCCATCACAAATAAATCATGGATGCGTTTTTTTTTTCATCTTGAAATTTGGTGGGTCATTTTTTCTTTTTGTTAGAATCAAGAATTCTACTACCTCCGTCCCAAAATGAATGTCCAAATTTGTTCTTGATCAAGAGCAAATTTGGACATTCATTTTGGGATGGAAGGGAGTATATGTTTCCAGACCTTATATAGATTCTTTTTACTGCCTGCACCTTTGATGTTAGGCCGGTCACTGAACATGGTTAAAAAGGTCAGTGAACATAATAAAATGTGTTTGAATCCATTGAAGATGGACAATTGTAAGGTAGCCATTTCATAAGCAATCACGTGATTTATGTATTGAAATGAATTTGCAGGCATGCAAGGATTAGCTCTTAAAAAAAGAAAGCTCAAATGAAACCAAAAAGATAGAGATAATACTTTCTTTCTTTCTTTGAAACCTGGAGAAAATACTTTCAGAGAAGAACTATACTATATATATATATATATATATATATATATATATATATATACACACACACACACACACACATATATATATATATATATATATATATATATATTCAAAACCATAATTAGAATATTTGGATTCTTAAAATGTTAATTTTGTTTACGTAAAATAATTGGTTAGGTTAGGGGTATTATTATAAAGTTAATAATGGTACTTTGTTTTATCCTTCCTATCAAAAACGTGATTAAGCTAAGACGGGAGTAGTGCATATTAATCCTGCTCTTACCAAACACCATACTATTGCTATAATCTAGATTATAGCACCATTAATAATAGTGAGGGGTTTGATAAGCCCCTCATTAATAATACTGGTGATTCTTATCCAGCTACCAAACGAGCCCTAAGAGCATATGAATTTAAAAATAACTGGTAATACATTATCGTCATCTCATGTCTGATCCTCTAAAGAACCCAAACCCATAAGTCTGTCTAATGAATTGAGGGCATCTTCGTTTTGGCTCCCGAGCGAGAACCAATAAGAATGAAAAATAAATAAGAGGAAGGAAACTGGGAGGCAATCAACGAATGGGAGACTCGACAAACTATAGTTGCTAATGGCGGTGGAATGACTTTCTAATATGTGAAATGAAGTTGACATCTTTAAGACAAAAGGAAAGGCTCATTATAATGACCACAAGAGAAATTACTGACAAGACACACCCTTACTGCCGGGACATTCTGAGCAGGTATATGAGCATGAGCATATGTAATTGGGCAGAAGTGACAACTTGATAACAATTGCTCCTAAAATAAAATGTTATAAAAATCTATTAGCTTGAAACAGCAAAAATAATAAACTTACTTGTTGGGCTTGTAGAATATCCCACAACCATCATGCTTCTGTCCACTTCTCTTAATATAAATACTTGAATAACCATCATTCTCTACATTTTGTTTGTAGAAGGTATCATATTCATCAAGTTCCTAGAGATAAATAAGAATAATAAACTATATAAGATAAAATTAACAGTGAGATTGACATTGATAGCATAGCATATTATGAGGAAGTAAGTCTATCAAATAACCCTAGAATAGTGTGTTAGAAGCTGAAACAAACCTGCAAGCAAAGGAAATCAGCTTCAAGACTCTTGAGAACAGCTAAAATGGACTGGGAACGAGCTTTCCACCTGTGACAGTAGTATTTTTCCCCATGTAAGTACTTACTCAATAGTTCAAAAGGAACAATCATGGCAAATCGCATCTAAGAGCCACCCTACTTCTCATTGTTCAACTAGCCCCTAATCCTGTTCTATACAGCGAGGCAACTCCAATCAACTTCTATATCCAACCCATTTTTAAATGGAATCCGCTAACTGGCTGTCAACTTCATATTTGCCGTTGTTAATGACAAATACATTACAAGCTTGACAACGATGGAAAGGGTAAAATAGGAAATCAGCATTTATTTAACAGAATAATTTTGAATTCTGATTAAACGGGTCGACTGGATACCTCAGTTAAGTACAATGATCTAACTGCATAAAAGGGAGAAGAGGGCCTAAGTTAATATAGGACGAAAGAAGGGTAAACCGGAGATGCCTTTTGCCAGCTTTCTTGCAAAAGGGGACCCATAGAAATAACATAACGTCAAATGCTCCTTGGTTCTATAAATGTAATGAACACGGACACCACACATTAAGATTGCAACACCATACCAATCAAAAAGAAAACTATCAACAGATACAGAAATAATCCACGTCACGTGAACGAAAATAGTTCTGGAGTTGAGAGAGACTTAAGAAACTTCGATATTTTACTGATGGGGTTACGGAGTAGTGACAAAAAGTATTGACGCGTTTATTTTATTGTGTTAACTAGCAATGTAAGCAAAATCACGAGATTGTCTTTAACTGATTCACCCTCCCCTTCATCATACAGTGAGACTGAAAGGGGAATTGTTAAGGATGTAGCTAGTTATGCTGCGTATTTTATACCCACGACACTGCATAAATTTTCCCCAAAACTAAAACCACGAGAAAAGCAAGAAATCTTTCACATTCCCTTGGTGGAAGAACAATATAAAAGGAACAGAAGAAAATAGAGTCCGATCATATTCCCCATGACTCTGCCAGTAACCGCTCAGCTAGCCCATTCCCTTAATCATTTCACAATTCCAATTCAAGTGCTTACTTTGAGTGATGAATAGCCCGGTTACATGAGAGTGATTAGCTTATCAGGACAGAAGGCTTTTTCACCCTATTGTTGGTCTCAGGTTCAAACTCAGTAGTGTAAGGTTTAGTGTGTTTTACGAAATCCATTGTTATAGCACATCTGAAGTAGGTCTGGGTAAAAAGAAGAAACATAGGTGATAAGTTGCTGCGGAGTAGTTAATTTCCTGGAAGCAGATGTAATGTATGTTTTCATGCATTTAAGAAAATAAAATTGTGCATTTCATTCATTTGTTCCTGAATACAGCTGCTACGGAGCCTATTCAAAGGGCACAATAAAACAAAACTGACTCTTGCTTATATATTGTCAAAGTCTCAGAGCTGTAAGTACTACAAGTGAGGAGATGTGAATGTAATTACAAATTTCAAAATGGATCATGACGCTCGTCATCGCCACTAAACAACATTGCTATGATACCAGAGGAGGGAAATATAACACATCCTTTTGCGATTAGCATCACATGACCTTTTTACATGGATTTGGCACAAAAACATGATTGGGCTACCAGCGAAAGAGAAATACAAACACAAGCCCGAGAAGTGACCCGGAAAGAGAACAAGAGAGATATTCTCAAACAATTCACTACGAACGATGAACCAAAATAGATGGAAGTGTAATCGTTAACAGCATACAATACCAAGCTCTTATTTGAAAATCAAGAAGATTTACTTTAGACAAGAAGATGGAGAGTGTGGGAACAAAGAACTTTTCACATATGCCTGCAAAACAGAAAAAAGCAAGTTATGCAATTATTTGGGAGCTAGTTGAACATGAAAAAATTATCTCAATAATATAAAAATGGTTCTGACATTCAAGAGGCCATCTTATTGGCAAAAGGGGAGGATAAACGAAGCACTCTTGAAGCACGCAGGCTCTGACTCTCACATTTAGTGGTGGAAGAACTGACGCGTTGTTTATGCTTGATACAGAAACACACTTAACTAAAGGTTCTACAAAAAAAAAGAAAATGATAGAATTTGATTCCAGCCTGTATACCCCCCCCCCCCCGGGGCCCCTGCTATATACATCAAGAACCCTGTACAAACATGGCAGTAAGCCAGAACACAGAGACTTCGTTGTTCTTCATATGGTAGGGCATTCTTAGTTCCCTAGACGGGGTATTTAATTCCCCTTCATGTGGAATGACTGTCGGCATGCAAAATTGAAAAACATATTCAAGTCTAATAGTTAGGGGGGGGGGGTCAACAAATATCCTAACACCAGAAGGCACGAGTAAAAAAATCACAGATATAATCATTTCCCAGATTTCACTTTTTTAACACTAAAGTTACTGTTTCTAATTCAGAAGGAATAAGATACACCAAAAGTACAATGGAGACTATTAAATTATCTAAAATTTTAAGCTGCAAGAGAGGGGTGCAATGATGTGAATCAACCAAACAGAAACCATACCTCAGAGTTGTTTCATAAAATAAGGATGACAACAATTGCCTCTGTAAATTTAGAAGGAAATAGCTTGTTTTGCTGGCCATTGTATACGCAACAGTAACAAACTACGATAATTGACCCGTGTTTACACAGCAAAGGTTCTCAATTAGGCAAAAGAGTGTGTTTACATTTGTGTTTGTGTGTATGTATGTATGTGTGTATGGAGAGTGCATGCATTTGTTTTTGTTTCAACATGGCAGTTTGAGTTCCTTTGAATATGAACAAGAACATGAACATGAGTACCCTCATTTAAAAAAAAAAAAAAAAAAAAAAAAAAAAAAAACTTTGGTTGCACAAAAAATAGTACTCTTCACTTGAGCATAATATTTTCCCACATCAGAACTATCTTTCTTTGCATTGGTTACAATCTTCTAGATGGGTTTCTGAGATTTGCCGAAAAACAGATGGTTGCCTCGAATAAATGCTTTATTTCTTTTCTTAAATGAAAATTAAGAAAATATCTTAATTAGCTAGATAAGCATGTTTCTGAACATAGGAAATCATAAATGTTAATTTGAGGAAATCCCCCAACCCCAGGTCAACCCTAGTACCTCAAGATATTAACCGATACTCACTCTGTCCCAAAACACTCCCATTTGAGAAGTCAACATATTTGCGGATCATGCTTTACTTGCTTGTACCTTCTTAATATTACGTATACTTATCGCATGTTACAGAAATGAGACTATTTTTTTAGACAACCAAAAGGTAAAGCATGAGTATTATTTTGGGACGGGGGAGTGTTACACTTATAAATGCCAAGTCTTCATCTAACAAAAGAGAGTTCACCGTTTAGGCCTCTCAATTTAAATGCCTATTTATAGATATATACTCCCTCTGTCCCACCTCACTTGAGACCCTAGAAGTGGGCACAAGAATTAAGGAAAAGTAATTTATGTGTGGTAGAAAATGAAGAGAGAGAATGAGTAGGGTAAATAGTAGTGTTGGTTGAATAAATTGAGTGGTGAACAATGAAGAGAGAGAATGAGTGGTGGGGTAGATTGAATATAAAATTATAAAAGGGTGGCCATTTTGGGAAGTGTCAAGTGAGCTGGGACGGACCAAAATGAAAATAAGTCTCAACTGAGTTGGGATAGAGGAGTAGATCACAAAGTATCAAAATACAGCCAAGGTAGCACATGACAAATAGCAAATTGGATAAAAACACTGTAAGCAACATGACTGATACTCCATCAAAAATGAGAGTAAATCTATAGTTTTAAGTAAAAATAAGGAAGTTGACTTTTAAGGACTTTTAGTAGCCCATATACCACTGCAAGTGTACATCAAGATATGTTAGCTTATAAAAATGAGTTTAATAAACTTCACTATGACTCTATACTTTGTTCATCGTGCACGGGAGAAAATGAAAAGTTAATGTGGAGAAAGATTTTTTTATTGAAACGGATACTCATTCTAGGACAGCGGCAGTACTTTATTTTCTTTTGTTCATTTTTATTTAAGTAAAGGGAAGAAACGAAGAGTAATAATATAAAAGAAAAGAAATCTTGCCAAACAAATCTATTACCAAAGAACATAATCAGGTGGTCCAGGCAGATGTACTTTAAATACTTTGCATCTTCAACAGATGAACTGAATTTCAATTCTAACCATAAAGTAGTAAATCTCACAGTTTAGAATGGACCATGATTGATACAGGACACAAACAAGGGAACACTTCAATTGTTCTTGAGTTATTATCGGGTTACTTTATTTTGTTTTTGTAGGGATATACTGATGTAATTTATACAGTACAACTAACAAGGGACTATGTAGTTAAGTTACCCTACTCCAAGTAGGATAAGGTTTACTGAAGCGGAAGATTGGATTTCATTGGTTTAGCCGCTACACTAATTCTTTCTTGAAGTGGGGTTTCCTAGTTATATACGAATTAGTATTCCTAGTCTAAGTCGTAAAAGTTTAATCTTAGCTTAGTCCTAGTCTTTTTTTAAGAAATAGTTACAGCCTATTAATAGTATGGTACAGGTTCAAGGCTACCCAAAGTCAAGTATCATATTAAGTTGAGCTTTGAGCAAAATTGCGTGTGCTTCTTCTTCTCTCTACTACTTTTCATTATTGTGCTTGATTCCTACTATTTTCCTTATCTTCCACCTTCATTTCCTCCCAAAAAATAGACAAACAAATACACATATATGTGTATATATATGTATGTATAAATGTGTATATATTTGTATACTTACATATATATGTGTGTGTGTGTGTGTGTAAACTTTACAGTTAAGCAACAGAAGGTACGAAGGAACTGCATACCTGAGCTAGAATGTTATACGAGACCAGACTGAATTTGAAGCCTGTAATTTGTCATGAGTTAAGGCATATAGGCAATGATTTGAATGACAAAACAGAGTAGACCAATTCATGATGCTCCCACCACTTTACGGCCATAGGAAGGAAACAAAAGGTAGCACCGAAGAAAATTATTTAAAATATATATATATATATATATATATATATATATATATATGTGTGTGTGTGTGTGTGTGTGTGTGTGTGTGTGTGTGCACATATAGACAAGCAAAGCACCCCAAAACACAAACTCCATCAGTCTCAATCAATAGTCCCTTTTCCCTTTTTCTGGTTATCATCTTTAAATAATCCTTTTTCTAACATTGTGCTAGTAGACTCCACATTACCCTAACATTATTGTTTATTGATATTCATCGAAGAATAAAATTACTCCTTTCGTCCAAACCAGAAATACTCCCACTTGACAAGGAAGACTTTTTAAGATTATAGCATTACTTGTTCAAACCCACGAAATTGCACTTAAAATGTATCATCTTTTAGAACGAGGACTCTTTGGGACAAGCCAAAATATAAAGGGAAAAATTACCAAACAATGCAACGTACCAAGCCTTTGTTTACAATTTATGCAATGTACCACAAGTTTACCACATAATGCAACGTACTTTCAAATTTATTTCAAAATATGCAATTTTCGTAACAAATAATGCAACGTACTTTGCAATTTTTGTTTAAAATAATGCAACGTACTACAAAGTACGTTGCATTTTTTGGAACAAAATTACAAAGTACGTTGGATTATGTGGTAAACTTGTGGTACGTTGCATAAATTGTAACCAAAACGAAAGTACGTGGCATATTTTGGTAGATTGCCCTAATATAAAGTATGATTGTTTTTTGCGGATGGTTGGAGTATCATATAAAGGGAAACTCCTTTTGTCCCAAAATGAATTTCCATTTTTCATTTGTGTGAAATTTAAAAATTTCAATGTTTTGTAAATTTGAGAATCAAAGGTGTTTGAAAATATTTGCTATCTACTCTCTAAACATCTAATTCTGCAAGCATGTAATGAATGGTGAAAAACAAATGGTAAAGTAATATTTAGGAGATAAGTTATTTGTAAAAAGGTCATTCATTTTCGGACAAAAATTTCTGAAAATTGGTCATTCGTTTTGAGACGAAGGAAGTACAAGATATAACAATCAGTCTCAAGGCAATATTTATTGCAAAAAATGTTAATTTTTGGAAGAAGAAAAAAACACTTCAAACGGCACAGAGGCAGAATATGACTGGTAATAATAAAACTAAAATGTGCACCAATGAGCATACCATCAGGCTTGCTTATTGAAGCAATTTCACTTTGTTCAACAGGTATAAACTTCCGGCATACAGGTCCTGACTGATCAGAGGCTGTACTCATTTTGCTCAAACAAATTGTGCTACAAAATCAAAAAAATATTTCAATTCAAAAAAACAAATTAGGCAGGACACTAAACAAGCTACGTCTAGGTCATATTATTGCAAAGATTGACATACAAAGTAAGATTATTGTGATGTGGGAGTATGGTATCATTTGGGGTGGTCTAACCAGTAAACATTCCTCTTTTCGGCTCAATATAAGTGGTGAGTATTTCTTTTTAAGCCATCCCAACGAGCATCTCCCTAAAGGAGTTTAAGATTACTTAGAGTTTAAATAATTAGAAGGTAGTATCAAAATTGAGTTCAAGTGTGGTCAAATTGTAACATCATGTGCTTTTGAACAGAAAAAATATAAATTTGACAAGTAAAAGGGCATTCTTTAATAAATTGGTAGTACTAAATTATTACATGTTCAAAGATTAATTGGGCAACTGCCCCCTCATCGCATAGGACGGCACTATCACCAGTCCCAATTAAACAAATAAAAATTCTACAGTAAGGAAACTTTTTATATCAAATTAAATATCTTAAAACCTTCGCTTTACCCCTAGTATAAATTCAAATTCTTAGAAGAGCAATTTTCATTAGTTACTATGATTCAGTAGAGGGTTGTGCAGGCGATTCCCATAACACAAATTCCAGCAATTCATGCCAATTTTATTGGTCAAGAAATTTAACAATGTACAAAACAACTAGAACCAATTGAATGGAGAAAAAGTTTTAACGGCAATCAACAAATCAAGAAGGTGAAATAAAAAAAAATGTAAAAATCAAATCGGAATAGAGAGAAAGTGTACAGGGATGATTTAAAATAAAAGAAGGGCAAAAACTAGGGTTAGTTAATTAGGGCTGCGTACCTTCGGAATAACGAGGAAGAAGAAGTTGGGCGAAAAAGGAAAGGATGCGAGAAACTGAGAGTCGGCATTTTTGAAATTAGAGCTGAATATATAAGCGCCGCCGCCCTAATTAGCGAGGAAGTTGAAGTGTGAAACTAGCTACTGTATTTCGAGCCGCTGTAAGTAAGTGTTAATTTCACTGCCTACCCCTAAGGTTTGGGTAAGTCTCAGTGCCCCCCTTGAAGTTTGAATTCGTCTCACTGACCACCCTTTTGACAGTAATTTGACTATTTTACCCTCATTTTAATTTAATTAGTGCTTTTATTTATCATTAAATAAATTCATTGAATAAAAATTACTACAAAATCTAATATAATGTGAAAAATATTTTTTTGTTGTGCTCACTTAACCTCTACTATATAAGTAAATAAATACTTATCAATCAACTCTTTCTCAAATACAAATGTTTTTTAAGTTTATTCCAGAAAATAATTGATAGTTTTTGAAAAAATAACTATATAAACAACTTAGAAAAGTATAAATTCAAATAACAATTTTATGCTTTAAAAGATTAAAATTTGATACTCCCTATATTATGAAATAAATATTAATTATTATTTTTAATATTTGATAACCATAAAGCTAACTCAATAAACTATAAATTCAAATAACCACATAGCTTGTAAAGAAAATAAAAAATTATTTGGAATAAAAAATTAAAAATGATTGTTATTATTTTGTGAAATAGAGACTATAAAATATTAAAATTTAGAGCATAGTATTATTATTATTTCATCATGATAAATATTAAAATTAATTTTCCTTTAAACTATTGTTTAAATTTCTGAAAAAAATGTTATTTGAGTTTATACTTTATTGAGTTGGTTATATGATTAATTATAGAATTATAATAATTGTTTAGGAGTTAATTTATAAAAGATAATATGCGAGGAATAGTTGATTGGTAATTAATAATTTATTGATTTATATACTTAATGTACATTGAGCTTAAATATAATATTTATTTTTAAATTACTAAAAAAATAAAATGTTATTTGAATTTATAATTCAATTAGTAATTTGATTTATTTAATGAGAGATAAAGACTATCTTTATATAAAAATGAGGGTAAAATAGTCAATTTATTGCCAAAAGGGTGGTCAGTGAGACGAATTCAAACCTCAAGGGGGCACTGAGATATACCCAAACCTCAAGGGTGGGCAATGAAATTAACCCCTGTAAGTAAGGTAGCTGCAGTTCTAAATTCTGTTTTTGTGAAATACCTCTATTTTCATTCTTTTTTTTCTCTTTAAAAAAAAAATCAAAATGTCGTTATTCAAGTGAAAGTGAAAATCTATATCTACATTAAAGTAAGGTTTGCCTAAAATTGATGTTGTTTAGGGGCAAAACGGTAAAACACCAAATCCCAACACCTATACACACGTGTTCTTCTCACAATTAATCTCTGCCATGGGGATTGTTGATATTCAAATTTCAAATGCATTATACCAGCCGTGGAAGTCCCTCATTGGTTTCTCTTGGAGGCATGTTAATGCTATTGGCTGCTTTGGGTGATGCACCATCCCTTTCATCTTCCATTCTTTTCCAGCAGCTTCTTAAATTTCCTTTATAAATACATTGTCTGTTGCTTTAAGTCCATACAACAATCCAAATAAAAACTTTTAAGACACAAAATGCCTGCTGAGTTTAACTTAATCCATGAGCTAAATCCAACGAGTGTGGAATGGGCGATTGTTGGGCGGGGCGTTAGGCGATATTCAATGCATGTTGGAGATGATCCAACCAAACCTTATGCTATGGAATGTGTTGTCCACGGTCAAGAGGTTGTGATTTACTTAATACTGTTTTTAATATTTCCTTACATGTTCTTTAAGGTTTTTTAATCTGAGTGAAATTTAATAACGTTTTCTTTACTGCCATTATTTGCCAGGGGGCATATACATGTATCCATAAAGAAGCCCCAGATAAGTCGATTTTGGAATATGTTGTATGAGGAACATGTATACGAAATCAAGCATTTTGTTGTCGCTGACAATGATCTGAAAATTAAGACAACTGAGAACCAATTTAAAGTTATACTTATTGGAAAATCAGTCATCACTGAGGTTAATGCCCCCCAATTTCCCAGGTTTATGTTTGACTTCCGTCTCTATGACGAACTCAGTAACAGGGGTGCTGTGAGAGACGACACTTTGGTTGGTATGTCTCATGTTGAATATAAGACCAATATCTAACTTTATTAGTTACAGAAAAGGTATAAAACTAATAACCGGTTCACGTATTAAAAAACAGACGTAATTGGGAGGTTGTCCAGCCGAGGAAATCGTCGCATGCATTCATCGCAAGCAAAGGAAACTGTTTTGTTTGATATCACTCTTGAGAATCTGCAGTAAGCAAAAAAATATTATCAACCACGATTTGTATAACTTGAAAGAAAAATATTCAGTGGACCTTTATGGTAATTACTCCATGCATGTTTTATTGAATTTTGCATATGGTCAAGCTTACCATGCACTGTGTGGGGTGAGGCTGCTGAGTCACTGGATGCTTATCTTCAATATGTGGAAGGAGTTGTTGTCGTACTAATGCAGCTTTGCAAGATCCGGAGGTATCAAGGAGAAACTGGCCTCAACACATACTTTAGTATTTCTAAAGTTATATTTGATCAGAATGTTGATGAGATTCAAGAGTTTAGGAATAGGTAAGTATGAAAGTTTCTTTACCTGAAATGTCAAAATTAATCGACTTGCTTTATGTGGTTTACCTTCTGTTGGTGAATACTTTCCTATTTTTGCAGCTTGGTTATGGCTGGCCGTGCTGATTTTCCCATTAACAATTTGCTACATTCTTCCGCTGCAACCATTGAACAAGAGATTGAACGCGATAAAGATAAAATCATAACTGTTGATCAGCTTATAAGAATGAATGTGGTAATTTTAAACATCTTAGTTTATAGTAAATAAAAATGTAACAGTAAAATGTAAGTTATACTTGCTAAAGAATGAGCCTTTTTGTTACAGATTGGAGAATTTTGGACTTATTGCAGAATTGTTGACATAGAGCCAATGAAACAATGGTTTTATGTGTCATGCAAAAAATGTGTCAAAAATATGACTCAAGCTGGCTTCTCTTTCTACTGCTCAGGCTGTGACTCTTTCCAGCCGACTGGGATTATAAGGTTTGTGTGTTTGCCAGTACCTTTAACAATATTTTTGCTTTTAGACAAATTATTAATGATTCTGTGTTTTTGGTTTACATTAGGTATATGGTCCAAGTTCGTGTTACCGACAACACGGGAATGGCGATTCTCATTTTGTGGGATAGGGAATGCACGACCCTTATTGGTAGGACCGCTGCGGAGCTTCGTGGAATGAGCTACGGAATGGTAACAAGTTCACATTATTTGCGCACATAAAAGACAATTTATAAGGGGATATCTAATGGTATTATGTCTTACTCTTTTGTTTTATTTTCCTGTAGGCTGTGCCAAATGAGATTCGGAGACTTGTGGGATTTCAGGCCTTGTTCAAGATTCAGATCTGTGAGCCATCTGCTGGGATTACTCTTGGTCCTTTTCCTGTTGCCAAGATGACAACAAACATGAATGTAATAATGAAGTATTGTGGAAAAACTGAAGAAGAGTAAGACATAAAAGGTAAAGGAAAAGCTGTGGATGTGAGTATCGGACTTGATGGCTTCAAACTTCAAGGGATAGCTATGGGAGTGGCTGCAGTTAAATCTGACTACGAGGAGACAGGGATTATTGGTGCAGATTTCGGTGGACGAAATGCTAGTTGTAAGGGGGAAACTGTTTACATGAATGATGGTGGAAAAATAGGGGACAACAAGGGGAAAGGGATTCTTCTGGATGTGCGTGATGCGATATCTCAGTACAAGGGAAAAGGATCTGGTGTAACAATGCAGGGTGATGCAAGTTGTGTTGAAGGTAGTGGACTGCTTGAAGATGTCTGTGCACCTGCTAGGATTAAGAAGGTGAGGACGATGCCTACGGAGGTATGCTTGGGGGTGAAGCGGTGCCTAATGGGCGCCTTTGATGTAGAGGATGTGTGTGATGATCGTTCAAAAGTGTTGAAGAAAGGAGAGTAGTTGTGTACTCTCCATATGGTTAAAGTGTGTTTCTGTTTTCCTATATCTACGTGCGTATCAAGTACCTGAAGTTATGTGTTGTACTACTGTGTCATGGTAGCAAGTAAGTTTATTATGTAAGTAGTAACAATTAAATAAGTCCTAATAGTCGCAGGAATGATTTTCCAAGTCATCTCCTGCTTCATAATGCTGTTATTCTGTGGGTGCCTTTGGGTATATTTATGTACTAAGTGTGTTATGTTATCTGCTTGCTGGTTTCAGTAATGGAAACGTACTATCTACTTGCTTATTATGTGCATGAAGTGTACTCTCATATGCCAAGTATGAGGATGAGTTTTTTGCAAATCTGTCTATTGAGCAGTTATAAAATGCAATATATGCATCAGATTTCATGAAAACTATTATATCGGTGATAATACCATACTTATTGAAAATTGTCATATACAGCAACAAATGAAAATCGTTTCGTACTTACTATTTTATAACAGTAAGGGTAGATCAGATACTTAAATTTCGCCTGTGATTGTGAGATATGTCATACAATTGTGCCCAATGTTTGGCGAGGGTCATGTATGTTGGTTTCATGCGAAATCAACAATGTTTGAGTCCATTGTAGCCCAACTGTTTCAACACAGTTCTTAAAATATTGATAATTTTAAATTAAGTACAGTACTCATTACAAAAAAAAAAAAGAGTCGTGTGATTCACACCCAACCTGCAACTCTTACAAACATCAGCAGGCATATTGTAAATATTACGTAAAGAATGAGTTATGTCATCTCCCGTCCCACTTCTATTTTTACAACGTTAACAAAAATGATTGTACAAATGATGGTCACTGCAGTTTTATACCCTTCATATTATGTGCTTCTATTGGGGTAAATGTATAGTGAAAGATAGTATTTATGTTTATGGACTTTGTATGTAACATATTTGCAGTGAAGAAAGTTGGAGACTTAATTCAATCAATTCCATTACAATTACTGTTCTATAGATTTGACAATTTTCACGTTATGTGATGGCCTAAAATATTACTTCATGATACTGTTTTCGACACTTACATAGACAACAGGTTATATGTTCAAATTCAACAGGTAAGAATGATGGTATCACACAATTTCAAATTCAAATTTCAAATTGACATGTAATTAGTGTCTTCTACGTACACCTACCCCAATGACAATGGAAAAACATGGGCAAGACATTTAGACGTGGACAAGTGTCCACATTGTTGGCCATTTGTCACAATGTGTTGCATGTTCGCCATTTGTGACAATGTGTTACATGTTTGGGTAAACTAAGTAATCCTTTTTGTTGTGATGTTAATGGTTTAATGTATGCACCTAATTGCCTATTTATAAATGGCAGCTTCACCCAATGTTTATAGTTACAATCAATTTGAGATATAAAAGTCAAGTAAATATGCAGTAATCAAGCAGAAGAGGAGGAAAACGATGTCAATCTGAGACAACTGCAGGTATGAAATCAGTTTAACAACATTAATTTTATATATAGATTTATGTATTACTTAATATTGGGTTAAAAATTGTTAATTAACGTTGGAAAAAACGCAATGTATTTTGATGAAAAAATTAAAATGTGGAATGATTTGAATCTTACCATATGAAAGTCATATTGCATGTTTGTTCCCTTCTATTGCTTACAGTGTTGGGTTTCGTAGTAACATGCGCAGCGGAATTAAGCATTTAAAATTTATGAAACCCAAAGCCCATAGATCCATTCATATGATTAAGTCAAATACAACATAATGAATACTAGAATACGAACCCTTGATGCCTTTGATTTTGCAACCTTGAATTCGATGGAGGCTTGAAATCTTGATCACGAACAAAGCAAGAATCACGAACTTATGAAGATGATAAGTTTCACCCTCTAGCGGTATCCACACCACGAACGAATATCAAGAACACTTGATCTTGGTTGCTAGACCAAATTATGAAACACGCTTTCACAATTGTAAGAACTATATGGAATTATGAATATTCTTGTTCTTCACCTTTTGGATCTTAGAACAAGAAAATAACATCTCAAAACCTTATGGAGGCACTCATAATCATGTGCTTAATGACTGCTGAAAGGATCCTTAAATAGGTCCTAATCCTTAACCCTTAAGGACTTAGGAAACCTAAATCCCGTCACCAAATTAGGCAACAAGGAATTCTGGCCGACTTGACTGGCACGGTCGTGCCCTACTATCTGGCACGGTCGGGCCATCTAGTCCGCGCGAATTCCCCAGCCGCCCATTTTCGGCACGGTCGTGCTTGGTAATTTGGCACGGTCGTGCCAATCATGTCGACAGGTTTGCCTTGGTTTGGATTTATGGCACGACCGTGCCATTTTAAGGCGCACGACCGTGCCAGAGCCAAACACGGATATTTTTCCATAATTCTCATTTAGTCCTTTACGATTCGTTCTATTTGTGTGTGACCCTCTAGGATTACACTAAGTTGGCAATGGGCTCAAACATGAACTCATAAGATATGATTAGGTTCTAGCAAACCGTCATACCTACCCAAATAGTGTAACTAGATACAAGTTCGCATTCCTTTTAGAACATGTCATAATCCCTTTGTCCACGATGTCATTGAACACAAGTCATGGTCAACAAGTCAACTTGTATTGTTCAATACTTTTCTCGATCCCGAATATGTTGATAATCCAAATAACATTGATCCAATCAATCCATTTGAGTTTGGCCAAACATTTCACCAACATCATTCCTTCGAGGGGCCCAAGCTTGACATCTCTCCGAAGAGGGACAAATCCATTTGGCTTATTATTCTTCCCTACGTGAATCCAATCATGCCAATCATACCCTTTATAACTACCGTGTTAAGGCAGCGTTTGAATATGTCAAACATAATGTTCATCAAGTGGAAGACTATAATAACTTCATGTCTAAGGATTCAAATGACATAACTAATATGAGATTTATATATGACATCGACCATGACATAAATCTCATACCGCGGGTCATGTCCAGTACCTTGTTCCAAACAAGTACCCATAAATCTAACATGATCATCCCATGATCATCTAGCCTTTATACTAGTGCTTTAAGAAGCTCTAGGGACGGAGATTATTATAAGCAAACATGAGCCATAATAATAATCTTATTATCTCTTTATCACTATGAATAAAATGATAACTCATACAACGTTTAACAAACGTGCCTAGGGCACCAACACCAACAATCTCCCACTTGCCCTAGGCCCAATTCCCTAGGTATCCAATACCCATGGACCCAACATGACCATCATGTTGGCTTGTGGAAGTTCCTTTGTTAGCGTGTCCGCAACGTTATCATTACTTGGTACTTTGCATATATTTACGTTTCCCTTATCAACGATTTCTCGAACGATAAGAAAACGCCTAAGTATGTGTTTGGATTTAGGATGTTCTCTTGGTTCCTTTGCTTGATCAATAGCACCACTATTATTACTAACAAGGTCTATTGGTTTTAGCAATACTAGGAACCATCTCAAGTTCACCAATGAACTTCTTAATCCAAACAGCTTCCTTTGCAGCATCCAATGCGGCAATATACTTAGATTTAGTCGCAGAATTAGTGACTGTACTCTGCTTGGAACCATTCCAACTTACAGTTCCACTATTTGACATATGCACAAAACCTGATTGCGATCTATTATCATCTTTGTTGGTTTGGAACCATGTATCCGAGATCATCTTCCATACATTCATAGATCATAAACGAATCTTTAGTTCTTCTAAAGTACTTTAAGAATCGCTCTCATAGCCATCCAGTGAATCTCACCGGTGTCGGATTGATATCTACTCGTTATGCTCCAAGCATTAGATATATCCGGCTTAGTACTTATCATGGCATCATGGATCCAATTGCCGAAGCAAATGACATCTCATTCATTTTCTCATGCTCATCTTTTGTCTTTAGGACACTGAGTCTTGCTTAGAGAAAATCCATGTAACACTGACAAATGTCCTCTCTTAGAATTTTCCTTGCGGAATCTTCTTATGACTTTGTCAATGTATGTACATTGGCTTTAAACCATTTAGCTTCCTTGATCTATCTCTATAGATCTTAATGCCAATGACTTATGCGGCTTCATCCACATTCTTCATTGCGAAACACTTTCTTAACCAAGTCTTTACAGATTCAGGTATAGGAATGTCGTTTCCAATGAGCAATATGTCATCCACATATTAGATAAGGAATAGCACCATGCTCCCACTAATCTCCTTGTATATACAAGATTCATCTTCGTTCTTGATCAAGCCAAGCTCTATGACTTATCAAAACGAAGATTCCAACTCCCAAAAGCTTGCTTCAATCCATCCAATGAATCTTCGCAACTTTCATACCTTTTAGAATTTTCTTGACTATCAAAACCTTTAGGTTGTATCCAATACATCCTTAAGTGAGTTCCCGTTGAGGAATGCTTGTTTTGACATCATTTTGTCAAATTTTATATTCCAAATATGAACATGTGACTATGAAAATTCTAATAAGTTTCTTGCTACCCATGTAACATTTTTCTCCAAGAAAAGTCATTCATCTCCTTTGGTTTTTACACCTTAGGTTAGAATGATCAAGTTCCAAACTTGATTATTATACATGGATTGCCTTTTAGATTTTATGACTCCAAGCCATTAATCTAAATGTGGAGTTGATACTGCATCTTTGATAGGTGGTAAATACTTCATTCTAAATGAACTTTACCTCAATACTTTCTATTTCGAAATATCCAATATTTCTACTAATAGATTGTATCCTATCATGTATTGCAAGTATTTGTATATCTTGAACAGACTTTTCACGACTCCTTGTGAAAACTTGTTCAACTTCCATCTTAGGTTAAAATATATTTTCTAGGTCTCGAACCATTCGAGATACATTTTACTCCCACTGATTCTTTTAGAGATAAACCTTTTATCTAGAAAAGTATCATCATAAGCAACAAACCATTTGTTTCTCATGAGTAAAATTTTATCCTCAAGTTTCCTTAGGATATCCCATGAAAGTATATTTATTAGATTTAAATGTGAGTGTGTCCCAGACAATTCCTTTCCAAAAGGGTCTCACCATCTTAAATCTTTATGAAAGACAAACCGAGTTTTCTTTCACCATTTAACCTCTCTTGATGGAATTCAGATTAGTATAATCATAGCGGTTTTAAATACATAACCCCAAAATAAATAATGGAAGATCACTTTGACTTTGTCATCCAACGAACCGTATCCAATAAGGTTCTTATACTTCCATGCAGACATATCATTTAGAATGATATTCTTAGTGAAGTTAATTTTGTGAAACAATTTCACAACTTTAATGATGACTGTCAAATTCTTGGTTTAATTATTCATCATCATGATCCAATCATAATTTTTGAATAGTTTTACCAAGTATAACCAAAATTCTCTTTTAGCATTTCTTCTTAATGCACCATACACATCGAAATGTATTGGGTCAATTAAGACATTATCCTTTTAACCAATCATAGTAAAAGATGTCTTAATCCAAGTAAATAAGATTTGCATAAATCATGTGATTCCAAATCATATGACTTAAAACTCCGTCCCATGGAATTTTAGATATGCATTTCTCATTTATTTGATCAAAACAATAATGTATAAAGAATTTTAATTATTTATGTTATAGTCTTTATTATTTTGTTCTTCAAGATTTAGGATATAAGATTTATTTATATGATAACACAATGAAGTAAATCATAATAAATAAATCACTTTTCTTATTCCAAATAAGAAATTAATATCCTTCATTATCTTATAGCAAAATAATGTTTTCTACTTCATCAGTAAAGTCACTTTACAAGTGTTCTACGAATAATGTTGCAACCATTGCATCATTATTGTTTGTAGATAAAATTTTACTATAAGTAGTCTTTCATCTTACTAATTATTCTGGTATCCAATACCCAATAATTAAATTTAGAAAGAATAATTTATAACATAAATATTCCGAGTGGTAGTCCCACTACCATTCCTTTTATTGATCACCCAAAATTTTGACTACAATTCTAAATGGTCAATCCAATTGCCATTTTTCCAAATTGCATCTATTAGAGTTATTATTATAACCAAAATTATTTCCTTTAGGATTGACAACTCTTGTCTTACTTTTCTTTTGGCATTTGGCCTCTTTCCATCATGAACTATGAGCATTGGAGAACCATTCTCCAATATCTTCATCTTCGCAGTTTTTCAGCATGTTAATGCAATTCGAAGAAATTCTTATTCATTTTAAGCATGTTATATTCCATCACTAAGTGATCATAACATTTAAACAATGAATCAAGAATGAGATCCATGGCTTGCTCCAATCCAATTGGACAACCAAGTTTCTCAAGATGCTCTACGTAGCCTTTATCTTAAGCATGCAAAGTTTCATTTATTGCCCTTCACTCATTTTGCAATGAGTGAATGCAACAATGGTTTTATACCTCTCTTGCTTAGATTGCTCTTTGATACATGTAACTCAACTCCACACCTATCTAATAGGCTTCTACAAGTTCCAAACTTTGTTGGAGTTTAAGAGCACATAATCGTGAGCATAAGACAACTCACATTCCTAGAATCATACTCATGATTCTTGTGATTGTCTATTCCGGCTTTGGGTTCTTTAGGAATAGGCCCATCAAGAATGTACAACCCATCTTCTTGCCTTAGAACCATTCTTAGGCTCATGATCCAATCCATGAAGTTTGTACCATTCTTTTGAAGCTTTATCCTTAACAAGGATTAATCGCAACGATTTTAGTTGTCATCTACAACTTATGCAAAATTTCCAAAATTTTACAAGTACCAATCTCATTAAAGAGATAAATAATGTATTTTCCAAAAATACTCCCACTAAATTATATAACCTTCTTATACATCCAATGTATAATATAATTTAAATAGGCTAAGATCCAACTTTAATTTAATTTTAAGTACGCTTTGGCGCACCGCTCAAAATTAAATTAATTAGGTAGGCAACCCTGTCAGTCATATCCCATATGACTCTTAGATTCCTTTTTGAGATTCTCTTAAATTGGGCTAAGATCCAACTTTAATTTAATCTTGAGTCCGCTTTGGCGGACCGCTCAAAATCAAATTAATTAGGTAGACAATTTCTTGTCAATCATATCCAATATAATTCTTAGTGATCCAATTTCAAAAGCATGTTTAATCTCATCTTTGCCTAGGCCCAAAACTGTTTTGACGCCTAATTAAGTCCAACCATTTTAAACGCATAGGAAACTCTTATTCACTCATCTTGCTCATACAAAGATAAAATCAATGCACCTTGCTTTGGCGAGCCCACATGAAAGTACCCGTGTACTTACAAGTGTTTTAATCATGGCGTGGCAAAAAGGACTTAAAACTTTCTTGAAGGTTCATCACATATAGCATACAACATATTTATGAGCACACAAGATAAACATGTTACGCATCAAGTTTAGCCACTAAATTAATCTCCATTAATTTAAGCATAATATTTATGTGTCATTAGTTTCTCTATTATTATGAGGATGAGATTATTTGAACTTTGGTCATCATTTCCAAATCAAGACAACAAGAAGTGCGGCCGAACTAAGCCATTGGCAACCACAATTCCGCACTAATTCAAGAAACCAAGAAAGTAGTCCATGTGGCCGAAACTAAACAATAGATGGTCTCGATGAACGTAGGCCAATTGCATTCACAATTCCACATGGATCTCCAATCATTGAATCAAGAACTTTGTTTCTCAATTTTAGCAATTATGAACTCTTCATAATTCTAATTTCGTTTTATCTTTGAAACCTTGATTGCGATCAAGTTTGGGAAACACAATCTCGATGAACGTAGATTAGCCATCCAAACCTTGAACTAATCTTAGAATCACAAGACTAAAACAAATAGGAGATTTAAACCCAAGATCCACACCCAAAACCCAAACCCTACCCCCGCGCCAAACCCTAGGTCCGGCCGGGGCAAGGCTTGGGTCCGGTCGGACCCCTTGCGAAAAATCCAAATTTTTAAAGTTCCAAAATTTATCTCAAAATTGTTTTTCCCGATTCAATTAGGATTTAGTGTTCTTGGTGATCCAATCACCATGATCATCAAAACCTTGAATAAACGATTTATTCTTGAATCCCTAGAATATCAAAGCTTTGATCCAATCAAAAATTGATAATCCAAACAATTTTAAATCCACCATAATTTTAATTGCGATTGAACAGTGCGATTAAAGTTTATAAAACAATAAACCACATAAAACGCATAGACCACATAAACATCATAATCCCAATATTCAAATCATGCTAGGCACATAAACAATTTATATACACACAACATGATTATGTATTGAAATAATCAACATGAACGGGGCTCTGATACCACTGTTGGGTTTCGTAGTAACATGCGCAGCGGAATTAAGCATTTAAAATTTATGAAACCCAAAGCCCATAGATCCATTCATATGATTAAGTCAAATACAACATAATGAATACTAGAATACTAACCCTTGATGCCTTTGATTTTGCAACCTTGAATTCGATGGAGGCTTGAAATCTTGATCACGAACAAAGCAAGAATCACGAACTTATGAAGATGATAAGTTTCACCCTCTAGCGGTATCCACACCACGAACGAATATCAAGAACACTTGATCTTGGTTGCTAGACCAAATTATGAAACACGCTTTCACAATTGTAAGAACTATATGGAATTATGAATATTCTTGTTCTTCACCTTTTGGATCTTAGAACAAGAAAATAACCTCTCAAAACCTTATGGAGGCACTCATAATCATGTGCTTAATGACTGCTGAAAGGATCCTTAAATAGGTCCTAATCCTTAACCCTTAAGGACTTAGGAAACCTAAATCCCGTCACCAAATTAGGCAACAAGGAATTCTGGCCGACTTGACTGGCACGGTCGTGCCCTACTATCTGGCACGGTCGTGCCATCTAGTCCGCGCGAATTCCCCAGCCGCCCATTTTCGGCACGGTCGTGCTTGGTAATTTGGAACGGTCGTGCCAATCATGTCGACAGGTTTGCCTTGGTTTGGATTTATGGCACGACCGTGCCATTTTAAGGCGCACGACCGTGCCAGAGCCAAACACGGATATTTTTCCATAATTCTCATTTAGTCCTTTACGATTCGTTCTATTTGTGTGTGACCCTCTAGGATTACACTAAGTTGGCAATGGGCTCAAACATGAACTCATAAGATATGATTAGGTTCTAGCAAACCGTCATACCTACCCAAATTGTGTAACTAGATACAAGTTCGCATTCCTTTTAGAACATGTCATAATCCCTTTGTCCACGATGTCATTGAACACAAGTCATGGTCAACAAGTCAACTTGTATTGTTCAATACTTTTCTCGATCCCGAATATGTTGATAATCCAAATGACATTGATCCAATCAATCCATTTGAGTTTGGCCAAACATTTCACCAACATCATTCCTTCGAGGGGCCCAAGCTTGAAATCTCTCCGAAGAGGGACAAATCCATTTGGCTTATTATTCTTCCCTACGTGAATCCAATCATGCCAATCATACCCTTTATAACTACCGTGTTAAGGCAGCGTTTGAATATGTCAAACATAATGTTCATCAAGTGGAAGACTATAATAACTTCATGTCTAAGGATTCAAATGACATAACTAATATGAGATTTATATATGACATCGACCATGACATAAATCTCATACCGCGGGTCATGTCCAGTACCTTGTTCCAAACAAGTACCCATAAATCTAACATGATCATCCCATGATCATCTAGCCTTTATACTAGTGCTTTAAGAAGCTCTAGGGACGGAGATTATTATAAGCAAACATGAGCCATAATAATAATCTTATTATCTCTTTATCACTATGAATAAAATGATAACTCATACAACGTTTAACAAACGTGCCTAGGGCACCAACACCAACATACAGTTGTTACTGTAAATGTCGTCTCCATGATGTTGTTGCTCTAGATTCATATGCGTTAACACGCTCTGAATGAACATACTGATATGTGCTCATAGTTTTAAATTATACCTGCATATGAGAATGACAAGGAGTCAGTATCTTCAACATTTGTGAACATTTGCTAATGTTGTTGAATATTTTTTTGTTTCAAATTACATCATTCGAAAATGCAGTACTTGCAATTTATTACTTCTCCAACTGCCAACTGGAGATTTCTATTGATATTGTGTGGGTCACGTATTGTCCACTTTGTAACGCTCATGAATGTGGAAGTTAAACCTTATATGAGCTGTCAATACCATACAGTAATGAATTTGTGTATGTATCGAAATGGATTTTCAATGGGGTCTCCAACTATTTCTGCTTTTACCTGACTTCAACATATAAGGTGTAACATGTGTTACTGTTTCACTTACATAGATAGGAAATAGATATAGTTTCTACCGTGACATTGGTCGACAATTTAATCAAATCAAATATTAAGTGTAATTAGAGTTTTGCCGCATAGGCATTTGGTAAGGTTGTATAGCTTTGTAATTATATGGCCCGTCCGTGCATTTAAATGTACATGTAGCAGTTAAAACAATTTAATATCACACTTTATCTGTCTAATTAAAATATTACCAACATTTGTTAAAAGGTTTACTGCTTTTAGGTGGAAGTTTTCAGCCTTGAAAAGAAAATGAGTAAGAATGTGTGTCACATATGATGCAAGTAAATTATTATATTGACAGAGAAGGACAAAGAAACAGGACGTGAAAAAGAAATCGTTGACTTTATGTTAATGAATTGAATCAGGTATCTTTTTATGAGGATGGAAATACCTTCAAACATGTTTGTTATGCGACTGCCAAACACTATTATACTATTTGGAACACTAACAAAATATTATAACTGCAGTTTTTTGAGTTAACTATTAAGAAGTGAACTTTGTGGCGTGAAGTCGAGATGTGATCTCCACTGATAGTTTCAACATAAATGTTTTTCTCTATCTATATGTGCATGAACAAATTAATATTTTCGTATACTGTACTAACCATAATTTGTAGGTAAAGTGGAGATGTCATCTCCACTGATAGTTTCAACATAAATGGGTGTGTCTACACTTTCTGTGCCTAAATGAATGCATATTTTTATAAATTGTACTAAACGTATTTTCTAGCCTACAATCGGATGATTATCTTTGTTAGTTTTTTCCTTTTTTTTTATAGTTACTCAACATATAGAGTTCAAACTAAATGATGTGCTGATGTGGGGTATGAATGGGTTATTTACTTTCAACAAGAGGAAAAAAATGGATTTCTTCGATGTTTCAGAAAAAAAGGAAACTAGGAAGAAACTTACGTTATGGAAGATCAGACAAATGAGACAGATGTTGTATATCATTCAAGATCTAACAACTTTTCTCCTCAACAAACATTTTGCGGCGGTTCATTACCATTCTTCAAACGTCATGTATTTTGTAATCATCGTGTCCTTATCTGTAACGTTAAAGAAAGAAAAAATTTGGACATTTTGGAAAGGAAGAAAAACCTTTGTTAATTTCATATCAATGAGGGCACACGCAGAGGTCTGACCTACCTTCTTTCCAACAATTCCTGCTTGGTGGTTCGGATCCTTGCTACACACAGACTAATATGAAATTTATAGCAACTGATTCATACAAAACTGCATAAATTAATTGGAGTGTTAGAAAAAAAAATTTATTACAAATATTTTCGACTATAGATCTACTTAACTGCCAAAAAAAATAAAAAATATATTACCTTCTGTTTTGGATGTGGTCTTCTTTATATTTGTTCAAGAGTGTCACAAATATGTATTCCGCTTTGGGATGTTCTGCAAGGAATTTGCATGGAAGATTTGCATTGCAATTTCATTTTGCAATGTGAGTGTATGAAGATAGGTTTTCATTTGTCAAAGTTGGGCATGATGATGGTCTGAATTTCAAAACTGGAGTAGATGCAATAATGAATGAGGGATTGGGAGAAGCGATGAAGTCAGATTGGATGTTGGGGGTCGGTTGTATTTGGTGACAGGCCGTTGGTTTATTTGGGCGGTGGTGTGAATATTAAGGGGAGGCCGCAGGTGTAGATGACGATAGGGTTTTTAGGTCAAAATTGTGGCATTAACCCCTTCTGCGTCCGGGTAGTAGCGGATAGATTTCCATTAGTGGCCTTTTTTTTTATTTGGGCTGGCCCGTAATGGCTGTTGTTGGGTTGATATTAGATGGACCAGTACAACGACTGATATATGTGGCCCGTTAGAGGAAATAGTTGTAATGGTATCGCCAATGGCCCAAATATTTGTCAACTATTGATCTACTTTTTTTGCAACCCAGCCCCTTTCTCCATATCACTCACATGTCGTTATTCATTTCCCAATTTATTCTTTAAAACCGAAAAAAGTAAATGAAACAAATTTAGCTAATAAAAAAACCACAAGGAGTAGTGAACTTTCTGTAGTTGATGTACCCAAAAAATAGCTGAATTACGGTCAACCAGGAGGACAATACACAGTGACGGACCCAGGATTTACATCCAGTGGGTGCCAAAAAAAAATTACGTTACTTAATCACAAATTTTACCAATTTAATACAAATCAACATATCCAACATAAAATTGGCGTAATCTTTTTAAGACATAAGTTCTATACAAACATATGCTGATTTCTGACTCAGCTTCTTCTTATTGGAGTAACTTACTTGAAAAAGGTTATGAAGAAATTAAAAAAAAAATCATATTTACATTATTGATATTTTAATGATAATATTATTATAGGAGTTAAACCTTGAATTATCTTTAAGGAGTAATTTATTTCATATATGATTAAAACTACCTTTTTCAAACAATAACTAATGATGGAAAAAATATTAGGACAGGAAAATCATTGATGTCCGTTAAAGTGGTGGTAAAAAAATTAATTGTAAGATATATTTTTATTTGATAAAGGTCATATATCATAATAGATGGAAATATTAACTTGAATTATTAAAGTGATTATAAGAAAAAATACAAGACTTTGAATAGCTAATTCTTTCAAAAAAGCTGAAGCCAAATGCAGTTGCAAGGATTTGAACCAAAGTCATAAGGTGTGAATACAAAGCAAGTTACCAACTAAGCTACTTGCAACTTTGGCTATAATTTCGCACAATTAAATTTATATCAGTTTAAATCATACATAAAAAAATTACTAAAAATTATTTCTGAAAATTCGCCCCCGCTCGTCACAAGGTGGGTCCGCCCCTGACAATACACAGATATAGACGGAAATGAGGAATTCTAAAGTCAAACAAAGGCATAGAGGAACCAATTTCCTCGATTACTTCCACACATTTTGGTATCATAGATTTGCGTGAATTGGCGAATTAGAGCAGTAGAGGAACAAGATAAATCGACGGCTCCAGTGAGGTTATCATCAAATGGGGTAGCAATTTCGAATTGGGTAGAGAGATGGAAAGAGATGAAATGGATAGGGCATATAGGAAGGGGAAACAACATGCTGCGCGCATAGGTAGGCAAAGGAAATTTAAATCATAAACGTTCTATTGTTTTTTATTCATCTTCGCATAAAATGAAGTTGCTTTATAATTTTGCGGATTTCCATGACATTTGTGTACTATTTCCTTTCTACTCCCTTCGTCCCAAAATTATCATCACGCTTTTTTCAACGTTAATACAAAAGAATTTTGATCAATAATTTTACATTGATATAATTATAAAATTGAATATCTAAAACATTTTATTGATAGTATTGTCCATCGTATATCAACCAAAAATGTTTAGATTTTTATCATTATAATTAAATCAACCTAAAGTTATGGCTCAAAGTTCCTTCGTAGTAACAACGAAAAAAACGTGAACATCATTCTCGAACGGAGGGAGTATCTTACAAAGAGCTGATTTGCGCCCAGTTACGCTGAAGGAAAATACAAGTGTCTCAAATATAAGTTCGCAATTAATAGGAAATATAAGATAGTAGTATGTGAATGTATATTGGTCAAATATTTACTGAAGGATGGCAGTAAAATTTCATATTTCCATTGTAATGGTCACGTAGTTAACAACTGTTTGTGACATTTCACTTCCTTCGACATGATGAAATACTGTCCAATTGAATGTCTGAATATTTCCTTTCTCTCACGTTGATATACAGGGATGATCCTTTGTTTAGTTTCCTAACTATTATGAAATGGTTAACTCTCCAGTGCTCAGTATATTCATCGGCCAATATACATCACTACTGTTGTATGTTAATTTACTTATTTGTAGGTGGCAAGAAGAGTACTCCAACGACGTCCACATTTGACGGAAAATCTGATTTCCCCCCTTTAACTGACATCTCAAACTGTAAGTGTCTGTAATGTTTATTGTCCTCTTTTTTGGGAAGTCGTTTACGTCCTATTTTATGTCCACATCGTTTATGTTTTCTTGTACATTTCAGTTACCTTGGATACAAATAGTACGACCCATGTGACCGGGTTTACTGACTCCCCACAATGTGGGTCCAACTTGGATGGCAGATGTGCCGAAAATAAAAACCCAACTTATAAAAGGGTTAAGGTAGAAACTGGACAATCACATTCTTCAACAGAAGTTGTTGAAGGTACTAACTATTTATTTAATTTTTTTTGTAGCTCAGTTTGCTGTATGTAACAACATAGGACAACTAGGCTACATTCTTAAACATTTGTTACATGCTCATTACAAGAAAATTGTCTTTTTTCGTAGAATATTGGGATGTTGGAGATGCAGAATGTACTTGCCAATTTTGTGGAGCTTCATTTTGGTATGAAGAAAGGTTGTGTAAATCGTATAGAGCAAGGTCTCCTAAATATGGTGTTTGCTGCAGCAAAGGGAAAATAACGCTTCCATTGTTGACAACACCTCCTCATCTGTTACATATGCTGTTGTTTGAAAACTCAGATAAAAGTGTTCATTTCAGGAAAAATATTAGATCCTACAATAACATGTTCTGCTTCACATCTTTGGGTGGTAAAGTTGACCATACTGTGAACTATGGGGGAGGTCCTCCTGTGTTTAGGATGCAGGGGCAGAATTACCATTTGATTGGCACTCTATTGCCGCCTCTTGGTGAGGCTCCAAAGTTTGCCCAGTTATATATATAAGATACAGAAAATGAGGTTGCTAATCGTCGGACTTCTGTCCGGTAAATTTCCGTTTCTTCTATTTTTCCCTGTTCTCTTAGTATTGCACTTCATTCACCCTTCAGATTAACTTCATTTGGATGTTCCTAACTTTTCACTTTTCCTTTAGGTATGAAGGTTCAGGCTCTGAATTGGATGATGAGCTTATCATTGGCCTTAAGGAAATGTTAGACGAACACAATGTGTTAGTAAAGTCATTTCGTATGGCGTGGGAACGAATTTGTGATGAACATGTTCCCAATGTGGCTCTGAAACTAATTGCAGCAAGGTTAGTGTACAATTTACCTTCTGCGTCCGAAGTGGCTGCTTTAATTGTGAATGACTTTGACGGTTCCTGTGGTGAAAGGGACATAATTTTGGAGACAATAAATGGGGATAAGAAGCGTATAAGTCAACTACATCCTTCGTATCTGCCTTTGCAATATCCGCTTCTGTTTCCATATGGGGAAGATGGGTATAGAGAGGATATCCCTTTCTCCAGCCACAAAAGTGAGGGTGGTGGCAGGAAAAAGGTCAGTATGAGGGAATTTTTTGCTTTTCGTTTGCATCACAGGGTTAATGAAGCGAGGACTATATTATCTTCTGGACGATTGTTCCAGCAGTTTATTGTAGATGCATACACAATGATTGAAGCTTCTCGCTTGAATTACATTCGTTTGAATCAAAAGCAGTTACGTGTTGAAATGTATAAAGGTCTACAATGCGTTTATGATCTATGAATATTGGTGCACCTATGTATGGACACTAGGAAGAAAAGTAACTGTGCCTTCAATAAACCCTTTTCTATGCTTGGCCAATGGGTTCTATTTTCTCTATTCCCATATGAAGTGTGATAGACAATTGTTATTAAATGTGATTGTTACCATTGCATGTTCTCCCCATATAAGACAAAGTTGCAATTCCAATGCTAAAAAAACAATAATACCGCATCAATGAATCACAAATTAGCTTTCTAGGTCATCACTTTATTCGACAAAAAAATAAAAAATGTAGATTGGGTGAAGGTGAAGGTGAAGGTGAAGGTGATAAATTACTCCCTCCGTCCCAAAATATATGAAGTTCTAGCTTACATTTTTTGACTCAAAACATTTGCAGTTTTTCTTTTTTCCATTACACATTTCACCTAAACTGCCCTTATTCATAACAGATAATTGTCACTATAAGACCAATTATTAACTTTCGTACTTGAACTATTCAGAGGATAATTTAGTTTTTTTCATACGTATTAATTCTTTTTCTTAATATGTGTGTGAAATCCTAAAAATACAAATATTTTGGGTCGGAGGGAGTATCTTTTTACCTTTTTTGGAACATGTAGTAATAAATTCCTCATTAACCAATGCATGTACATTATTTATTAACCCAAACAAAAAAAGTAAACAAGGTTGGTTATGCCAGTAGTATGTGTTCTATATAAATCGGGTGGGGGTGTACATATGTTCATTTCATATTTTCTCTAACATGGCGCATTTCAACTATGGTGACAATGTTGGAGTAGGAGTGGGTCCTGTAACTTCTTTGCATGAACTGTGCCAACTACAAAATGTAATGGTAACATATACTTCTTTTTGCTTGCATGTACTGCTATTTTTTGTAATTATTAATATGGAATTTGTTTCATGTAAAATTTAATGCAGGAAGGAAAATATTGGACTTTCGTACAGATCAATAGTATCCTTTCCAGGGAAGATTGGTATTATGTTGGATGCAGATATTGTTCCAAAAAATGATACGTTTTAATGGTGAATTTTTTTTTGTGAATTGTGTGATAGTGTCAACGCTGGAAAGTTGATGTACGTTCAGTATTTATGCAATGTCAACATTATGAGATTCTAAACACTTTTTGTACTCTCCGTTAATATTGACGTTTTTCCTTTTTACCGCCTACTAACTTTCAGGTACCATCTAACTGTTACTGTCTCGGATGGTATTGACTGTGTCGCTTATGTTTTGTTGGATAAGCAATGCAGGCAATTGATTGGGAAAAAAAGCACATGAAATCATCGACATTGAGGTTATCACCTTCTACCGGTTACAAAATTTGGGTTTATTACTTTAAAAAAAAAATAAAAAAATTTAACAACTTCATGCACTTATTTCTTTGTAGACACCACCTGTTGAAATTAACAAGTTAGTTGGGCTAGAAGCTTTCTTCAAGATTCAATTGGTGAGAGGACCAAATGTTCAACCTTATAATGTTGTCCAAATCAAATTCCGCCCCAAACCTGTTACCAACTTTGTTGTTGACGAAGGATGCTCTAATGGTGTAGCTAATTTGAACAATCCGAAAAATAACAACGGAAAAGAGGTAAACAAATACTAATTGAGATGCATAGTCTGGTTGCCAACTTCAGTTAATTTCAATGCTTGATTTTTTCAACATAAATGACCACATATTTTTCGAGAAAAATTTACTTGCTTCGTTTAAGTTTGTTCTTTAAATTCTTGACATACTTTGAGAATGTTATCATAGGTAGTTTCAAAAAGGATGTATGCGGTAGGAAAGGAACAAGGCCATGCTAAATGGAAGGATATGATGTCGGTTGGGTTTTGGCGCACCAAATGTCAACAACTGTGATTCGTTTCGTTGTGTATTGTCCTGATGAAGGTGAAGGGTGTTGGGTTATGGCGCTCCAAATGTCAGCAAATGTGATTCGTTTCGTTGTCTATTAAGGTCAAGGGTGTTACAGTAGACCGAAAGGCAACTGCAATAAATGTGTACTGTTACCTCCCAGTTTCGATCCGTGGTTGTTTGCTTCTTTTTCTACCTTCTTTCTTTAAGTTTATTTGTAGTTGTGATATAATTGTGAACGGCTTACTAGCTGTTTGTTATGTTAGATCTTTGGTTCGTATATTATTCCACTCATTTCTGACATTCCCATCAATTCCATTTCCTTCTACATGTTAATCGAAATTCGTCACATCAGTTCTAAACAAATTAACGAAATGGTAGTACAAGTAAAACAAATAATCATTGTCATGTGTAACTAAATTATGCACCACAGTGTCGATATAAGTACGTAAATGTACGTATCGCTTATTACAGGCTAGCATAATGGTGAGTTCCATATACCTACGTAATGAAGAAATTATATTTGTAGTATTTTTTGGTTTTCGTCTTTCTTGAGTTTATTTTCTTCCAAATTATTATAGTTAGCCTCTTCTCATACATTCCGCAATTTGATATTTGTTGTAACAAAAATCTCCATTTTCGTCGTCCCATCGTAAACATCTAAACCCCAAAATGAAATGTTTTTTTTTTATTTGTAGGCCCCACATATCATATTCACGAGCATTACCCACTAACTACTCTCTACCCCATTTCCTCTCTCTAATCAAACCATCTACACTCACAACACATCAACTTTTTATTAATTGTTCAACCTAATTTTTTTAAGTTTAAGTTGGACGGAGGGAGTATGTATTATTTTGAGAGATGATACAGTGACCGCCGTGCATCGCACGGGTTTCGAAACTAGTCTATGTAAAAAACCGTGTTTTTCCAATTCTTAAGAAAAACACTTTTTTATAAAACTCCAAGTGGTAACCATAGCAAAAACCAGTTTTTCCTAACAATTAGGAAAAATTGATATTAATCAATTTTATCAAGAAGATTCAAAGTGATTAATGCTTAGTGACATTTTTATAAATAATTGGAACTAGGGGTGGCAAATTGTACTCGTCCGTACCAACCAACTCGTATACCAACCGTACCAATTATAATTGGTACAAAGAAGTCAGTATACCGAACTTTTTGGTAGGTAGTACCGTACCATTTTTGTCTAATTGGTTGGTACACGGTATACAATATCGACTTTGGTTAGTATACCATGTACCAACTTTATATATATATATATATAAATATAAATACACACACACACACAGACACACACACACACACACAAATAATACTTCGTCTGATTGTCTACGTACTTGAAATATTCAAAAGGTAGTTTGTTTTTTTTGATATTTATTGATTGTTTTTTTTTAATACGTGTTCTAAAACTAAAAGTATTTTGGGACGAATAGATTATCAAACATTAATTTCCTTTTTCTAACCTTAAGTTGCTTTACTACGATTTAGGAAAAATTCAAACTGCCTTATTGTAATATTTTGGTTTTGGAGTCGTGGTGAATATTATATAAAGTCATTGTATTGTTTAGTTTTCAAAACTTCAGTTGTTCTACTTTTCTTTAGTTTCAAAACTTTATAATTTGTATTTGAGATATATTTTTATGTTATAATGTAAATTTTTATACTAGACAAAAAAGTCTTAACAAAAAAAAAAAGCAACTTTTTTTTTCTTCATCTACATTTGATATATATCGAGTACCAACCGTACCAATAAACTTGGTATACCGACTTTAGTGGTTGGTACTGGTACATATTTTTGTGTACCAAATCATACTTGGTTGGTACACTGTACAAGCAAAATACACTTGGTATAACTACCAATCAACCCCTAATTGGAACTTGTTTTAAAAGATGTGGTGTTTTTTTTTGTAAATAACCGGCACTTTCTTAAAACACGTGGGTGATGTTTTGAAAATAACTGAAACTTATCAACAAACACCACTACCAATGACACTTTTTAACATATGACTAGCACTCTATAAACACATGCACTGACACTTAATAACACATGAATTGATATTTTTAAACACTAGAACTGACACTCCTAAATACTAGAACTGATACTCTATAAATACACGAACTGACACTGTTAAACACTAAAACTAACCCTCTTTAAACATATGTACAGGTACTTAATTACATATGAACAGACACTCGTATATATTACAATTGGTACTCTTAACAAAAATGTCTCTGCGCGTTTTTAAAACAATTTTTCTAAGTGTTGAAAAGAACTTGTTTTTCTAAGGCCTATTCGGTATTTAATATCGAATATTATATTCACGTCCATCAAATTGGTAACCACACCCACCTTAGTAAGTTCACCCATAGTAGTCAAATAATAAAACACCTAACTTAATAAGTAATAACTACACATTTGTATTTGATCTTATGCCTATTCCAAAAACTCTGTAAAATTTTGACACTTCCACTTAATCCATGTGGATTAACACAAAAGAGAACATTTTAGAAGTACTATATGAAAAATGTATGTTGTGTGCATGATTCCAACAATTATCATGTTTTCGGCCAATTATCATGTTTCAACATTGTGCACCATTTGAAAATAAGTATTTGCTCACACGGCGTCTGTTGGGTTTCATAGCCTTCATGTATAGCAGAATTAAACATGAAGAAACCCTAGCCTAGATCCATTAAGAACAGTGATTTATAAAGCATAAGATAAATTAGGACTAACCCTTGTAGTTCAAAATCTTCAATCACAGACTAAGATGTTGAAACAATTTGTGATCCCTGAATGCCACTCATATTCAGAATAAGATTGAGGAAAGATATGAAGGCGGAAGTATGAAAATACCTGTTGAATCTATAGTAGATGTTGTAGGGAGAAAGAGAAGAACAAGTAGGAATTGTGTTCTTCTAAATGATAATGTCTCTTAATCACTCAAAGTCCTCCTAACAAAATGAAGATTATTTAGTTGAGAGAGTAAGAAAATGTAGTAGTCTCTAGGGTTGATGGAAGACCCTTTATTTAGGAGACAAGGTGACATTTCATTTAGGGACCACACCTATTCAATCCTACGCAATATTGATTTACCATTTTACCCATCATAAATAGATAAATCACATTTCAGGGATTCTACACATTGACTATTGTTGACTATACTTTATATTAATATCATAGACATGATTTTATGTATGGAAGTGCTAAATAACTTGTGTTGCAAGCCATAATGTTCTAACAATCTCCCACTTGGGTTGCAAAACAAATTTCTTCCTTTAAATCATGAATATAACATAAATGACAACCCTTATGTGCACTTTGTTGTCATCTATAACAATCTCATCCATTAGCCATATAAGTATAGGACTAAAGGGGCAGTTGTTGTAATTGATTCGCAACTAAACCCACTATAATCACATATACAAATCCTAACTAAATGACATAGATCAAAAGTATAGATGTGTAGCATGGAACTTAATGAATATATACATATTCTTTCAACTAGTCCAACTTTAATCAAATGAGATCAAACTTTAATTATAATAGAACAATAAAATCAAGAACAACATAAACTCCCACTATATTAAAGGTTATCAAAAGTTGTTACACCCATATGAGCAACATGCTCGTGAAACACTAAAGGTGATAACGCCTTAGTAAATAGATCCGCTAACATAGAGTTTGTACCAATAAGTTGTATTTCTATTTGTTCCTTTTGTACCCTTTCTCTTACAACAAGAAACTTAATGTCTATATGCTTAGACTTTGACGAACTCTTATTATTGTTGGAGTACAAAACCACTGCCCTATTGTCACAATATAGCTTAATAAGTCATTCGATGCTATCGACAATACGCAGTCCCTCAATGAATTTACGCAGCCATATAGCTTGATTGGATGCCTCGAAATAAGCAACAAACTCGGCTTCCATGGTAGAGGAAGTAACGAGTGTCTGCTTGGCACTTCTCCAAGAAAATGCTCCACCGGCTAATGTGAAGACATAACCAGACGTTGATTTACGGCTGTCTTGGCATCCAGCAAAGTCGGAATCGGAATACCCAATGATCTCAAGATGATCCGACTTTGAATATGTAAGCATGTAGTCCTTGGTGTTTTGTAAATACCGCATCACTCTTTTGGCTGCAACCCAATGTTCTCTCCCCGGATTGCTTTGGTATCTACCAAGCATTCCAACAATAAAGGCAAGGTCTGGACGAGTACAGACTTGCGCATACATTAAGCTTCCTACTACTGATGCATAAGGGATGTTTTCCATATACTTGGTTTCAAAATTATTTTTGGGACATTGATTAAGACTGAATTTATCTCCTTTAGAAACAGGGGTGTCATGTGGTTTACAGTTTTTCATACTAAACATTTGTATACCTTCTCTATATAGGCCTTTTGTGATAATCCTAAGGTACCTCGTGAGCGATCACGATGTATTTGCATTCCTAATACAAAATATGCCTCACCAATATCTTTCATTTCAAATTTGTTTGAAAGAAATTTTTTAGTTTCTTTAAGAAGGTTCATGTCATTACTAGCAAGCAAAATATCATCCACATATAAGACTAAGAACATAAATTTACTCCCACTGAACTTATGGTATATACAATCTTCACCAAGATTCGTTTCAAAGCCAAATGAAAGAATTACTTGATTAAATTTTAAATACCATTGACGAGAATCTTGCTTGAGCCCATAAATGGATTTCTTAAGTTTACAAACTAATTGATTAGTTTGTTCCAAATCATCCACCATTTCTGGTTTCTTCATATAGATGGTTTCCTCAATGTCTCCATTGAGAAAAGCTATCTTTACATCCATTTGATGAAGCTCAAGATCATAATGTGCCACTAATGTCATAATGATCCTAAAAGAGTTTTTAGAAGATACCGAAGAGAATGTTTCTTTGTAATCAATACCTTCTTTTTTAGTAAAACTTTTTGCAACAAGACGAGCCTTATATCTTTCCACATTACCTTGTGAATCCCTTTTGGTTTTAAATATCCATTTACAACCAATAGGTTTCACATCCTTAGGTAATGGGACAAGATCCCAAACGTCGTTGTCTTTCATAGATTTCAACTCTTCATTAATGGCATTGATCCACTTATGAGAATTAGGAATATTAATGGCTTGATGGAAGGTGAGAGGCTCATCTCCCACTAAGCCTAAGTGTCCTTCATTCTCGGCTAGATATACCTCATAATCATCCGAAATGGCACTTCTTCTTACTCTATTGGATCTCCTTAAGGGCACCGGTTCTTCCTCATTTTGAGGTTGTTGAATTTCCTCATTATGTTCAACATTTTCATGTTGTTCATTATTTATAGGGGAGTCAATATTTTGAATTATATGTTCCTCTTGAATTTCAGGTACAAGTACTTGATTTCCAATTGGAACTACTAAGGGAAGAGGTATAGAAATGGATTCCTCTTCCTCTTCCTAAAATTCAAAATTATTATTCCTGATTTCCCCTCTAAATTCAACATCCTCAAAAAACCTAGCATTTCCCGTTTCAAAAAAGGTTCTAGTTTTCGGGTTATAAAATTTATAGCCCCTAGATCTCTCGGCATACCCCACAAAATAGCTACTAATTGTCTTAGCGTCCAGTTTGCCCTCATTAGGCCTTAGGCCTAGGTTCTGCTGGACAACCCCATACATGAATATGATTTAGGGACGGTTTCTTATTCGTCCATAATTCATAAGGGATTTTATTATTAGTAGGCTTAGAGGGAGCCCTATTGAGAAGATAGGTTGCGGTTTTTAAAGCATCGCCCCATAATGAGTGAGGTAAAGAGGTACAATAAACCATACTTCTTACCATATCCTTAAGGATTCTATGACATCTCTCAGCTACACCATTCATGCTAGGCGTACCCGGCATAGTGTAGTGAGGGACAATCCCACACTCTTCAAGATAGCGAGCAAAAGGACCCGAACGTTGTTCCCCCAAACCGTCATTCCGACCATAGTATTCACCACCACGATCGGATCTAACGTTCTTAATAGTCTTACCTAGTTGGTTTTCAACTTCGGCCTTGAAAGACTTGAAAACGTCCAAAGATTGAGACTTTTCATGAAGTAAATAAATGTATCCATATCGAGAGTAGTCGTCTATGAACGTAATAAAGTATTGTTGACCATTCCAAGAAGGAGTAGGGAATGGCCCACAAATATCCGTATGTATTAGTTCTAAGACTCTTGATGCTCTCGAGGATACCTTTCTCTTTTTGTTTGTAAACTTTCCTTTTAGGCATTCAATGCAAAAGTCTTTTTCAAGAATATCAAGTTTATTTATGATTCCCTCTGACACAATCTTGTCAATTCTTCTTTTGGAGATATGACCTAAACGCCTATGCCATAAGGTATAAGAATTTTCACTTGAAAACTTTTGCTTTTTACTTTTAGTTTCATTATTATGGGACTCATTTATTATTTGAGTAGTGTTAAGCAAATAAATATTATCATTACTTGATAAAGTACTAGTACCAACAATAATGGAATTAAAATAAAGATCACATCTATTATTACCAAACGAACAAGAGTAACCCTCTTTGTCCAAAACTGTGATAGATATTAAATTCCTTCTAAATGAAGGTACAATAAATGTATTATTTAGTACAAAATAATATCCAGTACTTAATAACAATCTAAAGGTCCCTATGCCTATAACTTCAACCGGGTTCCCAGCTCCCATATAGATGAATCTTTCATATTCGCTAGGTCTTGGGTAATTTAGGCAACCCTGCATAGACATACTTATGTGAGTTGTTGCATCAGAATCCAACCACCATGTATATGTAGGAATTGAAACTAAATTAGCCTCAGTACAAACAAGACCAAATGACATACCTTTCTTAGCACGCCAAGCGTGATACTTAGGGCAGTCATACTTCATGTGCGTTAGGTCCTTGCAAAAGAAGCACTTCTTTTCTTTATGATCGTTAGATCCCTTAGGCTTCTTGTTGCTTGTTACCGCAATTTATTTCCCTCTTCTCTTAGTCCCATGAGAAGAGGTAGATGCTAAATAAGCACTTTCTACCTTAGATTGCTTCAACCTATCTTCCTCTTGTGTCAAATTAATTCATTAATATTCCACTTATCCTTTTGACAATTATAGGTCACTTCAAAGTGACCAAACTGAGGAGGAAGGGAGATCAAAACTAAATGCACGAGAAGATCTTCCGATATCTCTAACTTAAGTGCTTTTAGATTTGTCGAAAGGTGAAGCATTTCTAAGATGTACTCCCTAAGATTTTCGGCACCCTTGTACTTCATGGAAACAAGTTTCCTTAGGGTAGAACTTGTTTCTGACTTTTTGCTTTTTGCAAAGCGTTCTTCAAGGGTCTCAAGAAAAGTCTTAGCATCGACGTCCTCGGGAACACTGTTAAAAAAGGTTTCCGGGACGACATTTTTCATAATCATTAGGCTCACGCGATTGGAGAGTTTCCATTTCTCAGTATATAAGCGGTCCTCAGGGGTGCTTTCATCATTAAGAGGAATAGGAAACGGCTCCCTAAATACGAGATCTATATCCATACAGCTTAAGATCATTACAATTTTGTTTTTCCAAGTTTTAAAGTTTGTCCCATTTAGCATTGGAATAGTACTCATCGCAGCAGTAATTGACGAAGCATTAAGTAAATCTGATGGGAATCAAGAACAAGAATGAATACAAAACATTATAAGTAACTACATTATGAATAAATGATTAATTATATCAAATGAAATCCATCAATAAGTCAATTAACATGACATCAAAACTAATCTTTGGATTGCGAGTTGATTCATAAATAATTGACTTTGATAACAAGTAATTTGAACAATGTTTGATTAAATGCTTAATCTTCCTTTGGGTAGTTTTAAGCATTTAACAAAACAACTTAATGTTCGTTTTATTTGTCATCACATGAATGCTCAAGTTTAGTCAAATGTCAAGATCTTCTTTGGAAAATTCAAGTCATTCACATATTAACTTAAACATTCAACACATTAACAATTTTGTGTTTAAATAACGTTAATCACTTAGGTGATAATATTATTTAAATAATGAATAAAATTGTTTAAGCATATAATTAATCGAGGCTTTATGGTTTGAAAAACGCATGTTTTGTCCAAAGGGGAAAACAAAGATTGTGCAGAAAATTGAAAAATCCATAAACTGTGAACAGTGTTTGCACGGCCGAGCGAAGGAAATGACACGGTCGAGCATCACTTTTACAGAAACATTGTTTTTCGACATATTGTACACGGCCGCGCTAAACAAAACGCACGACCGTGCTGCTCGGCCGAGCATAGGAAAGGACACAGCCGAGCACCATTAATCAGAAACTTTTGCCTTTTCGACTTTCAATGCACGACCGTGGAAAAACAAACGCACGACCGTGCAAGTCTTGGTCCGACCGGGCATAACCAAAGACCCGCCCGGGTTATTCAATAGATCCGACTGGACTCGACCAAAGGTCCCGCCGGATGATGTCATTTTTAGCGCCGTTTCATGTGCTCGGCCGAGCAGATCACAAGACTCGGCCGATCAGGCCATTTTCTGCACTTTCTGAATTTTGTTTTAAACTTTCCCAAAATTAATGAATGGCAAGTAGATCCACATGGTATGTACTTAAAACATAAAAACACGCTATTTAGGATAATATTGCTTTTAAAATTAATGGAATCAAGTAAGTAGATCCACACAGTGTTCTAAAAAGCGTCCTGGGCGGCCGCCTAGGCGCTGGTCAGTGGTGCACTGCCGCGATTACCACCAAGTCGTCGGAAAAAGGCGCCCCTTCCTTTAGGCGGCGGATTAGGCGGATTCGGCGGTGATTAGGCGGCCAAGGCGCTGCTTAGGCGGTCTAGGCGTCGTTGACTGCCTCAAATCGGCCTCGAAACTGGTCGTCAGAAATTGAATTTGTGGTCGCCGTCGATGCTGTGAGGCCGGAAAACGGATTTCGGCGATAGTTTGTTCATTATTTGAATGGGCTGAGAGAGAAAGGAAGAAAATGGGGGAGAAAGAGAAGAACGAAGGATAAGAGAGAGACAGCGCAAAGTAAGAGACGAAAGAGAAAACGGGCAAACGGCGCTGATGAGATGAGAAGATGGGTAAAAGAGGACGGCGCTGAGAGGAGAAAGTAGAAACTATTGAGAGACAATACAAAGTTAGGGTTCTTTAAAAAAATTGAAGGGCCATCTAGTATGGGCCATCTAGAAGGGCCCCAAATATTGACTCAAGTTGGGACTAGTTAGTTGTGTGGGCTGGAATGTTTATGTTTCTTTCTTTCTCATGTCTTGTGTTTTTGTTTTTGTGTGTATATATTTGTGACTTATATTATCTCTCCGTCTCGAAATAATTGTAGTTATTAAAATTAAATGTTAAAAAAAATATTAATACATAAGAGTTAGGACTACTGATATGAAAATATTTAAAATTTATGTGTAAATCCTCAACCCCGCCTAGGCCCCGCCTAGTACCCGCCTAGGCCCCTAGGCGCTAGGCCCGGCTTCGTCGCCTAGGCCCCGCCTAGCGCTTTTTAGAACACTGGATCCACATGGTATGCACTAAAACATAAAACCATGTTATGAAGGGATAGTCAAACTTGAACCATTGAGTTTAATGAAACAAAATTTTTCAAACCATTTCTTTAAAACTTATATGATGAATATCAGCACTATATGAATGAATTAGTACTTCTAAACAACATCAAAACTTGATGATTCAACAGGAAAAATGAATCAAAAGCGTTTTAAGGCTTTCCAAAAGAACTCAAACTCAAACCAAAATATGAGCGGGCTCTGATACCAATTGTTGAAACAATTTGTGATCCCTGAATGCCACTCATATTCAGAATAAGATTGAGGAAAGAGATGAAGGCAGAAGCATGAAAATACCTGTTGAATCCATAGCAGATGTTGTAGGGAGAAAGTGAAGAACAAGTAGGAATTGTGTTCTTCTAAATGATAATGTCTCTTAATCACTCAAAGTCTTCCTAACAAAATGAAGATTATTTAGTTGAGAGAGTAAGAAAATGTAGTAGTCTCTGGGGTTGATGGAAGACCCTTTATATAGGAGACAAAGTGACATTTCATTTAGGGACCACACCTATTCAATCCTAAGCAATGTTGATTTACCATTTTGCCCATCATAAATAGATAAATCACATTTCAGGGATTCTACACATTGACTATTGTTGACTATACTTTATATTAATATCATAGACATGATTTTATTTATGGAAGTGCTAAATAACTTGTGTTGCAAGCCATAATGTTCTAACATAAGATACTAAGCAAAGTATCCTCTATTGGTGATCCACACTTGAACGGATCCAAGAACACCTTCTTGGACTTGATTGCTAGATCCTTAGGCTTGAAAACTTTAAGAACTCCTTATCCTCTATGGAATAAAATAATCCCTCTCAATATGTGTGTTATTCTCTCTAAGAAAGCTTTGTGATTTCTTGAATCATCAACTAAGTCTCTCAAACCCGGACACACTTATTTATACTGGGATAGGTCTGATTCCTTTAGGGTTTAGGACTTCTTGTCACACAAGAAATTTCCTAAAACTGAACCAGTGCAGGATAGGAGCCGTACGGCGCCCTACCAGGTGTATGCCGGCTTGGCCGCCGTACGGTCTCTATTCCTGTATTCCTTTTATTTTCAACATTTAATTATACATTCTGCGTGTGTGACCCAATAGGATTATACTAAGTTGCCAACGGGTTTGACCAGTCATATCCCGTAAGTCATAATTAGATTCTAGCAAACCTTTTATGACTCCGCAAATAGTATAACTGTGCAGCCCAAAGTTCATCCTCTGTAGTATAAGTCACAATCCCTTTGTCCACGATGTCTATTGAATACAAGTCATGGTCTATAGTCAACTTGTCTTTATTCAATGCTTTCTCGTTTCCGAATATATTGATTGGTTCAAATGTCTTGATCTCATCAATCCATTTGGGTTCGGCCAAACACTTTCATCAATATCATTCTACGAGATGCCTAAGCTTGACATCTCTCCGAAGAGGGACAAATCCATTTGGCTTATTATTCTTCCCTACTTGAATCTGATTGTGCCAATCATATCCTTTATAACTACCCGGTTAAAGGTAGCGTTTGAATATGTCAAACATAATGTTCATCAAGTGGAAGACTATAATAACTTCATATCAAAGGACTCAAATGAAATAAATACCATGAGATTTATCTATGACAATGACCATGACATAAATCTCATATAGCGGGTCATGTCCAGTACCTTGTTCCAAACAAGTACCCATAAGTCTAACATAAGCATCCCATGATTATTTAGACTTATACTAGTGCTTCATAAGTACTAGGGACAGAGATTATTATAAACAAAACATGTAACAATAATAATAATCAAACATCTCTTTATTAAATGAATAAAACGATAACAAATATACGTTCAAATAACGTGCCTAGGGCATATACACCAACAATCTCCCACTTGCACTAGGCCCACTCTCCAACGTATCTAATACCCATGGACCTAACATGACCATCATGTTTAGCTTGTGAAAGACCCTTTGTTAGTGGATCTGCTATGTTATCATCAGTTGGTACTTTGCATATTTTTATGTCTTCCCTCTCCACGATTTCTCGAATGAGATGAAAACGCCTAAGTATGTGTTTAGATCTTTGATGTGATCTTGGTTCCTTTGCTTGAGCAATAGCACCGTTATTATCTTAATAAAGGTTTATTTGATTAGAAATACTTGGAACCACCTCAAGTTCTCCAATGAACTTCTTGATCCAAACAGCTTCCTTTGCAGCATCCGATGCAGCTATGTACTCAGCTTCAGTTGTAGAATCAGCTACTGTACTTTGCTTAGAACTGTTACAGCTTACATCAGCATAATTTAACATAAACACAAATCCAGATTGCGATCTGCTATCATCCTTGTCAGTTTGGAAGTGTGCATCTGTGTAACACCTTACAACGAGATCATCTTCCATACCTCCGTAGATCAAGAACGATTCTTTATTCCTTCTCAAGTACTTAAGAATCGACTTGACGACTATCCAGTGATTTTCACCGGGAGGTATCTACTCGTCATGCTCAAAGCATAAGATACATCCGGTCTAGTACAAATCATGGCATACATGATGGATCCAATTGCGGATGCATATGGGATTCCATTCATTCTCTCACGCTCATCAGTAGTCTTAGGACACTGATTCTTGCTAAGAGTTACACCATGTAACACTGGAAAATTTCCTCTCTTAGAGTTTTCCATGCAGAATCTCTTTAGGATTTTGTCAATGTATGTACTTTGACTTAAGCCAAAAAGCTTCTTTGATCTATCTCTATAGATCTTAATACCAAGGATATATGCGGCTTCTCCCATATCTTTCATTGCGAAACATTTCCCTAACCAAGTCTTGACAGACTGAAGTGTAGGAATATCATTTCCAATGAGTAATATGTCATCCACATATAATATTAGAAACGCCACTATGCTCCCACTAATTTTCTTGTATACACAAGGTTCATCTTCGTTCTTGATGAAGCCAAACTCTTTGACTGATTCATCAAAATGGAGATTCCAACTCCTTGAAGCTTGCTTCAATCCATAAATGGATTTCTGTAATTTGTATACTTTAGAATTTTGCACAAAACCTTCGGGTTGTGTCATGTACACATCCTCTTGAAGATTTCCATTCAGGAAAGCGCTTTTGACATCCATTTGCCATATCTTATAGTTATAATATGCTTCTATGGCAATCAAAATTATGATAGACTTGATCATCGCTACAGGTGAAAAGGTTTCATCATAGTCAACACCATGAATCTGCCTATAACCTTTCGCTACAAGTCTATCTTTGTAAGTATGCACCTTCCCATCCATATAAGTCTTCTTCTTGAAGACCCATTTGTATCCTAGGGTTTTTACACCTTCGGGTGCATCAATCAAGTTCCAAACTTGATTATCTTTGTCGCGCCCCAGACCCGTGGTCCTACTTGGCCCCACGCTCGGGACACGAGTGGAAGACGTTATAACATACTTTTGAAAATTTTTCGAAATGTACCTTTATAAAGTTTAACAAAATCACACTTGAAGTTCAAAGACTTCATCTAACTTTAAACAAACTTTACAACCAACTTTCACAACGAAAGTACTTAGCCCGAAGGCTTACAAACCTTTAAACAAATGTACATACACCAACATGATCCAAAATAGGTGTGACAATAGGAAGTACGGGTACTCTACCCAAAAGGTTTTACATTTATATAATGTAACCTTAACAAAACAAGTCCCAACTCTAACCACTCCAATGTCCTCCCGTGCCAAGTGTCCTATCCCCTAGACCCGCCTTTATCTAAAACAGTAAACAAATAAAGGGTGAGAATAAATCTCAGTAAGCTACTAAAATGCAACTACGTTTCATGCTAAAATGATAATCATAAAGAATAGTATCATAGCAATCACATAGCACATAGTATGAGAGATAACATCAACTCATATACCACAATTAACAAAAAGGCCACACTCAAGTGGATTCCAAGCCAAGGTTTACCCAATAACATAACTGTCTGAGAATACCATCTGAGAAAACCAACTGAGAAAAACCATCTGAGCAGCATAAATAGCTGAACCGGGATCCCGAAAACCAAACCATAACCATAAGAACCCAAGTAACAATGGGGAAATATGACACAAAGTCATAACCCAAATGCTCACCAAAGGGAGCGATTCATCCTATCCAAGGCCAATCTGGACTGGGGAAACAGAGAAGGCACAGTGGACACCTTATAGTGAACTTGGCTTGTGTGCCACTATAATTCTCCCACCGCCTGACACGAGGTACCAATCGAAAACCTTATAGTGAACATAACTTGTACCACTATAATTCTCCCATTGCCTGATTCCACAACAAGACCAGCTGGACTTTCCACAAGAAGCACAGTAATGAATACTTGCTAAACAACAACAACCAGGCAATGATTCTAAAATAAGGAACCAAGCCAAACACATCAAAAGATGTACATAAAGGATCACTCACAAAGAGTCTACAACAACATGATTCAAGGTCACAATACATTCTTGCACATACTTGAACACCCTTTTCATTAACCATGACAATATCCCAGGACACTCATATATTGGTCTTAGACAATACCCTAAGGATTAAACCAAAGATAACCTTCTATATCTTACCTTAACCAAACTATAAGATTCAGGGGAAAGTGTGCGGCCGCCCAAAACAGGGTGTGCGGTCGCACACATTCTGTTTTCCCAAGAACAAAATCTTCCAGATAAGCGTGCGGCCGAACGCCCCTTTTGGGCGGCCGCCCAACACACTCGACATGCAAAAACCCAAAATGATTTATACCCCTTCCGTTTCATCGTCCCAAAAGTACAACACTAACGTTTATAACTTTATTAAGACTACAAAATTCATCTCAAAACAACTTTAATAGTACTTTGAACCCAACCAAACCAACATACTAAATACTCCCTTTGTCCCAAAATTACAAGTATAACAAATATTACCCAAATCAAAAAATAACAATTACAAGTATTAGGTATAACATATATGACCATTTTAACATTTAAAGGGGAATTAGTAACTTACCTATTTCTGAAAAAAGTATCGCTGAAATAAGTTTTGTTCGGGTAGAAATGACCTATTCAACGCCCTGATCATTTTTATATAATTAGTTTTAAAAACGAATAAGTAAATAAAAAGAATTAAATCGAAATGGGTTGAACTTACCTTATTTTTCTTAACCTAAGTTGAACGAGGAAGAAATGTTGCTGAAAGTATACACAGAGAAGGAGGGGGAAGAGATAAGTTATAAGAAAATTTTACCCATTTTTATACTTTAGTCACTGGACTTTCATTTTCAACACTTAAGCCCCTTAACTTATATTTTCACAAAGGACCCTAAAGTTTCAACTTCATCATTTAACTCCTTTAATCATTATTATTACCAACTAAGTAAATAACACAAATAATCAAGTAAGATGTGCAAATCATAAAATATGATGCAACACATAAAATGCACACAAAATGTCAAATTAAAATCCCCAAAAATATAAAATAAATAGGGATGGGTTTTGGGGTCGCTACAATCACTCCCCCTTAAAGAAAATTCGTCCCGAATTTTAGGGTTACTTACCTAGGCCCTCAAACAACCAAGGGTACTTTCTCTCGATTTCCTCCCGAAGTTCCCAAGTTGATTCTTCCACATTATGGTTCCCCCACACAACTCAAACAAGAGGAATACTCTTATTTCTCAATTCTTGGACTTTAGAATCAATCACTTGGACTGGATGTTCCTCATAAGACATACTCGGCTCAATATCTTCGGGTACCTCAGATAAAACATGAGAAGGATCATACACATACTTCCGAAGCATAGAGATATAAAACACATTATGGATCTTATCAAGAGAAGGAGGTAATGCAAGACGATAGGCACGATCTCCCACTCTTCCAAGAATCTCAAACGGACCAATATACCTCGGAGCAAGCTTGCCTTTCTTTCCATATCTTCGAATACCAAACTTAGGGGAAACCTTCAAAAACACAAAGTCACTTTTTTCGAACTCAAGGTCTCGCCTTCGATAATCGGCATAGCTTTTCTGTCTACTCTGGGCAGTACGCAAACGATCACGAATAAGTTTAACCTTCTCAACTGAATCATTAACCATCTGAACACCCCAAATCTTGGCTTCTCACACTTCATCCCAACAGATAGAAGATCGACATTTCCTCCCATACAAGGCTTCATAAGGAGCCATCCCAATACTGGACTGAAAACTGTTATTATAAGCAAACTCTACGAGAGGCAAATGAATATCCCAAGAATCTGCAAAATCAACTGAACAAGCCCTCAATATGTCCTCAAGAATCTGAATGGTTATTTCTGACTGACCATCTGTTTGAGGATGAAAAGCAGTAATGAACCTCAATTCTGAACCCAAAGCCTTCTGAAATGCTTGCCAAAACCGAGATGTGAATCTAGGGTCACGATCAGACACAATGCTCACTGGAACTCCATGTAACCTCACGATCTCATTAATGTACAAAGTTGCAAGCCTTTCCATAGAATAACCAATCTCAATAGGTAGAAAATGAGAAGACTTTGTCAATCTATCAACAATCACCCAAACTGCATCAAACCTTCTTCGAGTACGAGGTAACCCTGTCATAAAATCCATAGTAACACGTTCCCACTTCCATTCCGGAATCTCTAACGGTTGAAGCAATCCTGCGGGCCTTTGATGTTCAGCTTTAACTTGTTGACATGTTAAACACTTGGATACATAATCCACTATTTCCCTCTTCATATTATTCCACCAAAAGTGTTGCTTCAAATTCTGATACATTTTAGTATTCTCGGGATGAATAGTATACCTCGATTTATGGCCTTCATCAAGAACTTGGTGTTTAATCCCATCAACATTAGGCACACACAATCGACCTCTGAAAGTCAATACCCCTTCAGAACTGAGGGAGAAATCCTCAAATTTACCATCTTTGATTTTATCCATAATCTTTACCAACTCCGGGTCATCCTTCTGAGCTTCCTTTATTTGTTGAATTAAAGTTGGTAATACTCTAATGTTCGCAAAAATAGCTCCATGCTTTGATTCATAAGGACTCTAATCTCGAGCATCCTCCAACATCTTCCATTCCCGCACCATCAATGAAGCTACATAAGACTTCCGGCTAATAGCATCGGCTACCACATTTGCCTTGCCCGGATGATAAGAAATGGTGCAATCATAATCCTTCAACAGCTCCATCCATCTTCATTGTCTATTATTCAACTCTTTCTGGGAGAAAAGATACTTCAAACTCTGATGATCTGTGAAAATCTCAAACTTTGCTCCATAAAGATAATGTTTCCACTTGTGCAACGCAAAGACAATAGCCGCAAGCTCCATATCATGGGTAGGATAATTCTGCTCACTCGGAGTCAACTTCCTCGAAGCATATGCAATCACCCTTCCATTTTGCATTAATACACACCCGAGGCCTTCTTTAGAAGCATCACTATATATTACCAAATCATCATTACCATTTGGTAGGGCAAGAATAGGAGCTGTAGTCAATCTCTTCTTCAACTCTTCAAAGCTAACTTGACATTTTTCATCCCACACATAAAGAACATTCTTTCGAGTCAACTGAGTCAAGGGAGTTGCAATCTTACAAAACCCCTCAATGAACCTTCTGTAGTACCCAACTAACCCCAAGAAGCTTCGAATTTATGTAACTGATTCTGGTCTCTTCCAATTCACAATAGCCTCAACTTTGGATGGATCAATTGATATACCTTTATTATAAATCACGTGCCCAAGAAAAGATACTTCATTGAGCCAAAAAGCACACTTACTGAATTTAGCAAACAACTGCTTCTCACGAAGAATAGATAAAACCATTCGTAAATGATGTTCATGTTCCTCCCGGGACTTGGAATAAACAAGAATATCATCAATAAATACAACCACGAAGGTATCAAGATAAGGTTTAAAGACCCTATTCATCATATCCATAAAAACAGTCGGAGCATTAGTCAACCCGAAAGGCATAACAAGAAACTCATAATGACCATATCTACTACGAAAAGCAGTTTTAGAAATGTCTTCAGAACGGATTTTCAACTGGTGGTACCCACTCCTCAAGTCAAGTTTTGAAAATACAACCGACCCTTGAAGTTGATCAAATAAATCATCAATATGAGGAAGCGGATATTTGTTCTTTATAGTTACCTGATTCAGCTTTCTGTAATCAATACACAATCTCAAGGACCCATCTTTCTTTTTGACAAATAATACTGGAGCTCCCCACGGGGATACACTAGGACGAATGAATCCTCGATCAAGTAGCTCTTGTAACTGAACCTTCAACTCTTTCAATTCCGTTGGGGCCATTCTGTAAGGTGCCTCAGATATAGGAGCCGTACCTGGAAGTAAGTCAATACAGAACTCGATTTCCCGGTCAAGAGGCATAGCATACTCAGAAGAAAATACATCTGAAAATTCTTTAACAATAGGCACATCCTCAATATCAGGAACCCTTTTAGTAGTATCCAAAACACTAGCCAAATACCCCGCACAACCATGGTTCAACAACTTTCTAGCCTTCACATAAGAAATAATTTGAATCTCTCTACCCCAAGGAACAGTTTCAAAAGTAAATTTAGGAACATTAGGGATAGAAAATGTGACCACTTTTTTAGCACAATCAACAGACGCATGATATTTACCCAACCAATCCATACCCAAGATAATATCAAAATCTTGTAATGGTAAGATAACTAAATCAGCAGGTAAAACATGCTCACGTATATGCACATCACAAGAATGCAACACCTCATTGGTCACCAAACGCTCCCCTATAGGAGTAGACACCTCTAACACATAAGGTAGAGATTCAGAAGACAAATTCAATCGAGAAGCAAAATGCACAGACACATAAGAATACGATGAGCCAGGGTCTATAAGTGTACGTGCCCTCAAACTAGACACAGAAATAATACCTCCTATCACATTAGAGGAATCTGAAGCCTGTTGTTGAGAAATGGCAAAAACACGACCCTGAACCTTAGGCTTTCCTGAAGAATCCCTCTTCTGGCCCTGAGAAGACCCAACTACACTTCCCGATACCTGCATCTTAAACTTAGGGCAATCCCTTTGAAAATGACCCAACTGACCACAGTTCAAACATTTGCCCTGTTTCTTCCAACATCTTTCTTCTGAATGCCCTTCTTTCTGACAATAATTACAGACTCCTCTACTCTGACTCCCTGAAGTGTTACTTTGATTTCTATTACCTGACTGTCTTTGAAAAGACCCTTTAAATTGTGAAGATCCACCTTGATTTCCTCTATTATCACCACGTTGTTGTTGTTGCCTAACTTGCTTCCCTGCGCCTAACAACTCCATTTTCTTCTTATGTTCCTCAATATCATGCTCCACCTGGTAGGCTCGATCAACCGCATCTTGAAAATCTTGCAACTTGTGATACTAGCTGAGTTCTAATCACAGTTTTCAAACCTTTCACAAACCTCATAGCCTTTCTCTCCTCAGTTGCCACTAAGTGAGTACAATACCTGGACAACTCTGAAAACTTAGCTGAATACTGAGCAACTGACATAGAACCTTGTTCCAAGCTAAGAAACTCAATATCCTTCCTGTCTTGATCTACTCGGGGAATGAAGTGTTCTTTAAACTTTCCCAGAAAATTCTCCCAAGTGTAAGGTACATGAGTCTCATCCCATTTAGTTTTCAAAGCTTTCCACCAATGCTCGGCAGCTCCATTCAGCTTATAAGTAGCAAACCTGACTTGATCTTCCTCAGAACATCTCAAAGCATCAAAGATCTTTTTCATTGATTCAATCCACCTTTCAGTCTTAGATACATCAGGCTCTCCATCATACTCCATAGACTTCATTTTCAGAAACTGTTCTAGGCCATATCTTGGTGGTACATGTTCCCTCTCTTGCCTCTGATCATTTAAAGTTTTCATTGCTGCTTCAAACATTCCTTGAAACATAATTCGAGCCTCTTCTCTAGCATCCCCTTGCCCCGAAGAACCAGCCTGATCTCCTTCATTCTCAACCATTTTGAATGAACACCTGCATAAAACACTCAACGTTACTCACTCTATACTCTACTACCCTCCTAGGTCATTTAGTCATTCTAGACCATCTACAACCTAGCTCTGATACCAACTGTCGCGCCCCAGACCCGTGGTCCTACTTGGCCCCACGCTCGGGACACGAGTAGAAGACGTTATAAAACACATTTGAAATTTTTTCGAAATGTACCTTTATAAAGTTTAACAAAATCACACTTGAAGTTCAAAGACTTCATCTAACTTTAAACAAACTTTACAACCAACTTTCACAACGAAAGTACTTAGCCCGAAGGCTTACAAACCTTTAAACAAATGTACATACACCAACATGATCCAAAATAGGTGTGACAATAGGAAGTACGGGTACTCTACCCAAAAGGTTGTACATTTACATAATGTAACCTTAACAAAATAAGTCCCAACTCTTACCACTCCAACGTCCTCCCATGCCAAGTGTCGTAGCCCCTGGACCCGCCTTTATCTAAAACAGTAAACAAATAAAGGGTGAGAATAAATTTCAGTAAGCTACTAAAATGCAACTACGTTTCATGCTAAAATGATAATCATAAAGAATAGTATCATAGCAAGCACATAGCACATAGTATGAGAGATAACATCAACTCATATACCACAATTAACACAAAGGCCACACTCAAGTGGATACCAAGCCAAGGTTTACCCAATAACATAACTGTCTGAGAATACCATCTGAGAAAACCAACCGAGAAAACCATCTGAGCAGCATAAATAGCTGATGCCGGGATCCCGAAAACCAAACCATAACCATAAGAACCCAAGTAACAATGGGGAAATATGACACAAAGTCATAGCTCAAATGCTCACCAAAGGGAGCGATTCATCCCATCCAAGGCCAATCTGGACTGGGGAAACAGAGAAGGCACAGTGGACACTTTATAGTGAACATGGCTTGTGTGCCACTATAATTCTCCCACCGCCTGACACGAGGTACCAATGGAAAACCTTATAGTGAACTTAACTTGTACCACTATAATTCTCCCATTGCCTGACTCCACAACAAGACCAGCTGGACTTTCCACAAGAAGCACAGTAATGAATACTTGCTAAACAACAACAACCAGGCAATGATTCTAAAATAAGGAACCAAGCCAAACACATCAAAAGATGTACATAAAGGATCACTCACAAAGAGTCTACAACAACATGATTCAAGGTCACAATACATTCTTGCACACACTTGAACACCCTTTTCATTAACCATGACAATATCCCAGGACACTCATATATTGGTCCTAGACAATACCCCAAGGATTAAACCAAAGATAACCTTCTATATCTTACCTTAATCAAACTATAAGATTCAGGGGAAAGTGTGCGGCCGCCCAAAACAGGGTGTGCGGTCGCACACATTCTGTTTTCCCAAGAACAAAATCTTCCAGATAAGTGTGTGGCCGCACGCCCCTTTTGGGCGGCCGCCCAACACACTCGACAGGCAAAAACCCAAAACAATTTATACACCTTCCGTTTCATCGTCCCAAAAGTACAACACTAACGTTTATAACTTTATTAAGACTACAAAATTAGTCTCAAAACAACTTTAATACTACTTTGAACCCAACCAAACCAACATACTAAATACTCCCTTTGTCCCAAAATTACAAGTATAACAAATATTACCCAAATCACAAAATAACAATTACAAGTATTAGGTATAACATATATGACCATTTTAACATTTAAAGGGGAATTAGTAACTTACCTATTTCCGGAAAAAGTATCGCTGAAATAAGTTTTGTTCGGGTAGAAATGACCTATTCAACGCCCTGATCATTTTTATATAATTAGTTTTTAAAACGGATAAGTAAATAAAAAGAATTAAATCGAAATGGGTTGAACTTACCTTTTCTTTCTTAACCTAAGTTGAACGAGGAAGAAATGTTGCTGAAAGTATACACAGAGAAGGAGGGAGAAGAGATAAGTTATAAGAAAATTTTACCCATTTTTATACTTTAGTCACTGGACTTTCATTTTCAACACTTAAGCCCCTTAACTTATATTTTTACAAAGGACCCTAAAGTTTCAACTTAATCATTTAACTCCTTCAATCATTATTATTACCAACTAAGTAAATAACACAAATAATCAAGTAAGATGTGCAAATCATAAAATATGATGCAACACATAAAATGCACACAAAATGTCAAATTAAAATCCCCAAAAATATAAAATAAATAGGGATGGATTTTGGGGTTGCTACAATCTTTAATGGATTGTAATTCGGATTCCATGGCTCCAGGCCACTTATCCGAATCAGGAGATGACATATCACCATTCTCAATGATTACCACATCATTACTTTCCGTCACAAGAAATCTATATCTCTCGGGTTCGGAACGTATCTGTAAGGATCCTCCCCCCCCCTCGGGGAGAAACGGGGGTTCGCTCAAGGAAGAAAAGCCAAACACGTGAACTAAACATATTTAACGGAGTCGCCACATTTGTTAACTTTTAACCCAACAAATAAAAATGGTTAGAGATTAATGAGTTTGGAGGTCACGTTATGACTTGGGAAGAGTTTGACGTCACCCAAGTCGCCTCGGACAAAGCCGAGTCTCCCTTATGTTTGTTAACGAAAAGTGCATGTGTGTGTGTGTGTTTTTAACGGAAAATTGTAGTTTTAACTGGTTATTGATTTTTAACTGAAAACGGGGGCTTATTTGTATAGATATTGACAAAACAAGACGGAAAGGAAAAAAGGTCCCTCTGACCCAACTTAGCCGTACGGCTAAGAGGGGTCTTCCCGGGGATTTTAACAGTTTATCAGGAAACAGTCCAGTTCCAGGCAGAAACAGAGCATTCTGCAGGAACTGGACCAAAATGTTCTGATTCCAGTTTATGTTTTAACCAAAATACATAAATAAACTCATTCCTATGCTCTTTGATCATCAAATGAACCTCAAAAACATGGATTTAAGGGTGATCAAGGTAATCATTGGAGAAATATCAAGAAAGGTGGCAAACATGCCCTTTTGAACCAAAGTGACCATTTGATGAGTAAAGATTGGAACTTTACCATCAAAATGGCCCTTTTATGCAAGTTAATCCATTAGGGACAAAAATATAACATAAAGATTGAATCTTTATGACCCAAACTTGGGGATTTTGGGCTAAATCAAAAATGGGGATGATAAAGATTAAGACTTTATCCCCAAACATGATCATCATGGCCAAGATCATTCAATATAAACATAAATATATATATATGCTTTCACCATATAAATGGATCCTTAAGCTTTTTATAACAAGGAACTAACAAATCATGATCATCCTAGGTTTTAACCACTTCTCATACCAAGATGGAGGGCACCTTGAATCATTTCATGATTTGGATCACGATATATATATATATATATATATATATATATATGTAGCAATATATGTGCTTGAATGGACAAGTCTTACAAGAATATAAAAGTGCTTGAATGGACAAGGCTTGCAAGGTAAAAATAAAGAGAAATATAAGAACATAAACAAGATATTCAAGAAATAAAAATAATTTTGAGATGGAGAGAAGATGGGGAGAAGGAGGCTTCACCTATGGTGGGGTTCTTGCCTATCTTCCTCTCTTTTCACTCAATTTGTATGGTGGTTTGCTCTCAGTTTTTGATTCTGCAGAGTTTCCACTCTTTAATCACAATTTCTCCCCCCTGAAATGATCAGCAAGGGTCTCAATTTATAGGGACTGAAGGTGCCTAAACCAGCCGTACAGCTAGGCCCCTCTAGTACCCAAATCATCCGTACGACTCAGCCTGGTGAGCTTCTAGATTTTTCCAAATTTAATTCCAAAGCAGTCCTAGAATTTTCAGTTTATCCTAGTGAGGTCCTAGCCTATCAGTTTATCCCTGAATGGTGCTAAGAATTCCTCTAAAGTTGGTTGGTTTCAGATTGGGGTACTTACAGTATCCTACTAGATTTGCGAGTTACTTATGTATCTTGAACAGGTTCCACAACTCGTTGTGGGACTTGTTCTTGTTCCACCATCGGTTCAATGTTATTTTCGGGTTCTCAAATTTCTTCAAGATTTATTTTACTCCCACTAATTCTTTTGGAAATAAACTCTTTCTCTAGAAAAGTCCCACCACGAGCAACAAACACTTTGTTCTCTGTGCGGTTGTAAAAGTAATATCCTTTAGTTTCCTTAGGATATCCCATGAAAATACATTTATCTGATTTAGGTGTGAGTTTATCCGAGACAAGTCTCTTCACATAAGCTTCACAACCCCAAATTTTCATGAAAGAAACACAAAGTTTCTTTCCACTCCATATCTCATATAGTGTCTTTTAAACCGATTTACTTGAAACTTTATTTAGTGTGAATACGACGGTTTCTAATGCATAACCCCAAAAGAACAATGGAAGATCAACTTGACTCATCATAGATCGAACCATATCTAATAAAGTTCGATTTCTCCTCTCGGACACACCATTCCATTATGGTGTTCCGAGTGGAGTTAATTGTGAAACTATTCCACAATTATTTAGATGATCGTCAAATTCTTGGCTTAAATATTCACCTCCTCGATCCGACCAAAGTGCCTTAATAGTTTTGCCAAGTTAATTTTGTACTTCATTTTGAAATATTCTAAATATCTCAAATGCTTCACTTTTGTGTTTCATTAAATAGATATATCCATAACTACTTAAATCATCGGTGAATATATGAAGTGTTGAAATCCTCCCCTAGCATTGCTACTTAATGGTCCGCATACATCAGTATGTATAAGGCCCAATAAGTCGTTTTCCCTTTCACTACTCTTAGTAAAAGGTGTCTTATTCATTTTTCCAAGAAGACATGACTCACAAGTATCCTATGATTCAAGATCATGTGATCCTAAAAGTTTGTCCCCATGAATTTTTGAGATACTCTTCTCACTAATATGACCGAGACGGCAATGCCACAAATAAATATGATTTACATAATTAGGTTTAGATTTCTTATTTATATGATAGACATTATTTTCATTCTTAACATCAAGGATGTAAAGGCCATAAAATGAATTTGCAATACCATAAAGCACATCATTTAAATAAATAGAAAACTTCTAATTCTCAATAAGAAATTTAAATCCTTCTTTATCCAAACAAGAAATTGAAATAATATTCCTACTTAAATTCGGTACATAATAGCAATTGTTCAAAACAAGTATTAATCCGGTAGGCAAAATAACTTCATAAGTTCCTACGGCTAATGCAGCAACTCTTGCTCCATTTCCCACACGTAGGTCCAATTCACCATCTTTAAGTAGCCTCCTATTCTTTAGTGCCTGCACATTTAAACAAATGTGAGATCCACATCTGGTATCCAATACCCAGGAACTAGTAGTAGAAAGGAGTATATCTATCATATAGATACCTGAAGTCGATGCAGTCCCACTGCTCTTCTTCTTCTTTTGATCTTCCATATAAGCCTGCAATTACGCTTCCAATGACCTATCTCATGGCAGTGGAACCAAATCACATCATTTTGTGCATCAGGCTTTGCCTCATTAGCCTTGACAACTTTTGTCTTTCTAATCTTGGGTTTGACAACCTTTACCTTACCCTTTTCCTTGGCACCTTTGCCCTTTACATGATTTATCATGAGCATGGGAGAACCTTTCTCCACTATTTTCTTCTCCGCAGTTTTGAGCATGTTATGCAACTTGGAGAGACTCTTATTCATTGAATGCATGTTAAAATTCATCACAAAATGATTATAACTTTTAGGCAATGAATTAAGAATGAGATCCGTGGCTAGCTCCAATGGGATTGGATAGCCAAGTTTCTCACGATGCTCAACATAACCCTTCATCTTAAGAAGGTGAGGACTGACTTGTTGCCCTTCAGTCATCTTGCAAGATGCGAATGCAACAATTGTGTCATACCTTTCTTGTCTTGCCTGCTCTTGGAACATGTCTTTTAACTCCATGCTTATCTCATAGGCTTCCAAAAGTTCCAAACTTTGTTGGAGTTTAGCGCACATGGTCGAGAGCATCAGACAACTCACATCTCTAGAATCATTCTTATGCTTCTTGTGAGCATCCTTATCTTCCCTTGAGGCAGTAGCAGGGGGTTCTTCAGGAACGGGCGCATCGAGAATGTATAACTTGTCTTCTTGCCTTAGAACAATTCTTAAGATACGGATCCAATCCATATAGTTAGTACCACTCTCTTGAAGCCTATTCTTCTCAAGGATTGTTCACAATAAAATTGATTGTGTGGTTGTTGTCATTTTCTACAATTATGCAAAATTTAACAATGAATAAGTACCAACTAAATTAAAGAGATAATTAATGCATTTTATAAATGCTCCCACTAAATTATATAACCTTCTTATACAAACAATGCATAATATAATTCAATGGGATAAGATCCAACTTTAATTTAATTTTAAGTTCGCTTTGGCGATACTATTCAAAATCAAATTAATTATGTAGACAAATCTTGTCAATCATATCATATATGACTCTTAGATCTTTTATGAGATTCTTTTAGAAATCTAATTTCAAAAGCATGTTTTAATCTCATCTTGTGCTTTAGGCCCAAAACTCTTTTGATAGTCTAATTAAGTCTAACCATTTTAAACGTATAAGAATCACTCTTTGCTCATCTTGCTCATAGATGGAATAGAATTAATGTACCTCGCTTTGGCAGAGCCCACATAAAACTACGCAAATATTCACAAGTGTTTTAATCATGGATAGGCACAAAAACTTAAGTTTTAATCATGAAGGTTCAACACACATATAAGTCAACTAATCCCATTAATTAACTAAAGCCTTTTAATGTGATTTAATTGTATTAGTTTACGGGATAAATTCTTAATACCTGTTTAATTTAGCAACTAATAGAGAACTTTGCTCGGCCGAACTAAGCATACCATGACCTCGTGAACGCAAGTCAAATGCAACCACAATTCCGAGCAAGTCTTTCTTAGTTCTAAATTACATGAATCTACATGAATACAAGAGTTCATGAGAATAGTCCATATGGCCGAACTAAGCATTCCATGACCTCGTAGTAACGTAAGTCAAATGCAACCACAATTCCATATGTATCTTTTCTCTTTGTCTCGTTTTTCATGTATCATCAATTTATTGTAGACCCTTAGCAATCTAAACTCCTTTAGATTTTAAGTCCCACAATTTTCTGGACTTTCTTGAATTGACATCAATTTTCAGGAAACATGATTTCATAAACCAGCCATCTGAAACAGAGATTCAATTCTAGGTTTTGAGTAAACATCAATTTTCAAGAAACACGGTTTCACAAACCAGCCATCTGAAACAGAGATTCAACTCAGATCTGAATTCTGTAAATACTTTACAAAATCCAGAATACACCAGAAAACAGAACAGGCTCTGGAATCGGACCAGGAGCCGTACGGCTCTCAGGAAGGCGTGCGCCTCCTGTGCCGCCGTACGGATCTTCTGCCCAGATTGTCAGATTCTTCAAAATTTTACAAATTCGATCAACCATAATTCCAATTTCATGCATAATCAGATTATCTAAACAGGAATTTCCAGATTACGAATTTGAATAAATCTAACCAATAACATCAATAAACAATTTATTCAATTTATTAATTAGATCAAGATCATCAATAAGCATAATCAAATTATAAATTGACAATCTAAGCATGCGGTTATACATATGAATCCAATAAATATCATAATCACATATCCCTTCATAAACATGCATACAACTTTTATATCTCATATAAATCTCAATCACACATTCATCTTATAATTATCATGCAAATCAAATAATCCAATTAAATAATTTTTCAAGCATGACAATTTTAAAATTATTGATCATTAACGGGGCTCTGATACCACTGTTGGGTTTCATAGCCTCCATGTATAGCGGAATTAAACATGAAGAAACCCTAGCCTAGATCCATTAAGGACAATGATTTATAAAGCAAAGATAAATTAGGACTAACCCTTGTAGTTCAAAAACTTCAATCACGGACTAAGATACTAAGCAAAGTATCCTCTATTGGTGATCCACACTTGAACGGATCCAAGAACACCTTCTTGGACTTGATTGCTAGATCCTTAGGCTTGAAAACTTGAAGAACTCCTTCTCCTTTTTGGAATAAAATAATCCCTCTCAATATGTGTGTTATTGTTAGGCCCAATTGGTAGAAAAATAGGCTGGGGGGGGGGTGAATAGCCTTTTTAAAACTTTTAAAGAAAACACTTTAAAATGCAAAGTCGCTTATCAGTTTGCAAACTATTATTAGTAAGCGCAGCGGAGAAGATATGACTAAGTTTTAACTCACACTTAAATCGGTAAGAAATGGTTTTCAGAGCTTAGTTTTAAACACAAATTTGTTTTCAAAAGTTCAATGCAGTTTCAAGAGATTGGTCAAAGGAAAATACAATGAATCAGTATGAACAGATTGATCAGCCGGTGAGAGATTTTTAACCGGCAAGAATAAAGTAGGTGACAAGGGACACAGAGATTTGGAGAGGTTCACAGTGTAAATACTGCTACGTCCTCTACCAAGTTTGGTCAGAACTTGGATTTGGGTTAAGAGTACTATTAGATATTTCTAGTCTATTACAAGCATGGCTTTGCCGGTATACAAAGACTAAGTTCTAGAAATTTCTAATGGATCGTAAAACAAATACTGACCAAGTGTTTTTGAGCGGCAAGTTCAAATGAACTTATCTCACTCAGGTGGGTGTGTGAATGACTCAATCATAATATTCCTTATATAAGTCTAACTTGGGAATATTAACAAAGTGATGAGTTTGTGCACGAGTGTATGTCCTATTAATGTCTAATGATTATCTGGACGGAATGTTGAGCTTCAATAAATGCTTCAACAATCAACTCTTTTCAATGCACCAACCCTCTTCAATGCAGCAAGTCCTCTATTTATAAGAGGAGCAAATGTCTTGGCTTGTTGAAGAAGGATAATATTTGAATTTCCAGCTGGGTAGGTGAGGAGCAATTAATGCGGTATCTTGAGCATTAATGGCGAAGATTTGTTGTACACGCATGCCGCTATGATCTGATGGGTAATGACACGCCCCCAGGTCCCGGGATTCCCTAATAGAACCTCGAACCTGGTCGCGTGATTAACAAGAAACGAGAAACTGAATGACATCTGCTTATATCAAACTGACATCATATATACTCAAGAGGAACGAGCTAAGATAGCTCACAACGAGTTCTATACCAAGAAATTTAAACCAAATGTGGTTATACACAGCGGAAAACATGCCTAGCACATAAACTGGCATTACAAGAACTATACAAGTCTACCCAATATACTGAGTCTAAACAACTGATACCAAATCGTCCTCACCAAAACTGGAAAGGATAACAATCCCCACCAAGAACAACCTGCCAAGTAGGCCCCTGCTAAGTCGAGCCTCACAACGTATTACCACTTGCTTTCTTTGGGGGGGGGGGGAAACAAATAAACAAGGAACGGGGTGAGATAAATCTCAGTAAGTTACTAGATACAAGTACATAGCATGTTATTATGTAATGATGCAAATCAAGAAGATTATCAAGTAATCATGCTCAAGATGTCATCAAGTAACAAGTATATGATAGGCTAAGCCAACTTATCAAGTAGCTAGCACATAAGGCTAAACTAACACGTTACAAAGGATATTCCAACCTTATTCCTCCCAAGTAAACCATTGTTGTCGTTGCTTATATTGCAGTTGACAAATCACGATCAATCAAGTTGCTGCTGTGCAGTACACAAGAGGACCCGGTAATCAGTGTCACTAACAAGAACAAGATTCACGAGGTGTTCATGAGTTTAGCATTCACTTTTATCAGGCGTATTGCTCTAACAAAGGAAGCTATGCCCTTACTATGGCCTGTAGTAAGGGGTCAAGCGCAGATACATAGGCACCTGATTATCACTTTGGCCCCAGCCTTATGATAAGCATGAACCTATACATCTCCGAGCAAGCAAGGTGACCAGCTAGACTCACACAAGAATGCACAAGTAGATGTTTACTTGAACTACAATAGTATAGAACTAAGTCCAAAAGTAGTGGACTAGCTCTTCAGGAACCATGTAATCATGTGCTCACCAAATACAAGTACACGTATGCTATATTTGCAAATACAAATAAGTATAACAATGGCACATAATGTGTCCACGTAACACAATCAAGCCAAATTAAAGTCTATTAATAACATACCCCAACCAAGTAGTAGGGTAAGTCATTCTATGTCACTTTGTCATATGCCATATTTGCACGTACATATTCATATAGCCTTTAACACACTAATGTGTCTATCATGATACCCTTACTTCCAAGTAGAGCCCAACATCTTAGACTCTAAGCACGTAGTCGAATAGGTCTTATTGTACCTAGTCATAATCATACCTCGCGTATATTTATCGCTAATCATCGAATACATTTTCCAACACATATTGTGTTCTATAATCATTGTTTTATAAATTATCTTCATATTACACTAGTCCCTATTTCTTTAGGAACTCATCTCAAGAACAAGATATCTTCTTTATACTTTATATACTTCATTGAGTATATACACGATTAAACCAATTACTAGCACATTAGTGATTGTTCATAGCACTTTCAATACACACGTATTAGATTCAAGTATGTCTTAGAGTTGATCATTCTCTATCTAATTCCATATTCTAACTCTTTGGTTATTAATACCAAGTATCAAGTAGTCAACAAGCCACATTCTATCAAGTAGTTATGTGCAAGATTTGCACATACACATCAAGGATAGTTCTAACACGTTAGTGCTTGTTCATAGCACTTTCAAGTTCATTACCATACACACGTATTGGTTTCAAGTCATGTACAAGATTTTATCATCTTACATTCAAGTTCTCAATCCAATTCTTTGGATGTTCAAGACATGTACAAGAATTAATTATCTTATACTCAAGTTATTATTCCAATCTTTGGATATTCAAGTCATGTACAAGATTTAATTGTCTTATACTTCAAGTTCAAACTAAGTAGATGAGTTATACATCTCATACTTACATGTTCTTAATCCTATACTTTGGATGTTCAAGCTCAAGACATTGTTCTAATGCCCCTAAGGTACACAAACATTGGTTTCAAGACACATATAACACATTAGTGCTTGTTCATAGCACTTTTAAGACATTTAAAAGAGTTCTTACTCTTACATTCAAGTTCTCATTTTAATTCAATGAGTAATCATGTTCAAGACCAAGTTCTGATGCCCCTAAGGTGTCATAACACTTTCTAGGACATCTTACACTAAGGCTAGATACCTTAACTAGGGTTAAGTCTAGCTTAATCAAACTTTATTCAAGACTTTTATTTTTCAGGGCACCCGGGCGAGCGCTCAAAATGGACCGGGCGGCCGCACACTAGTAGGTGAATCATTTGAAAAACATTCCAGAAAGATGGGCGGTCGCCCAATAAATTTTGTGCGGTCGCACACTGCACATTTTCGGCCAATGCTCATTTCTTTCCCAGGTTAAATAATTCTCCGTCCCAAGCGTAGGAGTATACTTTTACTAACCCTTAGGCAATACCCATGACATCCAAACAAGTTTAGAACATTACTTTCAAGTTTATTTCATTCTTTTTACCGTCCCACAAATAATAGAATAATTTTCCTTTATTCCATTTAAATATTTCACCGTCCCAAAAGTATAAGTATAATTTTCTAATATACTAATATAATCATTTAGGGATACTTCCATTCATTTCCCCGTACCACAAATAATGGTACAATTTTTCTAATAATATTTAAATCAAGTTAATATTTTACCGTCTCACGAGTAGGAGTATAAATTTTCTAACACTCACGAGGAACATTTTAACATGCCTAAACATGTCTTTCAAGTCAATTTCATGCTTTGTAATTCATACTAATACTCCCTTCGTTCCAAATTTACAAGTATCACCAAATTCATTCAAATCACGAAATTAACAAATACACGTATCAAGAATAACACATAGGCATGTTATTACAAGCAAGGGGGAGCTAGTGACTTACCTAGTCCGAAATTAAATTCACCCAAACTAATTTCTGTTCGGCAGGAAATGCTCTACTCACCGCCCTGATCATTTATGCGAAGTCAGATTTTCGAACAGAGGCATAATCAAGCAAGAGGGATCGAGAATAGGGTAAACCCTAACTTCTGAGACAGAGAGAACATACGAGAAGCAATTTTGGGGGAAACTGAATCAAAGAAGGCAAACCCAAGGTTTTATCCTTTCAAGTTTCAGGAAATTGCAATTAGGCCCCTCAAGTTCTAACTTTGATAAAAAGGCCCCTAAACTTTAATTTTTCACAAATGACCCTAAAGTTTCTACTTGAACAATTAGGACCTAAACTTTCTCAATTAGTTAAATAATTAACTCAAATAAAATAGCATATAATTATGCAAGACAAGAATTTAACAGGAATTAGGACGGGCGTTACAGGTAAAGACCCTTTTGTCTCAACCGGTTACCTGCAAAAAGCAAGTAGAGACAAAGTAGAGCTAAAAGTAGCTCTGTGTCAAGCGGCGCAGAAAAGCATGATGGAGCAGTTTAACCACTTTCAGAAAAGACAGTACAAGAGACAAATCGGTAAGTCAACTATAAAGTTAGAACGATGAAACCTGGGGATATTCAGTCAGAATATCTAAGTTAACTATCAGTAAGCTCTGAGTTGTCCTTGCTGATGGTGAAGTGATCGGCAACTTGATGTTATGATGAGTAGTTACATGATCGACAACTTGAAGTTAATCTGCTGATTGGCTTTCTGATGTCCTCTTGCTGGTTTGTCTTGTATGAAGAAGTTGGAATATACCTGTGCTGGTCACGAAGAATCCTAAGTATACCTTTCAAAGGTTCTAATAAAATTGGGGGATCCTACGTGATAACTATGATTGGGATTAAGCAATTCTATGTCCTAAACATATATTTGAACAACAATCTCCTCCTAATTGCTTAAGTCCAATCATCCTATTCAAGAACATCTATCTTAGCTTAGCAAAATAATGTATAAGGAATCTCTATTTATTATCATTCCCTAAGACAAGTCAAACACTAGATGTCTTAGAAAAGGTAAAAAAAATACAAAATATAAAAAGTAAGAGTAAAAGGTAGAAGAAAAAAATGAGTTGCTGATTGCTATGATCAGCAGGGAGAATAATAATCTGCAAAACAAAGTTAGCATGAATAATGGCAGATATTATAAGAAAATATAACATGTAAAAATAAGCACATAAAACAGTAATGGTTAGCAAAGAAGTCTTGGATAAAGCGTTGAAGGTCTTTAGGATATCTATATCATTGGCTACATTGACTAGGAAACAGGAGGATCCTCTTGCTGGTCAGTGGCCTTTGATGTAGAGTCGGTAAGCTTGGCTTTCTTCTTTGCTCTTTTCTCTTTCTTTTCAGCTTTTCTCTTCTTCCTCCTTTGAGTGCTCTCCAGTCTTTCAGTCAGCATGGCATTGTTAGCTTCCAGAGCAGCTACCTTTAATTGAGCATCGGCAAGAGTAGACTTGGTTACAGATAGCTCTTTTTCAGTTCTTTCTAGGTCTCTGATCTGCAATCTCTGCTCATCAACTAGTTGCTGTTGAATGGAATGCATACTTACCAAACTTTCTGAAAGGGTAATCAGCCTTGATTCTCTGTCCTCCAGAAGTTCTTTCAGGTCTTGGATTCTTTTGATTTCCTCCTCCTGATTGGACTTAAGGATTTTGTCAGAAACATCCTCATGAATATGGTTCAATTTGTCACGGAGGAAGAGACCAGTATCGCCCAGATCGGCACGAGTAACAGGCACTTGCAGATCTTCAGTATCCCCTTCAAGGTGACTGAAGTATTCATACATACTATTCAGTACCACGGGCTTTGAAATACCAAGAGAAGAATGCATCAGGAAGGAAGGAATGAAGTCTTCATTGATCAGATCAGCATCTTCTACAAGACCATCAGGAGCAGACACAGACAACTCATCATCGGAAGATAGAACAATCAGTAATGGAGAAGCTGGCACAGGAAAGGGAGCAGATGGCAGAGGCAAAACTTGTTGAATGAGAGAAACATCGGCAGCATATCTATCGGCAAGAAAGAATTCATCAGGAACAGATGTAGAGTCAATGAGATCGGCAGTAGCATTGGCATGGAAGATCGGTAAAGGAAATTGAGGATGAATAATAACTGCTCCTTCAGCCGGTAGATGGAACACACCATTGTCTTCTAGCGAAAGAAAGATAGCCAAAATGAAGTTTAAGTAAGCACGACCTTCAAGAATCATGGTCATCAACCTGGCATTCATCAGTCTTGAGGTATAGACCAAATGATCGGCACGCTGTCGAGGGTGAAACATCGGCATAGTTAGTGTAAAAGCAGCTGATTTAACCAAGTGCAGAAGACCTCAAGGATCAGTAGCTCGGTATTCAAGTATGTCATAGAGTTCTTCATTGATCATCATGCACCTCTTCATCCAACCATTTGTGGTGATACAGACTTCCTTGGGAGAGGGACCAGGTAAGTGAATTTTTCCACCAACTTTGAGCTTACCAGGCAAGCAATGTAGAGGTTCAAAAACAGGTCCTTTCACCTTGAGCTTGGAGACCCGGGGAGCTTTCCCTTTCTTCATTTTGAATTCAGGTTTAATCCAGGGCAAGAATGTAAGTTGTTCACTAGTCGAGCCAGGAAGAAAGAAATGGTTTGGACCAAAAGGATTGGGAATTTTTTGCAGGGTAGGTGCCGGTAGCTCCATGTAGTCCTCAGGATCTATCTTGTCACGCCCCGGAAATTCTAAAAATCCATAAATATAAAATTTACATAATTAACATCTCCAAAAATGCTAAATACCAAACCGGGCGTGTGAATTCTACTATAAACCAATACCAACAAACAATACCTCAACGAGATTATAACTCGGAGACTAGAAACAAACGCGGAAGCAAGAACAACTATTAACAAAATACCCAAAGTACAACCGTACATACAAACACTGAACGACTACGAACCCACAATAAAATACATAAAGGCTCCAAAGAGCAACTATCCCAAAGGCGATCAACCTGCTCAGAAGATTCCCGCTACAACGGACCTCACAACGCTACCACTTGCTTTCCTGGGGGGGGGTTAAGGAAAACAGAGATAAAAGAAACGGGGTGAGATAAAATCTTAGTAAGTTACTAATGCATCTACATGGCATAATATCATGCAAATCAACGATATAACTGAACAAGTAAATCACATAACAACAAATGAGAAAGCTCCCTATCGCCAACTGTCTCATACCAGTTGGAAATAACGACTAACTCATCATCCAGCACATAAGAATGAAATAAACACGTTACAAAGGATACTGAGCCAAGGTTTCACCAAACCAATAGAACAATCGCTGCGCAGCTTCAACCAATCAACCAATCAAACCATCTTCATAGTAGCATAATAGCTGAAGAGAAGACCCCGGTCAGAACCGACCAATCAATCAATCAACCAATCTTCGTAGCAGCATAAACAGCTGAAGATCACAACCCCAGTACCGGAACAATAACCAAGTAACATGTCACAAAGGACGGGAGATATGCCACAAAGTCATACTCCAAAAAGTTAGCTAGACTACTTCACAATGGAAGCTAGCTCATCTCATTCAAGGCCAATCTGGAAGAGGAAAATATGGGCAAAACAATGGTTAACATTATAATGGACTTGGCTCGTGCCATTATAATCTTTCCCATCGCCCGACACAACCACAAATACCAGCTGGACTTCCAAATAAAGGCTAAGTAATAAAATACTAGCACAATAAACAACCACTGATTCCAAAGTAGGGAACCATACCAATTAGTCACCATAAAGATGCAAACGATTACTCATAAAGAGTTCCACAACAACGAACACAAGAAGTTTCTCATAAAAAGTCCAACAACTATAAACGAGATTGCTCATAGAAAGCCCAACAACATTGACCATTAAAACATGATGATTCCAAGATAAGGCACGTACCAAACACATCCTAAATATGATAGCCACAAGTTACTCATAAAGAGCGCAACCCAAACGGTCGCTCACAAATAGCACAATGACTATCACCAAAGTGACCCTAAACATTTACTCGCAAAGATATACTAGGACTATGAACTCAACCATCTCATCACACCTGGAATTCCAAAGTAGGAAATCAGAATGAATACACTTTAAGGTTAATCAAACCGTAGGCACCCAATTGCCAATTCACGCTTTACCTCCGTTCATAACGAACCAATTCTAAACACCCCAAACGAATCTAAAAGGTTACACTTATTAGAACATGATCACGACCGGACAAAACCCTACATTTTGGTGTTCAATAACAACCCTCTAGGTACTATAGGACTTTGCCTAAAACCTTGACCAAGTCTTACTCGAAAATCAATTCGATTGGAACAATCACGAACACATCATAAGATGCCCAAACATTCCCAAACAATATTTGATCAAATTACATAACACCATTGTTCACAAAGGAACAAATTTCAATTATTAAAGTGTTCCACGATGCCCAACTAAGTCAACTAGGATAGTACTACGGAACCTAGACCGAGACTACGCCTTGATCTTAAACCTCAACGAAAATACAACCATTCTAATCTGGAACCGTGCGGCCAATAGGACCATTTCATAGCACTCGAAAAGAGCTTTCCAACGATAGTTTACACGTCCAAAACGGAGTCCGGACGAAGAAGTTATGGCCTTCGAAAGAAAACAATGATTTACACAGAAGGTAGAGGGGTGAGCGCGCCTCCCACCAACAGGGTGCGCGCGCCTCCCTGAATCAGATAGGAAAGCGCTACAACAGGGAAGAAGGGTGCGCGCGCTTCATCACCAAGGGGTGCGTGCGCCTCCTGAGTTCAGAATGAAAAACACCAACATGGAGCTGGAGGGTGCGCGCGCTTCCAAGAAAAGGGTGCGCGCGCCTCCTGCGCCGGACAGAGAAATCTACAGAATTTTTCCTGGGTTCTTCACATTTCCTTTACCCATTTCAATCCAACCCAAAATCAAAGCTCCCAACAAGGATAATAATGAACCAAAACAACTTCTAAGCCTATAAAAGACTCATCTAGCAACAATTGAACAACCAAACCAATGAATGACTCAAACACCCAAATTTCACAAAATATGAATAATTTACAAATGGGTTCCAAACCAACCAAAGAAGCTATATATAACAACTAGAGCATCAATGGAGTTAATGATGAACCATTTTAGCATAAATGGGGGAAAAGTAACTTACTTGGATTTTATCAAGGTTGACGGAATTCGAAATTTCTTTGCTCCCTACGATCCTATCGACGATCTAAACATTTTTCATACAATGAGCTTTAAGAAATAAGGAGAGGAAGGTAACTAAAATGAAGAGAGAATGAGAGAGCTTACCTCAACAATGGTGGGAGAGAGAGAGAGAGAAAAACGGGTGAGGGGGAGAGAAGAGAACACTGAGAGTGAGGAAGGGGGGAGGAGTAGGGGGAGTTGTTGATGAATAGAAAATTTACACCTAGGCCCCTCCACTACCCCTAGCACAAATAAACCCTTCCAACCCACTAACAATTAAATCCTCCTAACCCTACACTAGCACAATTAATTAATTCAAATGCTAGGCATAAAATATTATGAAACACTAAAATGCACACATAATTATTTAAAAAAATAAATAATTTAACTAAATAAATAAGTAATAAATAAATAATTAAATATTTATTTCTAAGAAAATAGAGGCGGGTTTTCGGGTCGTTACAATCTACCCTCCTTAAAAAGAATTCGCCCGCGAATTCACTCATCAAAATCACAACGCGCGGTCATAATGAGGCGACAAAATATCAATTCGCATAAAGCACTCATAACCTCTATCAAGTACCAATTAAATATTTCATACATCGCCCCCACGACTCAAATAAACCAACACATTTGAACACATACACATCTCAAGTATACTCGTATCAAACATTCTAAAGTCAACTTCCTCTTTCATTCGGAATTTCAATTTCTCAAGACTATCACTTGATTACCAATTCTGAGACATAGCTGATTTGATCCTAATTAGCATTACGCTCACCATCAACCCTTAAATCATCAACATCCATAAGTTTTACTTTTCCGGTTCACCCGTACGCATTGACGATCTAGACATCATCCCAAGTAATCATACTACTACCTAGGGATGGAAACGGGTCGGGTTCGAGTCGGATCATGACCGATCCGAACCCGATCCGAACTATTGAACTGCATAACCGAACCCGATCCGAACTGCCATGATCCGTGATCCGATCCGAGACCCGATCCGATCCGAGACCCGAAAATTGAGCACAGTTGAAGCCTGAAAATTGAGCTTCACAATCTCAAAAATTCGAAAATCTGATCCCACCGTAGGTCCGTAGCACTGTAACTACAAAAAGTAACCAAAGGACAAACTCAAAGAAATTGCCTTGGGTTTGAGCAGTAAGAAGAAGACCGGAAACGAAGATGTGTTTGCATCATGCTCATTCTCTAGCCTCGTACTTCACTCTACCTTATGCGAACAACTCCGAGGTAGGTCTCTGAATTTGAACAATACCCAATTCCTTCTGACCTGTTTGGCAACTCCAATTCGAATAACAAAATGAATTCCATGGACATCAAATTGCTCTTCGGATTTGAAATTCATTGAGTTGTCAAACACCCCATTGGCTATCTTCAATCTGAAATTGAATTTCCTATATATCTTGGGTGTGGACAGAACGGTGAGGAATGGAAACGGGGAGGAACGGAGACGGAGAAGAACCTGGAACGACGAAGTCGGACGGCGAGGACGGACGGCGAGATCGGACGGCGAGGTTAGTGGAAGGGCATCGTCTTTGTGAAAGCGGCGGATTTGGAGAGATTGAGCCCTAATTTTAGAATATATAGAGGTGGGGGGAAATGTAAATGTTGAAAGTAATTGGGTGATAATAAAAAATGGGCCAGCACTATTAACTCGGATCGGATCGATTCGGATCGGTTATTTCGGGGCGGATCGGGTCGGATCAGAGGATCTTACCGAATTCGACCCGAAATCCGAACGGATAATAAAAATAAAAATAGAACCCGAAATTTACGGATCGGATCGCCCTCGGAACGGATCGGGTTCGGACAAATTGCCATCCCTACTACTACCCGAACAAATAAGAGAAGGAATAGGGCTAACGATTATTGTCACCCAATGACTCAATGATAAACTAAAAAATTTACCGTCATCAACTATCCGATCAAATGAGATTCCACTACCACACTCACTTCCTCATGAGATAAAACATAATACAGTCATAATCTTTGAATTTCTCAAACTACTTGCATTACCTCATACTTAGTTTTCTAAGGAAATATCCAGAAATTCAAAACATTAAACCATCTCGAGCTTACTCAACTTCTTAAACTATAAAAAGCTAAAGAAATTTCTCATCCTCCAAATGTTCACCGCGTGACTATATCTCTAAGGATTACCATTAAAGTAGCAACTGTAACGATCCGAAATTTTCACAATCTTTGTTTCCATAAATAGTAATATATTACAACTTACAACTCTAAAAGATATTACAAAGGATCACTAATAATCCGAAATATTCAATAAACTGCTCCGTCCCAATACAAAATCATAGCACCCTTTAATATGCCCAAGTATCTATACTCAACTTCCTTTACAAATTCTTAATCCAAACGAGGACGCCACCAAGAAAAAATTCAGAACCATGTGACAACTGTTCACTAAAACCCAAAAATGCCTTTAATATTGTTCGAGGAATTCTCACCTTCTCTAAATATGTCTAGTCCTTTAAACTTAACGCGCTCACCATCATTAATGATTATAACTCCCACAATATACTCCTAACTCGTATTGCTTTAACTCAACTCCGGTCATGTATTAAAATGATTCTAAAAGTATCATAACTCAACTTCTTATTATGACCCATAATAAATTAAGTATTTCCTCATACTAAACAATTCCGATGCACTTCACGTAGATGTACTAAAAGTAAGGAAAGATCTCTTATCAAGAAATTCTCAAATTGAATCTTTAACTCTTTTAACCCAACCGATACTATATGTTCACTGATTCACTTATCAGTATTGTAGCTTATCTTAACTCATCAAATAACCCAAGTTCTCTATCGGTCAAGCGACATATCGCACCCAACATAAATTATACTCAAGACTCAACATTAGTATTGCCAACTGAATAAGCTAAATTCCCTGCACAACCTTATAATAAAGATTTTCTGATTTTCAATATAGAACCTGAACATATATATATATATATATATATATATATATATATATATATATATATATATATATATATATATATATATACCTAGTATGCTTCTAAACAAAGTCAAACATACCAATATAGAAATATTCTCCACCTATCGATGGAACACAAGAAATTCGAGACACATTGAAAGCTAGGCCATACTACTTAACTCGTCCATATCCTGCATAGGTGACATAACCAAATCACCTTAGCTCTATCAGTAGAAATCACGAAATTTCATACTCGAGAATACACCCCAACATAAATCACTAATGAGAACAAACATACGAATATAGCACAAGACATTTCCACTTTACGAATTAGGTATGCCCAAGCCTTCAAAACTCGCACTCTCGATTCCCAAGCCAACTAACCCCAATGGAACCAACACTATTGACACCAATCCTATACTTGATATACCACAAGAGAAGAAACACTTGACGTCAATATCACGACTCATAACTCAACCAACTTCTACCTTAACCTCATACTTTCAAGAAAACTTAGTTTCTAAACCACTCAAAATCATAACACCCAAGTATTGAAACCTATTCAATATCAGAGTTCTTATTCTCCTTCAAGATCTAAAACCATTGCTCTGATACCAACTGCCACGCCCCGAAAATTCTAAAAATCCATAAATATAAAATTTATATAATTAACATCTCCAAAAATGCTAAATACCAAACCGGGCGCGTGAATTCTACTATAAACCAATACCAACAAACAATACCTCAACGAGATTATAACTCGGAGACTAGAAACAAAAGCGGAAGCAAGAACAACTATTAACAAAATACCCAAAGTACAACCGTATATACAAACACTGAACGACTACGAACCCACAATAAAATACATAAAGGCTCCAAAGAGCAACTATCCCAAAGGCGATCAACCTGCTCAGAAGATTCCCGCTACAACGGACCTCACAATGCTACCACTTGCTTTCCTGGGGGGGGGTTAAGGAAAACAGAGATAAAAGAAACGGGGTGAGATAAAATCTCAGTAAGTTACTAATGCAGCTACATGGCATAATATCATGCAAATCAACGATATAACTGAAAAAGTAAATCACATAACAACAAATGAGAAAGCTCCCTATCGCCAACTGTCCCATACCAGTTGGAAATAACGACTAACTCATCATGCAGCACATAAGAATGAAATAAACACGTTACAAAGGATACTGAGCCAATGTTTCACCAAACCAATAGAACAATCGCTGCGCAGCTTCAACCAATCAAACCATCTTCATAGTAGCATAATAGCTGAAGAGAAGACACCGGTCAGAACCGACCAATCAATCAATCAACCAATCTTCGTAGCAGCATAAACACCTGAAGATCACAACCCCGGTACCGGAGCAATAACCAAGTAACATGTCACAAAGGACGGGAGATATGCCAAAAAGTCATACTCCAAAAAGTTAGCTAGACTACTTCACAATGGAAGCTAGCTCATCTCATTCCAAGGCCAATCTGGAAGAGGAAAATATGGGCAAAACAATGGTCAACATTATAATGGACTTGGCTCGTGCCATTATAATCTTTCCCATCGCCCGACACAACCACAAATACCAGCTGGACTTCCAAATAAAGGCTAAGTAATAAAATACTATCACAATAAACAACCACTGATTCCAAAGTAGGGAACCATACCAATTAATCACCATAAAGATGCAAACGATTACTCATGAAGAGTTCCACAACAACGAACACAAGAAGTTTCTCATAAAAGAGTCCAACAACGATAAACGAGATTGCTCATAGAAAACCCAACAACATTGACCATTAAAACATGATGATTCCAAGATAAGGCACGTACCAAACACATCCTAAATATGATACCCACAAGTTACTCATAAAGAGCGCAACCCAAACGGTCGCTCACAAATAGCACAATGACTATCACCAAAGTGACCCTAAACATTTACTCGCAAAGATATACTAGGACTATGAACTCAACCATCTCATCACACCTAGAATTCCAAAGTAGGAAATCATAATGAATACACTTTAAGGTTAATCAAACCGTAGGCACCCAATTGCCAATTCACGCTTTACCTCCGTTCATAACGAACCAATTCTAAACACCCCAAACGAATCCAAAAGGTTACACTTATTAGAACATGATCACGACCGGAAAAAACCCTACATTTTGGTGTTCAATAACAACCCTCTAGGTACTATAGGACTTTGCCTAAAACCTAGACCAAGTCTTACTCGAAAATCAATTCGATTGAAACAATCACGAACACATCATAAGATGCCCAAACATTCCAAACAATATTTGATCAAATTACATAACACCATTGTTCACAAAGGAACCAATTTCAATTATTAAATGGATCCACGGTTCCCAACTAAGTCAACTAGGATAGTACTACGGAACCTAGACCGAGACTACGCCTTGATCTTAAACCTCAACGAAAAGACAACCATTCTAATCTGGAACGTGCGTCCAATAGGATCATTTCATAGCACTCGAAAAGATATTTCCAACGATAGTTTACACGTCCAAAACGGAGTCCGGACGAAGAAGTTATGGCCTTCGAAAGATTGGACAAGAAAACAATGATTTTCACAGAAGGTAGAGGGGTGCGCGCGCCTCCCCCCAACAGGGTGCACGCGCCTCCCTGAATCAGATAGGAATGCGCTACAACGGGGAAGAAGGGTGCGCACGCTTCATCACCAAGGGGTGCGCGCGCCTCCTGAGTTCTGAAGGAAAAACACCAACATGGAGCTGGAGGGTGCGCGCGCTTCCAAGAAAAGGGTGCGCGCGCCTCCTGCACCGGACAGAGAAATCTACAGAATTTTTCCTGGGTTCTTCACATTTCCTTTACCCATTTCAATCCAACCCAAAATCAAAGCTCCCAACAAGGATAATAATGAACCAAAACAACTTCTAAGCCTATAAAAGACTCATCTAGCAACAATTGAACAACCAAACCAATGAATGACTCAAACACCCAAATTTCACAAAATATGAATAATTTACAAATGGGTTCCAAACCAACCAAAGAAGCTATATATAACAACTAGAGCATCAATGGAGTTAATGATGAACCATTTTAGCATAAATGGGGGAAAAGTAACTTACTTGGATTTTATCAAGGTTGACGGAATTCGAAATTTCTTTGCTCCCTACGATCCTATCGAAGATCTAAACATTTTTCATACAATGAGCTTTAAGAAATAAGGAGAGGAAGGTAACTAAAATGAAGAGAGAAGGAGAGAGCTTACCTCAACAATGGTGGGAGAGAGAGAGAGAGAAAAATGGGTGAGGGGGAGAGAAGAGAACACTGAGAGTGAGGAAGGGGGAAGGAGTAGGGGGAGTTGTTGATGAATAGAAAATTTACACCTAGGCCCCTCCACTACCCCTAGCACAAATAAACCCTTCCAACCCACTAACAATTAAATCCTCCTAACCCTACACTAGCACAATTAATTAATTCAAATGCTAGGCATAAAATATTATGAAACACTAAAATGCACACATAATTATTTAAAAAAATAAATAATTTAACTAAATAAATAAGTAATAAATAAATAATTAAATATTTATTTCTAAGAAAATAGAGGCGGGTTTTCGGGTCGTTACATATCTCATCGGAGCTTTCATTTCCATTGTCAGTATTGACAGCAGCAGCAGCAGATCCAATAGTTGTATCAACGTTTGGCAAGGTAAGTAGAGGTTGCAGAAGCACTTCTTCAAACTGCAGACCAGCAGCAATCTCTGCATCCAGATCAGTAACCTTCTATACAGCACCTCCTCCCAACTCAACAATATCCTTAATACCAGTTGGTTCAACATATACAACAGAAGGAACTATCTGAGTGTCTGAAGCTCTCTCAGAGATAGCTGGTGTTGGAGCAGCAGAAACAGGAATGATCTGAGTTTCTGAAGTTCTCTCAGATACAACAACTTTATCAGCAACTGCTTCATTAGCAAGAGCTCCTCCTGAAACAGATAGGTCTTCAACAGCAGCTTCATTTTCTGGTTGATTGACTAAAGTTTCCTCAACAGGTGCAGGTTGATCAGCAGAACTTTCTATCAGAGGTTGAGTGTCTGAAGTTTCCTCAACTTGATGTCCCAAAGCTTCTGAGATAGGCTCATCAGCATGTTTGCTTTCAATACTTAGGCTTCTTCTGACTAGCACATATTCAGTAAATTTCTCAGCAGAAAAGGGCTTCTTGATCACAATTTTAATCAGCATTTTATCATCACTGATGGTCTCAGAGGAGGAAGGATACACATCGGCAGCCCTATGAGCACAAGCTAACTCTTCACCATGGTCATCAGCACCCTTATCAATAACATCATCATCAACAGCATAGGTAATATTAACATCAGCAACATGTGCATCATCAGCATCATGTGCAACATCAGCAACCTCCACATTATCAGTAGCAGGTTGCTCGGCAGCTCTAAGCTTCAGAAGTTCATCTGATTTGGCTATTAAATCCATAAAAACTTTCTTCACCGATCTGATGAAATGAGCATTAAGGGGACTATCAGCAAGGGTCTCATCATCATTGTAAGTGAGTCGATCTTCCTCATCTTCAGGTCTCCCAAGATGATATGGATCAAACTCAAAAAAATTGGAGTGCTGATTGAAGGTATTGGCATAGGCAACCCATACGTCCTGAACCAGCAAGTCTTGCCTAATGCGATCTTGGAAAAGGTAGACTTGGTTCCAGAGGAGTGGGAGCAAATCAAAATATTTGCCGAAGTTCAGACTCAGCTCTTCCTTAGACAGTTGAGCAAACTTTGAGAGAGGGACAAATTTCTCATTCCACATATCAGTATGAAAATTGAGACTTTTGTAGTCACTATAATCAGAAAGATTTCCAGAAGGCACTCGATCCTTTCGCTCTTCATAAAACTGGAGAAGGCGACGAATAAATGGATGGAGGTGGTCAATCGGAAAGACCCAATTCTTCAATAACACTTTGTTGGTCAATGACCAAGGGTTCTTGTAGAAGGAGTGGAAAATAGGGTTCCGAATAGGAGCACACTTTCTAGGAGCACCACTAAGAGTTGCACCGGCAAGTTGAGAAGGAGCAAATCTAATCAATTTAGCTTGAGGATCTGCAGGAGGGATACTTGATGAAGGGATTTCATCGGCAACTGGCTTGGACTTCTTAGGCAACTTTGGCTCATCGGTAGCAACAACCTTTGACTTTTTGACTTCAACCTTATCGGCAACCTTAATCAGCTTCCTCTTCCTAGGAGCAGCTGGAGTTGAGTTGGCAAGAATTCTGTCGGTAGAAGGAGCAGGAGTGGTAGCGTCGGCAGAGTCAATAGTTGCAACTTTAACCACTTTCTTTGCTTTCTTCTTCTTCTTTGGAGCTTCTACTGGTGCAACCACGCCGATAGCTGCTTTAACACCGATCCTATTCCAATTAGTAAGCTTGAAATACTTGAGCTTTTTGAAACTGATGGCGCTAGCTGTAGGAGTGGCATCAAGAATTCTTCTATTATTCCTCAAGATTGCACTTATCAGCATGTAGTGGCAACCTTTCCCAGGATGAGCTATAGGTACTTCTTTCTCCCTATCTTATTTCCATTTCTTTGCAGCAAGAGCGATGATTCGAAAGATGAAGGCACACCAATTAAATTCCAACTGAAGAACGATGGCAGCCATGGCTTCAAATTGCATATCAGTAACGTGGCTGTGAGAGTCAGATCTGCAAATCAGGCATCTGTCAACAATCTCTGCAAGAGCATAAAATCTCCTCCTATAATGAATCTTCAAGTTGCTATTTCCGCTTTGCCTCTCGCTGGTTCCTCTCATAAGAGCCCAAGCCTTGTCCAGAGTAGCATCATCATAAATCCCAGTTAAGCCTTTATTTTCGAGGAGAGGGAAAACCTTTGAGATGGTCGAAGGAGTTAAAGAGACTGGAATACCGGCGATGGATGAGTTGACAGAGACGAAGACGGAGGAATCCCCAGCGGCGGTTCTGATTATGGAGTTTGAGAAGAACTCTCTGACTTGATCCAAGAAGAAAAAATTAATCCCAGTTGGAGTGATGAAAGAGTCCAGAAGGGAACCAATAAGAAGAGTCTTCAAGAAATTCCCATCAGCAGAGTCGTCGAAGAAGGTGGAGTCAACATAGCCTCCATAGATATCCTTTTCGTTGCTTTACATTATCTGCAAAAATCACTCAAGAAACTCACAAGTTAAAAACCTAGTTATAATTCAAAGGTAATTTGAAATAAGCACAATCGATAAAAGAACATTACTAGATTAGAAAGATTTGAAGTAGAAACAAATGAAAAGCAAGGTAATGAGGGAGATTGTAATGAGGGTTTAGAAGTGAGAGAGAGAGAGAAAAATATGAAAGGATTTCAAATGTGGCTATTTATATGTTATGGAGGAATAGAAAGAGTTTGCATGGGCGAGAGAGATAATGAATAGCCTAACAGTTATGGGAGAATAAATCGGGGAACGTGAGCACACAAAGGAGTTAATGCGCAAACAGTAAGGGAGAAATAGACGGTTAGGCTATGAAAGGGTAGGGGTAAATTAGGCAACATAAGTAAATGGAAATTATGACAGTTACCTTACTGATTTATCGCATTAAATGGGATAAATCATGACACGATTTTGGGAAACCGGCAGTACACACATGTGTCAGAGAGGAAGTGTGACCGATGTACCTTTGATTTGATGTGGCTGACGTCATGTGTCAAAGAACCTTATCCTTTTAAAAAGAAGATCTACCGATAGAAGTTGTACAGACTTAATATTTGAAGTTTGAAAATCGGCAAGATGATTTGGTCGGCAAGATACTTTGGTCGGCAAGATTTTCACACTTGTTGATGAGATCGGCAAGACTAGCATAATCGGCAGAGTTAGCACAGTTTTAACCATAGAAATCAATCATACCTAGTTCACCTCTTAGGAACTCAAATCTTTTCTGGTCTAAGGGCTTTGTCAGTATGTTTGCTCTTTGGAAGTCGGTATGAACTTTGAGCAGCACAACATTCCCTTTTTCTACATGTTCCTTCAAGAAGTGATATTTGATGTCTATGTGCTTGGTTTTTGAATGCATGACCGGATTGTTGGATACTGAGATAGCAGATTGATTGTCACAATAGATGGGACAAGCTTGTATTGGAATTGCATAGTCAACTAGCTGCTGTTTCATCCAAAGGATCTGTGAACAGCAACTGCCAGCGGCTATGTACTCAGCTTCGGTAGTAGAAGTGGAAATTGATTCTTGCTTTTTACATGACCAAGACACCAACCGATCACCAAGAAATTGGCATGTTCCACTTGTACTTTTCCTGGTTACCTTGCAAGCTGCAAAGTCTGCATCTGAATAACCTATAAGATTAAAAGATAAATCTCTAGCATACCATAATCCAAGGTTAGCAAATCCACATAGATATTTAATAATACGTTTAACAGCTTGCAGATGGGATTCCCTAGGGTCAGCTTGAAACCTGGCACAAACACAAATAGCAAACATAATATCTGGTCTACTGGCAGTAAGATAGAGGAGTGAGCCGATCATACCTCGGTAGAGAGTGATATCTACTTTCTTACCGGACTCATCCTTATCTAAATGAATGTTAGTGCCCATAGGTGTGCTTTGAGAGTGAGCAGTGTCAAAACCAAACTTCTTGATAAGTTCATTTGCGTACTTGGTTTGACTGATGAATATTCCTTCGTTGGTTTGTTTGACTTGAAGTCCAAGGAAATATGTTAGTTCACCCATCAGGCTCATCTCGAACTTGCTCTGCATTAGCTTCTCAAATCTCTTGCAAAGTGATTCATTAGTAGAATCAAAAATAATATCATCGACATATATTTGAACAAACAATGAATGACCCTTGTGCTTGGCAACAAATAAAGTGGTATCGATTTTACCTTGAGTGAATCCTAAGCCATCACTAAGTAAGAACTTGGAAAGGGTTTCATACCATGCCCTTGGAGCCTGCTTTAAGCCATAGAGAGCTTTCTTCAATCGATAGACATGATTAGGCTTCTTGGAGTCCTCAAAACCTGGTGGTTGTTCAACGTACACAAGTTCTTGGAGTTCTCCATTCAGAAAAGCACTTTTCACGTCCATTTGATATAGCTTGAATTCTTTGAAAGCAGCATAGGCTAGAAAAAGCCTTATAGCCTCCAATCTTGCAACAGGAGCAAATGTCTTATCGTAGACAATCCCTTCTTCTTGTCGGTAGCCCTTTGCAACTAACCTTGCTTTATTCCTTATGATTTTCCCTGCTTCATCTAATTTGTTTCTAAACACCCAGTTTGTACCAATCACTTGTTGAGATGATGGTCTTGGCACTAGTTCCTAGACATTGCATCTTTCAAACTGATTTAGCTCCTCCTGCATAGCTTCCACCCAGCCAGGATCAGCAAGAGCTTCTTCAGCCTTCTTTGGTTCTATATTGGAAACCATAGCAGATGAGAAAAGACTCTCGACGAATGCTCTACTAAGGTTTCTTGTCAATCTTGGTCCAAAGACATCACCAATCACATTTTCTAATGGATGATCACGAACTGTTCTAACTTCCCTTGGTACATCTTGTCTGACTGGATCTTGTTGTAAAGATTCGAGAGGAGGGTCAAGATCAGCAGGTGGAGTATGAGAATTAGAGTTTTGGGTAAGAGGTGGATTAGATTGAGAGCTTGTTGGGAAGGGCCTTATTACAGAAATTGGTTGGGGGCTAGAAAAGTTTGGAGAAGCATCAGCAGCATTAGTATCGGCAAATGGATTATGAAATTCATCGGTAGGACCTTGTTCTGCCGATGTAGGAAAGTACTAAGCTTCTGCTGATTCTTCTACTGATATAACTGGATCAGTAGCTGAAACATGTCCTGCATGGTTAGTATTGCTGGATTCACCTGTCTCATGAGCACTAGATTCATTAGTACTATTTGGAGCCTTGTCAGACTCTAGCAAATCAAATTCATCAAAAGTTACATGAACAGATTCAACAATTTTCAAAAGTTTCTTATTGAAAACTCGAAAGGCCTTACTTTGTTTAGCGTATCCAACAAAGATTCCTTCATCAGTTTTCTCATCAAATTTACCTCTGTACTCATTCCCATTGTAGAGCACATAACATTTGCAGCTGAATGTTTTGAAGAAACCAATATTGGGAATTCTGCCTCTCCAGAGTTCATAAGGAGTCTTGTTATGGAATTTGTTGATGAGTGATCTGTTCTGATTGAAGCATGCGGTGTTGATGGCTTCAGCCCAAAAATATTTCGGCAGCCTCGCTTCAGCAATCAGGGTCTTACCAGCTTCAATGAGAGTTCTGTTCTTTCAACGACACCATTTTGTTGTGGTGTGCCGGCAGCTGAGAAGTTGTGGTCTATGCTATGATCATCACAATACTGAGCAATACCATTGTTCTTGAATTCAGTGCCATTGTCTGATCTCATACTGATGATATCACTCTCCTTCTGGGTCTGTAATAGTCTGAATAACTTGGTACCAACAGCGTAAGTATCATCTTTGTTGCTGAAGGTTTCTACCCAATTATATCTTGAATAGTCATCTACTACCACCAGAGTGTATCTACTCCCCCCAATACTTGCAGTAGTTGTGGGGCCAAATAGATCCATGTGTAGCAGTTGGAGGCACTTAGATGTAGACATGCAGGGCTTGCTGTGGAAAGATGACTTATGTTATTTTCCAAGTTGGCAGGCCTTGCATTTCTTTCCATGATTAGCAGACACTTGAGGCAGACTGGTAACTAGATTTGAACCGGCAAGCTTGGATAGATATTTGAAGTTCAAGTGACTGAGTCTCTTGTGCCATAGCCATGAGTTCTCACTGATGTTCTTAGCTATAAAACAAACATTAGTAACACCAGTAATAGTACTTAAGTCTACTGCATAAATGTTACCTTTCCTTTTGGCAGTGAGAAGGGTTTCATTGGAAGCAATGTCTTTCACATAGCAACTGGAAGTAGTAAATACATATTGCATCCCTTTATCACAGAATTGTGAAATAGATAGAAGGTTGTGTTTCAAGCCATCTACTAGAAAGACCTTCTGTACAGTAACTGCACCTCTCTTGATGGTACCAATACCGATGATTTTTCCTTTGGCATTATCACCGAAAACCACTGGGGGACCTGATGCTTCTGAGATATCGGCAAGTAGATCTGCAAATCTTGTCATGTGTCTTGAGCAGCCACTATCTAGAATCCACAAATCCTTGCTTGTACCAGTTGAGGCCATGAAGCATTCCTGAAATAAAACGGTATGCTTATGGTCCCCCTTATTCTTGGGTCCGAGGGTTAGTTCCTCTTTCGCAACCACATATGGCCACCACTAGAGGATGCAACCTCAGTGGGTCCAGATAGGTGCTTCAAGAGGCATTCATGAGCCTTGTGACCATAATCAGAACAATTAGAACATCTCACTTGACTGATAGGCTGTGGAGTCGGTAGAACATCATTCTGTTTAGTCAGTGCATTGGCAGAACTAGAGAATTGAGCAGGCACAAACTTAGTAGGTTTAAAGGTGATAGTGTTGCCTTTCTTTCCATTCTGTTTACCTTTGGCAGTTACCTTTTTAGGTACTTGTCCATCGGCAGCAGAGGTGGTTAGACCGGCAGCACTTGCTCTGCTGATGTATTCACCAAGAATACCATTATCGGCAGACTCAGTATCAGCCACCTTAACATATCTTTGTTTGTTCTTATCATTCCTTTTGTTCTGGTTCTTAGGATACTTCATGGCCACAGCACTGTATATTGGCTTAGCATCCTTATGCACTGAGTTAACAGGACTACATTCAACTTTCTCATCCTTTTTCTCGGTCGCACAAATTTCAGTAGAGCTACTGCTGCTGGAATCAAATCCTAACCCAGATTGGTCCTTATATGACATTTGGGTCTGTAGGATTGTTTCAACAGCAACTCTAGATTTTGTGTAAGAATCAATAGTCCTTGAGAGATAATCGTTTCTTTTCACAAGATCTTCGATCTGAGCTATCAATACTGCTACTTGGCTTTTGAGATCCAGGTTTTCTTTCTTTAGAAGAACATACTCAAGCTCATGTCCTTTGAGAACCTTAAGTTCAGACACAATCAAGTCATTCTCTGCAAAAATTCTATTGAAATCAGCAGCCATCACTTTATGAACGCTACTCAGCTTCTCATGATCAATAAAAAGTTCATCCATTGTCTCTACCATTTCAGCTTTAGATATTTCAGGAAAAGGATCAGCTGAAATTTTGGTGGCAGAGGGAATAGGTTTGGGACAGAAGTCAGGTAGAGAAGAGATGGGTTTAGACAAGCTTTTGGCAATGCTTGGATGTTCAGTGAATGAGAATTTTCGGGTCATCGGTAGGGGTTTAGGTTTGATGGCAGTGAATTGTATAGAGTTACACTGACCATAGAGTGAGGTTCCCACTTGGTGAACTCTGTATCCATTTGGGTTCTCTGCATTGACATTAATCTCTTTGAAGTGTGGTTGAGGTCTTCCAGTAGCTTCTTCTCTGACTGGAGTTCTTGGAGAAGATGGATCTCGGTAGACTGGAGTCGGTAATGTGGATGTATTGGCATCTTCCATGTCTAGGGCAACAAAACTTACATCGGCATCTTCATCTTCATCGGCATCTTCGTCTGAGTCAGTTTCACACCAAACCGGCAAGGCCTTTTTTGTGCTTTCATCGGCAACAAAGCTTCGAGACTTAGGATGTCTCTTGTTGAATGACTTCCTCACATACTCATATTTTGGTTGAGGACATTTGGAAGCAAAGTGACCAGGTTTTCTGCAGTTGAAGCAGACAAGGTCACCTTTGTTGTTCTTTCCGTCGGTAGCACTCGTTGAGGGTTTGTTGTAACTTGCTGGTTTTTGAAATGATGGTGTGAATGGTTTTGGTAGCTGGTAGCTTTCTTTCTGCATTCTTTTGAAGTCTTTAAACCTTTTGTAGTTGTCACGACCCGAAAACCCGCCTCTATTTTCTTGCTAGTAAATAATTATTATTTATTTAGTTATTTATTAGTTTAATCATTTTATTATTTATGTGTGCATTTTGTGTTTCATAATATTTTATATGCCTAGCATTTTAATTGATCATTTGTGCTAGTGTAGAGTTTAGGTAGTAGTAGTAGTAGTAGTAGAGGGGGCCTAGATGTAACATTTTAAAATAATCATCCTCCTACTCCCTCCCTACTTCCCCCTCTCCCTCACCTTCTCCCTCACTCTCCAGCACACACACACACACACACACACACACACTCTTTTTCTCTCTCTCTCCTCCATTGGTGGAAGGTAAGAAAGCTCCTCCTTCTCTCTTCATTTTAGTCATCTTCCTCCCACTATTTCTCATTTCTCATTTTATGAAATGTGTTTGGATCGTCGATAGGATCGTGTAGAGCCAAAAATATTTGAATTCCGTCTCATTCCGTAAATTTCAAGTAAGTTTACTTTCCCCCATTTTTATGTTAAAATGCTCATTCTATGTTCATATGATGATTTAGATGATATACATTGATTCTTTGTTGGGTTTTGAAGTGTTTGATTGATTATCCATTTTTTGTGATATTTTGATAAAGGGTTCAATATTGATTGATGGGATTAAATCTTGATTTGAGTTTCTAGATGTTATTATTTAGGCCCTTACAAGTTATACATTGTTTTGGTACATGATTATGCTTGGTGGAAAGTTTGGTACTGGTTGATTTTGAGAAATTTGTGAAATGGGTAAGAAAATGGAAGAACCCAGCTGCTGATTCCCAACCCAGAACCAGACCGAGCGCCCGCCCGGGTTTAGCTAGGCGCCCGCCCACCTAGCCTTTTTCCTTCAGCCGACCTTCTGGTCAAATGAGCGCCCGCCCGGCCCCTACCGCGCGCCCGTCCGCCCCTGTTTCTGGAATTTTGCCTTTTTGCTTGTTTAAAACTAGGTTGCTTCCTTAGTTTAAGTTTTATTACTCTAATTAACTTAAGTTAACATCGTGAAACACTTTATTAATTGGAATTGGTTTCTTTGTGAATAAATATGTTACGGAATTTGATTTAAGTATCGTTTTGGGAATGTTGGCCATCTTTGATGTGTTGTTTGGATTGGTTTACCTTCATGGTGATTTAATTGGAATGGTTCCCTACTTTGGAATCTTTAGTTGTTTATTTAAGATAGTATTTATTACTTAGCATTTATTTGAAAGTCCAGCTGGTATTCGTGGTTGTGTCGGGCGATGGAAAATATTATAATGGCAACGAGCCGAGTCCATTATAATGTTGACCATTGTTTTGCCCCATTATTTTCCTCCTCCAGATTGGCCTTGGATGTGAGATGAGCTAGCTCCTTTTTTGGGAACAGTCTAGCTATTATAAGGGGTTGCGACTTCGTGTCGTATACTTAGTTATCGTTTGGTTATTGGTTCCGGTACCGGGTTTTCTCTTCAGTTATTATTCTGCTATCGTTGATTGGTTTATCGGCTCTTTTATGCTGCTTATTGATGCTGCTCTTCGATGCGGTCCTATCGTCATTGATCAGATTGTTATATCCTTTGTTGGGGAAACCTTGGCTCAGTATCCTTTGTTACTTGTTTATTTCCGCTGCAATCTGTTAAATGATATTTGCTGCGTGCTATGTGAGATATTATTATTGTTTACTGCATCATAGCATGTCATGTAGTTGCATTAGTAACTTATTGAGATTTATCTCACCCCCTTTCTTTTATCTTTGTTTTCCTTAACCCCCCCCCCCCAGGAGGAAATGATTAGGATTCGCGAATCGAGGAGGACGTCGAGAGGATTGAGATTTTGGGCAGGTTGTTATTGATCGGTTTGCATTATTTAAATGTATAACCTTTTGGGGATAGTTTTAGCAACAATGACGTCATTAAGATTTGTAATATTTTGTATTTTTGGTGTAAGCTTGTGGAGCTTATACTAGTAGTATATTGTTGTTGTTAAACTTGGAATTCTAAAACTTTGTTTTAAACCTTTTGGGTATAAAAATGGAATTTTTATCTTCAGTATTTTGGTGTATTGTTGTAAGTCGACGTCCAGCTCGTGTGCTCCCGGCCCGCGGGGTCGGGGTCGCGACAGTTGGTATCAGAGCTATGGTTTAGCTCTAAGTATAAGTATAGGTGGACTAGAATGACCTAGGAGGGTAGTTGTGTTCGGAGTGAGTAACGGTTGATGTTATGCAGGTATTTGTTCTAAATGGCTAGAAGAAGAGCTGGTGAAGGTTCTAGTGGGACTCCGAATCAGAATGATCTACGGGAAGAGAACCGTGCAATGTTTCAGGGGATGTTTGAAGCGGCGATGAAAGCAACTCATGACCACGGGCCGAGAGAGGAACATGTAGCACCTCCACGATATGGGTTGGAGCAGTTCTTAAAGTTGAAACCAAGTGAGTACGATGGTGAGCCTGATGTAAAAAAGGCGGAAATGTGGGTTGAGTCAATGGAGAAGATTTACGATGTTTTTGGTTGCACAGACGAGGATAGGGTTCGGTTCGCGGCTTATAAGCTAGTGGGGACCGCGGAACATTGGTGGAAGTCACTTAAGGCCAGTTGGGATACTACTCTTGTACCATATTCTTGGGAGTTATTTGTGAGGAAATTCAAAGAACACTTCATTCCTCTAGTGGATCAGAATAGGAAGGAGACCGAGTTCCTCAACTTGGAGCAGGGCGTGTTGACAGTAGCACAGTACTCGGCTAAGTTCACAGAATTAGCCAGGTATTGTGACTACCTTGTGCGAACCGAGGAGCAGTAAGCAATGAGGTTTATCAGAGGCTTGAAGACAGCTATTAGGACACAGTTAATAGCCCAGAGAATTCAACTTTTTCAGGATGCGGTGGACCGTGCCTATTTGATAGAGCAAGACATCGGGGAACACAAAAGGAAGACTGAGATGGTTAACCCGAGTAAGCAAGGAGGGTAGAGCAAGTCACAACAGAAACATTCGGATAACAGAGGTAATTCTGGAATGCAAACTCGATTCGGAGAGCAACCTCAGGGACAACTGATAGTGAGGAATCAAGGTACTAATCAGGGGACACGAAATGGGAAGATCTGCAACTATTGTCAGAGGGAAGGACACTCAGAAGACAAGTGTTGGAAGAAACAAGGAAAATGTGTGAATAGTGGTCAGTTGGGGCATTTTGTGAGAGATTGTCTTAGGGGCAGATATCAACCATCCGGGAGTGACGCTGCTGCACAGGGTCAGAAGAGAGATACTTCGGGAAACCCTAAAGGTTCAGGGTAGGGTATTTGCGATCAATCAGCACTCAACGGGTGACTCATCAGTTTCAGGAGGTATTAATTTTGTGTCGAGAGAGCGAGCGCGTGCATTTTTAGGATCATCGCATTCATATGTTTCTGTGCATTTAGTTGCATTTATTTCTCCTGAGTCTTTGACTTATGTGTTGCCAGTATTTACTCCTATGGATGAGTGTGGAATATCTGACGAAGTCTTATGTGCTTATGTTGTGCTTAAGGGTAGACATGCCTTACCTGCTAAATTAATCATATTACTATTATAAGGTTTTGATGTTATTTTGAGAAGGGAAATGTCATGCTTTAGTCGATTGTCGTAGGAGGATTGTTACATTCTCTATTCCTGATTTCCAAAAATCGTTTTGAGACCGTTCCTTTGGGTAGAGTTATACACATCTTTTCTTATATGGAATTTGAATATATAACTTAGGTAAGTGACAATGGGATGTCTATACCAAATTGTTGGGTGTATTTATCATTTATAAGGTTTCCATTTTCTTCTGAATAGTGCCTAGTGTTTGGGGAGGAACTTGGGTTAAATTGAGTTGTTATGGTACAAGGTGGTAGTGCTAATAATTAGATCAATATCCGTGTTGTATCGGTTGGGTTATAAGAGCTGAGGATTCAATTGAGGATTTCATGATAGGAGATTTTTGTTTACTTTTAGTACATCTACGTGAGTGCATCGGAATTGAGTAGCATGAAGAAATGCATGATTTACTATGAGTGACTAGTATAGTGTGGAAGTTATAATCATTAATGGTGGTAAGCGCGTTAAGTTTGATAGGACTAAGCACATTTTGAGAGGGCAAGAATTTCTCGAATTGTATTAAAGGCATTTTGAGTTTTAGTTAAATGGTTATTTTATGGTTCTAAATCTTTTCTTGGTGGCGTTTCTCGATTTGGATTAAGGGTATACGAAGAAAGTTGAGTATCAATACTTGGGCATATTAAAGGGTACTATGATTTGGTATTGGGTCAGTTGGATTGTAGCTAGCCAATTGGTTTATTATGATGGTGTAGATACCCCGGGAAACCACAACTTGGCTAGAGCGGTGAATTATCCTAGGATGTCTAACTTGTTTTAGATTGTTTAGAGTCGCCACCTATGTTTTGAGGAACATAAGAAAAACCTATTGATAATAGCCTAAGTTTGATTACGAAAACAGAGATTCCTTGTTTTGAGGTTCGGGGGTTAGATTACGAGATGGGAAGTACCGAAACACCCATCTCGCCCAACTAAAGTTGGTCTTGCTTGATCAAAATCTACATGAATGATAAACGTTCTTCTTCTTCTTCTTTAAATCGTAAAAAGGGGTTTAAATAGAGTTTGGAATGTAGGAGATAACTCTTTAACCGACCTCAATGAGATGAGGTGATCATTAAAGTCATGTCCCAAAATGATTTGGGTGATTGCACTTTGATAATACAAAAAAGAAAGAGAAAAGAGATGAAGTTGAGAAGGGGAAAGAAATAGCTTTACCTAGACTTCAAGAGACTTCAAACACTTCTTGTTGAATTACTTGGAGAAATCCTTTGGAAAATGCTTTGAAAGTAAGAAATTTGGTAAAGTCAAGGTCTTTTGGTCCTTTTTGGTCAAATTTTTTGTGTAAATTTTTGTCCCTCTGAAAATGGAGGTAAAGGGAGGTTTTTATAGGTGAAAGAGAGATGTTTTTGGTGCCAAAACTCAGTCACCAAGAAATCCTTCCCGGGCAAAATCCTGTAAATTGAGCAAGGGAGAGAATCCTGGCCAGAAATCTGTAACTGACGCCCAGAGGCGCGCGCTTCCTGCTTTAGGGGTGGGAGGCGCGCGCGTATGGATCCTCCTGTCGGAGGCGTGCGACTCAGAGAAGGAAATTTTGACAGAATAGACTAGAAAGTCAGCCCTGTTATTCAGTTTAGTCCTTGGACTTAACGAAGTCAGTCAGGAACTTAACGGGAGTGACAGAAACTAACGAGAAACACTTAAAATGGGGAGAAACACAAGATCAAATGTGCAATCAGTGTGAGCGGTCCAAGGCGGGGTGTCTACAGAGCCCCTCGGCGACGTGGATTGCAAAGCAAAACGCGTCGACGAAAGTTAAAAACACCCGCCGAGGACATCACCAAGAAAAAAGCAAAGACTCGATGAAAGCAGGAATTTGAAATTGTGAGAGATAGTGGTGCGCTCCCTGTGTGAGCGGCTTTTGTTGATGGAGGGGGTGGCATGATCCGTTAGGTGAACCTGCCGGCTGAATATTTTGAATGGGGCCGTTAGTGAACCTTTTGAACGAGGCCGTTAGTGAACCTTTTGGAGAGGCCGTTAGTGAACCTTTGAGGAGGCCGTTGGTGAACCTTTGAGGAGGCCGTTAGTGAACCTTTGAGGACGAATCCGTTAGTGAAATTCGTTGATGAGGCCGTTGGTGAACCTTTGGAGAGGCCGTTAGTGAACCTTTGAAGAGGCTGTTAGTGAACCTTTGAGGAGGCCGTTAGTGAACCTTTGAGGAGGCCATTGGTGAACCTTTGGAGAGGCCGTTGGTGAACCTTTGGAGAGGCCGTTAGTGAACCTTTGAAGAGGCCGTTGGTGAACCTTTATTGACGAATCCGTTAGTGAAATCCGTTGATGAGGCCGTTAGTGAACCTTTGGAGAGGCCGTTGGTGAACCTTTGGAGAGGCCGTTAGTGAACCTTTGTTGACGAATCCGTTAGTGAAATCCGTTGATGATGTATTGCTTTGAAGTCTCGTGCCACTTGGAGTCACACTTGACTTTTTGAATTGTGGGGTGCGGGCACAGTTGACCGCGACCAGAAAAATATCCCTGCTGGGGATGAAATGTTGAGATTGACCCTTGAGGGGGGTATGTCACCCGTGACAGAATTTAGGGAGTTTGGAATCTGGAGAAGGACAGCCTACTTTTGAGTGGGAGTTTCTATCCTACTTTCAATCTTTGACATGCCTTAAGGGCGGACCAAAAGAAGGTGTGCCCAACTGGGTGTCCGAGGACAGGGGCTGTGTCTTGATTTAGGCTGGAGATCTCTGACAAGGCCTTTTCTGAAGTGATCTAGACTTGGGAGGCGCGCGCTTTCCTCTATAGGCTTGGGACGCGCGCGCATTTCAGACCGCTGGCGGGTGGCGCGCGCGTCTGGGAGGCGGAATTCCGGGCTTGACATTTGCTGGCCAAAAGAACCCCCAACAGCTATAATAGCATCTTCTGTTTGACCACTTGATTCTCACAGCTCCTTTCTGCCATTTTTGAACATCATATTATTGCTTAACTTTGCTTGTGATCAACATTTTCCATGGCTTCCAATTCTTTTGCTCTTGATGCCAAGGTTGTTAGTGGGTATGAAAAGGACTTGGGCACTTTTGTGTATTCTTTCAAGACCCATCCCAAGAAGGCCTTCATTAAAGACTTCGGGTTCCGTATTCTTTTCACTTTGCGGACGTTGAAGCCGGATTGGGATTTGTTGAGAGCTGCCGCGGCTTTCTGGGATTGTGACAGCCATACCTTCAACTTTTCAACTAATGAAATGGTGCCGACTGTTGATGATTTCGGGGCCATCCTTGGCATGCCTTTGGCCGGTCGGATTGCCGTCCTTAAATATCACCGTGGTGCCACTGACTCTTGGGTTGAGTCACTGAATCTTCCTGTTGAGGACGTGAGGAAGATGTTGCACGGTACTGTGATTGACATAACTGAGTTGCCGATGTTCTTTAGTTTACACTCGGAGGATCCGGTGGTTCAATCTTTCAAAAGGAATGCCATGGCCGCTTGTCTCTTTAGTGAAGTACTGTTTGTTACACCCTTCGGGACTGCGGATGTGCAGTTGGCTGAGATTATTTTGCAAGCCAAGGAGCAACAATTTAGTATAATCCCTCTTATTGTAGGGGAGACGTTGCACGGCCTTGATGAGTTACATAGGACGGACAAGATGTGTCGGGGAAGCCCTTTGCTCTTGACCATATGGCTCCGAGAACACTTCAAGATTTATTCCCCGGATGGTGATTTGTCTCCTTTTGCTGTTCATAGGAGGAAGTTATTGATCCGGGATTTATCTGAAGATGGTTGGAAGAAATTCTTTGCCTCTCGGGTAACCGTCGATATTGAGTGGTGCCCTCCTTCTTGGGGTCTTCGTCCTTTTGTGGAATGGACTCTTGGTTTTCAGCACGTGGTTGTACCCGGCTTGAGAGATTCGTCATTTTACCAGCCAGAGCGGGTTCTGCGGTAGTTTGGTCGCCAACAGATAATTCCTTTTCCGAGGGACGAAATGCTTCGTCCAGTTGCTTACATGGGTCCGGACTTCTCGAGTGAGCTTCAGTCGGCTTGGGGAGATGATCACAACCGTTGGGCTTTTGCTCCTCTGCATCGGGGGAGTGTCTTCCTTCCCGAGAGTTACTTGGATTATTTGTTTGGCACCCTTTACCGTGGCATCACTTGGGTCGATGTGCTTCGTGCCGAGTTGTTGGGAAAGGGTTTTGAGCCTAGCAGCGCTTTGAGATATAGGGAGGCTGCTGTTGATTCGAGTAACATTCTTGCTGACCCTTTTGGTACTCCTTTGGATGACTTTTATGCCAAGAGACGTGCCGCAACACAGAAGGTTTCGGTGCGTATTAGTGCTCCTCCGTTATCCAAGAAGAAAAGGATTGAGAGACGATCGGGTGGTCCTTTGAAGGCTAAGAGAAAATTGGATTTTTCTTAGTACCCTAAGAGATTGCAATTAAATTAGACCACTTTGTTTTAGGATTTAATGTTTTGATGTCTTTTGTTGCTCAATAAATCCGTTGTAATGGCTTGAATAATTCATTGAATGAATAAAAATTGCATCTTGTTATTTGAAGTGAATTGGGTATTTTTGATATGTTTTAGACCGCACCCGAAGGTTGCCTACGTTCCTCCAGTTGGGAGGCTCAGGTCTCCGTAGTTCAAACAAACAAAGACCATTTTTTATTTTTATTTATTTTTTATTTTTTTTTGTGTGTGCACCCTCTTTTTTGCCTAGACCGCCCTTTCGGGTTTTCAATCTAGCGGGCTTCTTTTTTGCACGTGCTCTAATTTTTGCCTAGGCCGCCCTTGCGGGTTTTCAACCTAGCGAGCGTTTATTTATTTTTTTATTTTTTTTTATTTTTTTTTTATGGTCTTTGTTTATTAAGCATAGAACCTCTTGAGCTTGTCGAGGTTGACCTCCTTTGGCAGCTGGTCACCATCTAAATCCACGAGTCGGACTGCACCGCCGCTTAGTATGTCACGACCCGAAAACTAGGCTCTATTTTATTAGTAATAAATAATTATTATTTATTTATTTGCTTGTTTATTTATTTAAATTCTTATTTATTTAAATAATTATGTGTGCATTTTATGTGTTATAATATTTATGCTTAAGCATTTTATTTGGGTTATTTGGGTTAGTGTAGTATTGTTGGGTCTTAATTGTTAGTTGGGAGTGTAGTATTGTGTTAGTAGTTGGGGAAGGGGCCCGAGTGTAACATTTTGAATAATTTTCCCTACTCCCTCCCTACTCCTTCCCTCACCTCCCTCATCCTCACACTCCACCTCCATCCCTCTCTCCCGGCTCAAATTCTCTCTCTCTCTCCATTGTGGGTAAGTTTTCTCTTCTCTATCTTCTCTCTTCATTTTCTTCCTCTTCCTCTCATAATCTCTCATTTCTTAAAACGTGAAATGTGTTTAGATCGTCGATAGGATCGCGTAGAATCAAAAATATTTGAAATCCATCAACTTTGAGAAAATCCAAGTAAGTTGCTTTTCCCCCATTCTTATGCTAAAGTGTTCATATCATGCTTATATGATGTTTGAGTTGTTATATTTGAAGTTTGGATGAGTTTAGAAATTATTTGGAATTTATTTGAGTTTTGGTCAAAAATGGTGATTTATGAATGTTGGGTTTGATTCTTGATTTTGGTTGTTAAATGTTGTTATATGAGTTCTCTTAGACCCATAAGTTGCTCTAGTACCTTAGTATGCTAGTTAAGAGTGTTGGATTTTGGTTTAGTTTTGTTTTGGGTTAAAAATGGAAGAACCCAGTTCTTCTCTCCCGATTTCCGGCAGACCAGAGGATTGTGCGACCGCCCAAGAATTGTAGGGCGACCGCACATCTATCTGAAAGGTTTTGTTCTTGCTTGATGGCCTTTTTGGGCGACCGTACAGACCCGTTTGGGCGGCCGCACAGAACCTCTGAAAGTTTTCATTTGTTATTTTGTGTGGTTGAAGAATGCGTTTTGATCCAAATCTTGGGTGTCCTTCTAGTTGACCTTAGTGAACATTGTAGTACACTCTAGTGATAGAATTGGGTCCTTTGTGATTAAGTTTGTGTTGGGAATTAATTAAGTGTTAATTGAGATTGTTGGAACACTTTAATTGTGCGTGGTTGGTACATTTCACTTTCTTGGTGACTTCTTGGTATGGTTCCCTACTTTGGAACCTTAAGTTGTTTATTCATGCTAAAATACTATTACTTAGCATTTAATTGGAAGCCCAGCTGGCATATTTGTTGCATCGGGCGATGGGAAAGATTATAATGGCAAAGCCAAGTCCATTATAATGTTGACCATTGTTTTGCCCCCTTCTATACCCCCTTTTCCAGATTGGCCTTGGAAGGGATAAGTTAGATTCCTTTGGGAATGTATCTAGCTACCGAGCATGACTTTGTGGCATGGCTCTTGTCCTTTGTGACACTCTTATGGTTATTTGTTCCGGTACCGGGGGTTTCTCTTCGGCTTTCATGCTATTATGAAGATGTTGATTGGTTGATCATTGGAGCTGCGCAGCGATCCTTTATTTGGATGTACCGGTTTGGAAAACCTTGGCTATATCCTTTGTTATGTGTTTATTTCCGCTGCTATCTGTTATGTGATAACTGCTACGTGCTAATTATGGTTTATTATCGTATATTGCATCATAGCATGTTATGTAGTTGCATTAGTAACTTATTGAAATTTATCTCACCCCCTTTCTTTTATCTTTGTTTTTCCGTAACCCCCCCCCAGGTGCTAAGGATTAGTCTCGCTGATCACGAGAAAGAGGACGTCGAGTGTGGATACATTCTTTTGGGGAAGGTTGTTATAGGTTGGTTTACATTATATCAATGTGTAACCTTTTTGGGATAGTTGTACCAAACAAGGACGTCATTAAGAATTGTATATTTGTATTTTGTTGGGCATAAACTTGTGGAAGTTTATGATAGTTGTATTTGGTTTTTGTCAAACTTGGATTTGTAAAACATTGGATCATCACCTTTTGGTATCAAAGGAAATTTTTAACTCCGATATTTCTCAGTTTTGGTTTTAAGTCGACGTCCAGCTCGTGGTCTCGGGCCCGCGGGGTCCGGGGTCGCGACATAGTATCTTCTTGACCACGTACGGACCGATCCATCGGGGTCCCCATTTCCCCAGGGGATTCATGGCGTTAGGGGGATGTTGTCTTAAGACCAAATCTCCCACATTGATGTTTCGAGGCTTTACCTTTTTGTTGAAAGCTTTTTCCATCCTTTGCTGATACGCCCTTGTGCGTTCGAGTGCTCTTAGCCTTTTCTCGTCGAGTAAGGCTAGCTGTTCATATCGACTTTGCATCCAGTCGACCTCGTTGACTTGATTCTCGAGGAGGACCCGTAGAGATGGGACTTCAAGTTCGATTGGGAGTACGGCTTCAGAACCATAGACTAACGCATAAGGAGTTTCTCCTGTTGCTGACCGTATTGACGTGCGGTAGCCCCACAATGCCAATGGTAGCTTCTCGGGCCAATCCCTTCCTGTTGAGGCCATTTTCTTGACGATGGTCTCGATGGTCTTATTTGCTGCTTCAACCGCGCCGTTTGCTTGGGGACGGTAAGGAGATGACTTGTGTTTGGTGATCTTGTATTCTACCAAAAGTGCATCCATTTCCTTCTCAAAGTGAGAGCCGTTGTCGGAAATGATTTCATGAGGCACGCCGTATCGGCACATGATATTAATCTTTACAAATTCGGCCACTTTCTTGGCGTTGAGGGTCCGATAGGCTTGTGCTTCGACCCACTTTGTGAAGTAATCGACGGCCACTAGGACGAATGACTGCCCATTGCTTCCGGCAGGATGGACTTTACCGATGATGTCTATGCCCCAACAAGAGAATGGCCAAGGTGTGACCATGTTGTAAAGTTGCGAGGGTGGAGCATGCTGCAGATTAGCATGGAATTGGCATTTGGCACACCTTTTGACTTTCTCGATACAGTCTCGTTCCATAGTGCTCCAATAGTAACCAATGCGGAGTATCTTCTTGACTAGCATAAACCCATTCATGTGGGGTCCACACTCTCCTTCGTACACTTCACACATTATCTCTTGAGCTTCGGCCTCATTGGCGCATAAGAGATTGACCCCGTCGTGGTGCCTTTTATAGACTCGGTCCCCAATCAGTACGTACCGAGAGGCTAGCCTTTGCAGAGCCGCTTGAGACTTCTTATTGATATTCTCGGGATAAGTGCCATCTTTGAGGAAATTCATGATATCCGAATACCACGGAGAGTTTGTTTGAACCTCGTTGATCTCGATACTCATGCAGTACACCGGACTGTTCCTTCGGGCAATTTTGAAAGGCTTCACCATTTTCCCTTTGGGCATTTCGACTAATGAAGCTATGGTGGCCAGTGCATTGGCGAAGCGATTTTTATCCCAGGTAGTTGAAAGTGATCTCTTGGAATTGTTCAACCAATTCTTCAAGGTGTTGACCATACTGTAGGAGGGTCGGGTCTTGGATTCACCATTTACCCGATTGCTGATTGATAAGGATCAAAGAGTCGCTGAATACTTCTAGTTCCGTGACGTTTCTTTCGAGAGCTGCTTCGAGCCCTGCTATGCATGCTTCGTACTCGGCAATGTTGTTGGTAGCTTCGAATTCCAGACGGACGGCAATGGGAGTGTAGATGTCTTTTGGATCGACAAGCAATACTCCTATACCAAAACCGTGCTTATTGGCGGCGCCATCGAAAAAAAGTTGCCACTTATTTTCCTCGGTTGCAGTACAAATTAAATGCTCGTCGGGGAACTGTACGTCTTCCCCCTTCACTTCGTCACACGGGAATTCGGCAAGCTGGTTACTGAACACTTTCCCCCTGACGGATTTTAGTGTGACGTAAGTGATATCATAGCCGGCGAGCATGAAGTACCATTTGGCTATTCTTATTGACATGAAAGGCTTCTCGAAGATGTAGCAGAGCGGGCCCACCTTTGCTACTAGCTTGATCGGAAAAGATTCCATATAGTGTTTGAGCTTTTGAGTAACCCAAACCAATGTTGCACATGACTTCTCTAAGACAGAGTAGTTCTTTTCGCCTCCTTGGAATTGGCGACTGACAAAATAAATGGCATTCTCCTTTGTGGACTCTCGTTGCTCTTATGCTAACATAGCCCCTAGGGCTTCATCATTGACAGTGAGATAGAGCAAAAGAGGCTTCTCCTTGTGCGGCGGAACTAGAACAGGAGGGCACGTCAAGTAATGCTTCACTTGGTCGAAGGCTTCTTGGCACGCGTCGGTCCATTCTAGAGCCACATTCTTCTTGAGTAGCTTGAAGATTGGCTCGCACATGGAAGTGAGTTGGTGCACAAACCGACTGATGTATTGCAGTCTGCCCATGAAACCTTTGATCTCTTTCTGCGTCTTTGGGGGAGGCATGTCAATGATTGCCTTGATTTTAGAAGGATCTACTTCAATTCCCCTTTTAGTGACCATATAACCAAGGACTTTGCCTCGGATAACCCCGAACGTGTACTTTGCAGGGTTGAGGCTCATCTTGTGTTGACGAAGCCTTTCGAAGAACTTGTGGAGATCGATTAAATGTTGATCATCGGTCCCTTTGGAGTGAATGATCATGTCGTCCACATAGACATCGATTTCTTTGTGAATCATATCGTGGAACAAGTCTGTCACGGCTCTTTGGTAGGAAGCCCCAGCGTTTCTTAACCCAAATGGCATGACTGTGTAGCAAAAGGTACCCCACGGTGTTGTGAAGGCTGTCTTATGTTGATCTTCCTCGGCCATGAGAATCTGATTGTACCCAGCGAACCCATCCACGAATAAGCGAACCTTGTAGGCAGCAGTGGAGTCGACCATCATGTCGATGTTAGGGAGTGGAAAATCATCCTTTGGGGAAGCTTTGTTCAAATCCCGGAAGTCCACACAAACTCGAACCTTGCCGTTTTCCTTTCTGACTGTCACGATGTTGGCTAACCATGCCGGATACTCGATAACCTTGATGAAACCCACACTGAGGAGCTTCTCAATCTCTTCTTTGACTTGCAGAGACCATTCTGGCTTGATCTTTCTGAGCTTCTGCTTTACTGGCTTGGCATCTTCTCTGATCGGAATTCTGTGCTCCGCTACCTTTCTGTCCAAACCCAGCATGTCTTTGTATGACCATGCGAACACATCCACGAACTCCCGTAGTAGTGCAGTCAATCTGTCTCTGTCGTCCCCCTTGAAGAAGCTTCCGATCTTAGTTTCTCTTGGCTCTTCTTCGGTACCCAGATTAACAACATTCAATTCTTCGTCAGCCTCTGGACCATTTTCACCACGACTACGGACTTGTTGAGCAAGTTCATTTAAGTATGTTGTGTTTTCGTGGTCTATTTCATCATAATTTGAATCGTTATTAACTTGTTCATTAAGTTCATTATTAGTTAATTCATCATTTATGATGTTTGCAATCTCAGGGTACTCAGAAATATCAAATTTTTCATTAGCAAAGAAAGGAAACACACGCTCGGCTATGGCCTCCATATCCTCTTGGGTGAGGGTATTAGAGACACTCTCGGACTCAAAAGTAAGTGTGAGCCGCTCTTCCTTTGTTGTTGTGCGGGGTATGCAACCCATTTCTTGGACTAAGAATTCTTCGGATACCACGGGCCCTTTCGTAGAATACCAATTGTTGATCGGCTCGGAACTTGGAGGGATCTCACTGATAGTCTCGTTCATGGTGACGGTGCCATGGATGGCGTTGACTTGGCATTCATTCATTATGGCAAGCTCTTCGAACATGGAGGCTAAATCTGTCGGTTCTTCCCCCACGATGATTTCTGTCTCGGACTCTATAGTCACCTTCCTTCCCCACCATTCACGGGGCGACATGGGAGTTGGTTCCCTTTCGGATTTCTGGATCTCACAATCGGAGAAGATTTCGAGACTGGGCTTTTTGACACCCTTATTGTTAACCCATGGCTCGGGAAAGATCATGTAAGGAACGTCTTCCCCTTGGCGGACAAAATAGCCATTCAACGTCTTGCGGTAAGGCCTTAGATTAGGGACCTCATAACGACGGCCTTCTTTACGAGCCCTGGCCTTTTCATTCTTGATTGCTTGCTCTTGCTTCAAGTCTTCTCTGGAAGGCTCGTACCCCAAACCGAATGTGTTCTTGACAAATGGGACTTGCACAGGATGTAGGATTCCTTGTTGATATTTCCCTAGGCCTAAACCAGGGAAGTAGTCCATATTCCTCATCATGCGGAGGACTTTGTGATTGCTGGGGGTCCATGATACTTTTCCCCCTTCTTTGTCAATGGCGTTGATTGAGACGTCGGAGAGAGTGGAGTCTGGTAAACCATGCTGAACTTGGTGGACGGGCTCACCTTTTTTGTGGATAGTGACGTTTTCGGCAATGACGGTCACTATTTCATCACCATTTCGGATCTTGACACATTGATGGAGAGTTGACGGGACGGCATTAGAACTGTTAATCCATGGTCGACCCAAAAGCAAGTTGAACGAGGCCGGGATGTCAAGCACTTGGAATGGAACGGACATGACCATGCTTCCAAACTCAATGTCTATTTCGATCATGCCCATGACTGTACGGGCAGTGCTGTCATAACCTCGGATTACTTGAGTAGAAGGCTTCAAATCGGAATCCTTAAGCCCCAGTATGCCCATGATTCTGCTAGGCATGAGGTTGAGTGCGGAACCACCGTCCACTAAGACTCTTGAGATGGGCCTCCCCCTTGCTCGTACCTTGAGGTAAATAGCCTCGTTGTGGTTGGAACCAAATGGTGGAAGGTCCATATCGGCAAAGGTGATGACTTTGCCGAAATGAATGTGACCGATCATTGCCGTGAGGTCCTCGGGAGTAATATTGGGAGAAATTGATGTATCATCGAGATTGCGGATGACAAGATCTCGGTGTTTCTTTGAGGATGCAATGAGGTCCCAAATAGAGATGTTGGCTTGAGTTTTCTTGAGTTGGACAAGTAGAGGATCTTCGGGAGTGTCGCGAGCTTGCGGCCTTTGAGAAGAGGAGCTTGGTGCGGAAGTGGAAGGGTTGCTTGCTATGACTCGACCGGATCGAGTTAGCATGTTGACGTTCCCATCTTGCTTCTTTTTCCTATTCTCTAGTACTTCCCTCATTACCTCATCGTAAGTTACAACATAACAAGAATTGTCAAGTTTATTCATAACATTGGGGCCCCCATTCACAATTGGGATTGAATGGGTGGTCCCCTCGAGTTCTCCTATTTCTATTATATTGACATGTTCGCCATTAGTCACTACAAATTCTTTCTTGTCTATGAGATCTTGAATGACATTGCGGAGAACGAAGCATTCCTCGGTGGTGTGGCCACTATATTGGTGGTAGCCACAATATTTGTGGTGAGCATGATTGGGGTGGACCGTCTTGGGTTGGTACCCTTGTACGGGTGTGACTTGACCCTTTGCTTTGAGGACTTCGAAAACTTCGGTTTGAGTCATGCCTTGGAGAGGCATGTAGACACGGTCATTTCGAGACTTCTTCCCTTGGGCTGGAGGAACCTTTTTGTAATTCCCCTTATCGATAGTGACGGCGTTGACCGAGGCCTCTTTTGTGGAGTTGGAAGCGGCCTTGTATCGGTAGCTAGGAGCACTTTTCTAAACTTCTTTGAGCAACTCGTCCATTCGGACCCCCGCCTCATACATTTGGGAGAAATCCGCATAGCAAGCCCCACTTAGGTGGGTGCGGAGATCAATTTTGAGACATTTGAGAAAGATGTCCATTTGCTCCTTGGTATTTGGCCTTTCCACAATCTCGGAGAGTTTATCATTCCATCTCCTTGTGAAGTCGATGAAGGACTCGTGGTCTCGTTGAGTAGTGTTCTCTAGCTCTTTCCTTGTGGGCCGGTGAGTGGTGTTGCCTTGGTATTGGTTCTTGAAGGCAAGCATGGCGGAGTCCCAATCAAGACGGACAGTGAGCGGGAGAGTAGCATACCAATCTTTTGCTGCCCCCTCGAGAGTGAGAGGAAAGCATTGAGCCATCACCTTGGGGGAGACCTTCTTCGGAACCATTGCCCAAATATAAGTCTCAATGTGAGCCATAGGACAAGAGTTGCCCTTGAATTTGCTTATGTCGGGCATCTTGAACTTATCCGGAAGAGCGGCCATAGTACTCATGAGGATGGATGGTTGATAAAGGTTTGTGTCGGAGCCTTTCCCCATGTTGAGCCCATTGAATTTTTGGTCGATGTAGGCCATGATAGAATCCACCATTTTGGGCTCATTGTTCTCGGAACTCGGCTCTCCCACTTTCTTGGTGCGGGTGTTGACATAAGGACTTTTGAACAAACCATCGGTCCATTCGGATTCGTCATTGTTATTCTTGTTCTTCCCTTTGGCAAGATTAGTGAGCTTTTCTTTCATTAGCTCCATCTCGGCCTCATGGGCCTCCCTTTGGCTGTCGAGGTGGGATTGCCAAATGTCGTCTTTGCTTTGTGCCTCCTTATTAAGGGTGGAGACTTGCTCTTGGAGGAGTTGGACCATGGTTGAAAGCTGTTCGAGAGACATGGTGTTGCTGCTGCCGGTCATGGTTGATGTAGGAGCTGTTGGGGTGATCTCTTCACGGACTAACCGATTTGCCGAATCCCGGTAGACTCTGTAAGTACCAATTGAACCTATATTACATAAGAGGCCCTTGTCAGTCTTGAGTAACACTTGCGGTCCACGAAGAGGCTTAGAACACACAGTTGGGCACACGATTCGAACCACATAAGAAAAGACTTTTTTTTTTTTTTTTAGAAGTCGGAGGGAATGGATCCCTTTTGGGGTTTCTAAGAAAATAATGGAATCGTCACACTAGTATATAGACCATCTCGCGGTCCCATATACTCATCGGATTCCATCGCGTTTGTGAATCCTACATGTATCGGGATTAAACTAAATTAATGTAGTAAAGCATACATGCGGGGACGGATTTTTATTTTCGTCCAAAAATAACCACTGTTGGGGACGGATTTTTATTGCGTCTGTTTCAACAAGTTGGCATGTATGATTTGAAGACATTAGTTTAGGGAAATCTCGGTACATGGAAACCGACTTGAGTCACGGAGTGTTAGACCCTAACTAGAATTGTGTTGCTTGTGCTCGGCTTGAATATGAGGCTCAAAGGTCACTCCCGGCATGTAGTCTTGAACTACGCCACGGGCTGAGGTTTACCGCTTCGAAAGAGCCAAGGTCGAGTGGAGCTTGAAACTTTCTAGGACGGGCCTCGACGGGTTTGGGGTTGGACTTGTGCGACTCGATAGTGAGCAGTTCATAGGAATATGTGCATGTAGTGTGAGGTCTAACAAGTGACAAAATATTTTTTATATATTTTTTTTTTAAAAAAGAAACAAAAGAAAAAAAAACAAATAAGCACATAATTACAACTTTCGAATCACCCGTGTGACCGATAAAATAGAACATAAAAATTAAAACAGTCTGAAGTTCAGAATAACCACTGATGCAGGTAACTGTGCCCACACCCCCATCACACTGCTCTGTTCTGAGACCTGTTTCTGTTCTGGGAACCAACCCAGAAGCGTGCGCCTCTGAGTGTTGATACGAGACGCGCGCGCCTGGCGCGATGCTATTAAGAGGCGCGCGCTTCTGGGCACACCTGTCAGATTGTCAGATTTTGGACTCAGGGGATTGCCCTGGTCCTATGTGCATATTGTAACCCCTGCAGAAATGATTAGTGGAGAATAGAAAAAGAAGAAGATGAAGAACATGAAGAAGCGGGCGATTCTGGTCCTTGATGCGGGATGCGCGCGCCTGAGGCTGAAGAGGCCAGAAGCGCGCGCCTCCCCCATCAGGAGTCAGAATGCCCAGAAAAAATGTAGATTTTGATCAGAATGCAAGTTTAACCCTCAAATATCCCCAGCGGAGTCGCCACTGTAGATACCCCGGGAAACCACAACTTGGCTCGAGCAGTGAATTATCCTAGGATGTCTAACTTGTTTTAGATTGTTTAGAGTCGCCACCTATGTTTTGAGGAACATAAGAAAAACCTATTGATAATAGCCTAAGTTTGATTACGAAAACAGAGATTCCTTGTTTTGAGGTTCGGGGGTTAGATTACGAGATGGGAAGTACCGAAACACCCATCTCGCCCAACTAAAGTTGGTCTTGCTTGATCAAAATCTACATGAATGATAAACGTTCTTCTTCTTCTTCTTTAAATCGTAAAAAGGGGTTTAAAATAGATTTTGGAATGTAGGAGATAACTCTTTAACCGACCTCAATGAGATGAGGTGATCATTAAAGTCATGTCCCAAAATGATCTGGGTGATTGCACTTTGATAATACAAAAAAGAAAGAGAAAAGAGATGAAGTTGAGAAGGGGAAAGAAATAGCTTTACCTAGACTTCAAGAGACTTCAAACACTTCTTGTTGAATTACTTGGAAAAATCCTTTGGAAAATGCTTTGAAAGTAAGAAATTTGGTAAAGTCAAGGTCTTTTGGTCCTTTTTGGTCAAATTTTTTGTGTAAATTTTTGTCCCTCTGAAAATGGAGGTAAAGGGAGGTTTTTATAGGTGAAAGAGAGATGTTTTTGGTGCCAAAACTCAGTCACCAAGAAATCCTTCCCGGGCAAAATCCTGTAAATTGAGCAAGGGAGAGAATCCTGGCCAGAAATCTGTAACTAACGCCCAGAGGCGCGCGCTTCCTGTTTTGGGGGCGGGAGGCGCGCGCGTCTGGCTCCTCCTGTCGGAGGCGCGCGACTCAGAGAAGGCAATTTTGACAGAATGGACTAGAAAGTCAGCCCTGTTATTCAGTTTAGTCCCTGGACTTAACGAAGTCAGTCAGGAACTTAACGGGAGTGACAGAAACTAACGAGAAACACTTAAAATGGGGAGAAACACAAGATCAAATGTGCAATCGGGGTGAGCGGTCCAAGGCGGGGTGTCTACAGATGGTAGTACGATTGGGCCTAAGTATCATCGAGATTATAAATGTATATGTGGAAGACTAAGGTAGGTTAGCCATTGAAGATCTAGGAATTGTTAAATTTCCTTGGGGTGTATAAGCACGGATTATCAATTTAAAAGGGAGTTAGAGGAAATCCCTTGGAGATAAAATTTGGATTGTTTTACGGACTACTGAGTGTTTGTAATTGATTTAGGCTTTCAAAGATTTGGAGTAAGGTGATGATGAAATTATAGCGTGGATTCAAGTAAACATTTTGTATTAAAATTTTGGGCTTACATGGTACCTCTAGTTTAAGGTGCCATCTAAGGTGAAAGCACTATAATGGAAATCCTTGGAGATATAGCCACCTTGGTGAATATTGTGGGAACGGAAAATTTCTTTAGCTTTCCATATTTTAAGAAGCTGATTTAGCTCGAGATGGTTTAATGTTTTGAATCTCTGGGGAGTAATACTAAGTATGCGGTTTACAAATGGAAGTATCCTTGCAGGGTAATTAAGTTTATGAAATGAGATAAGCTTGTAGTATCTCGAGGGTTATGTTTAGGAGTAATTTGGATTCTTCGATTTTGAATATGGATTCTAATTAGTAGGGAATGTAATGATTGAAGGAAGTTAAGTACGAGAGGTTGTTATGTCGTAAGCGTTATTTAAGGTTGCCATATGATGGTTTAAAATGGACGATTGACAAATTCGGGAAGTTACGGAATTAGCGTATCCGTGGCTATTTGATCTTTCGGGTAAGTAATTTAAAATTCGGGACGAATTTTCTTTTAAGGCGGAGTGAATGTCACGACCCGAAAACCCGCCTCTATTTTCTTGATAGTAAATAATTATTATTTATTTAGTTATTTATTAGTTTAATCATTTTATTATTTATGTGTGCATTTTGTGTTTCATAATATTTTATATGCCTAGCATTTTAATTGATCATTTGTGCTAGTGTAGAGTTTGGGTAGTAGTAGTAGTAGTAGAGGGGGCCTAGATGTAACATTTTAAAATAATCATCCTCCTACTCCCTCCCTACTTCCCCCTCTCCCTCACCTTCTCCCTCACTCTCCAGCACACACACACACACACACACACTCTTTTTCTCTCTCTCTCCTCCATTGGTGGAAGGTAAGAAAGCTCCTCCTTCTCTCTTCATTTTAGTCATCTTCCTCCCACTATTTCTCATTTCTCATTTTATGAAATGTGTTTGGATCGTCGATAGGATCGTGTAGAGCCAAAAATATTTGAATTCCGTCTCATTCCGTAAAATTCAAGTAAGTTTACTTTCCCCCATTTTTATGTTAAAATGCTCATTCTATGTTCATATGATGATTTAGATGATATACATTGATTCTTTGTTGGGTTTTGAAGTGTTTGATTGATTATCCATTTTTTGTGATATTTTGATAAAGGGTTCAATATTGATTGATGGGATTAAATCTTGATTTGGGTTTCTAGATGTTATTATTTAGGCCCTTACAAGTTATAGATTGTTTTGGTACATGATTATGCTTGGTGGAAAGTTTGGTTGTGGTTGATTTTGACAAATTTGTGAAATGGGTAAGAAAATGGAAGAACCCAGCTGCTGATTCCCGACCCAGAACCAGACCGAGCGCCCGCCCGGGTTTAGCTAGGCGCCCGCCCACCTAGCCTTTTTCCTTCAGCCGACCTTCTGGTCAAATGAGCGCCCGCCCGGCCCCTACCGCGCGCCCGCCCGCCCCTGTTTCTGGAATTTTGCCTTTTTGCTTGTTTAAAACTAGGTTGCTTCCTTAGTTTAAGTTTTATTACTCTAATTAACTTAATTTAACATCGTGGAACACTTTATTAATTGGAATTGGTTTCTTTGTGAATAAATATGTTACGGAATTTGATTTAAGTATCGTTTTGGGAATGTTGGCCATCTTTGATGTGTTGTTTGGATTGGTTTACCTTCATGGTGATTTAATTGGAATGGTTCCCTACTTTGGAATCTTTAGTTGTTTATTTAAGCTAGTATTTATTACTTAGCATTTATTTGAAAGTCCAGCTGGTATTCGTGGTTGTGTCGGGCGATGGAAAAGATTATAATGGCAACGAGCCGAGTCCATTATAATGTTGACCATTGTTTTGCCCCATTATTTCCCTCCTCCAGATTGGCCTTGGATGTGAGATGAGCTAGCTCCTTTTTTGGGAACAGTCTAGCTATTATAAGGGGTTGCGACTTCGTGTCGTATACTCAGTTATCGTTTGGTTATTGGTTCCGGTACCGGGTTTTCTCTTCAGTTATTATTCTGCTATCGTTGATTGGTTTATCGGCTCTTTGATGCTTCTTATTGATGCTGCTCTTCGATGCGGTCCTATCGTCATTAATCAGATTGTTATATCCTTTGTTGGGGAAACCTTGGCTCAGTATCCTTTGTTACTTGTTTATTTCCGCTGCAATCTGTTAAATGATATTTGCTGCGTGCTATGTGAGATATTATTATTGTTTACTGCATCATAGCATGTCATGTAGTTGCATTAGTAACTTATTGAGATTTATCTCACCCCCTTTCTTTTATCTTTTTTTTCCTTAACCCCCCCCCCCAGGAGGAAAGGATTGGGATTCGCGAATCGAGGAGGACGTCGAGAGGATTGAGATTTTGGGCAGGTTGTTATTGATCGGTTTGCATTATTTAAATGTATAACCTTTTGGGGATAATTTTACCAACAATGACGTCATTAAGATTTGTAATATTTTGTATTTTTGGTGTAAGCTTGTAGAGCTTATACTAGTAGTATATTGTTGTTGTTAAACTTGGAATTCTAAAACTTTGTTTTAAACCTTTTGGGTATAAAAATGGAATTTCTATCTTCAGTATTTTGGTGTACTGTTGTAAGTCGACGTCCAGCTCGTGTGCTCCCGGCCCGCGGGGTCGTGGTCGCGACAGTAGTTCCTAGCGAAGGCGGCAAATTCGTCTTCTTCCATAGGTTGTTCTGAGGTAGTTTCAGGGGTTTTGGAACTGCAGGGTATTTGATGGGGATGTATAGGAGGGAATTTGTTTGAAGGGAAGGATATCTGTGACTGAGCTGATAGAGACAAGTTTTTGAATTTTTTATCGAGAACGTTAAGTTTTTGCAGTTCTCTCTCATACAGAAATAGACTAGACACAAGATTCTGAATAGAAGTCTTGTTCAAGTCTCTCACTTCTCTAACAGCGGTGACCTTGGTATGACACTCATTTCCTAAAGAACTTAGAAAATGAATATTCAGGTATTTCATAGTATAAACCTTTCCTAATGAAGCACATAAATTACTTACCTCGCAGAATCTGTCGTAGGCACTCCTTAGTGATTCACCATCTTGTTTCTTGAAGGATTCAAACTCAGTAATGCAATCGTAGAGTCTGTTGTCCTTTACCTGCTCATCACCTTCAAAGTATGCAAGGAGCTTGTTCCAGCATTCTTGAGCCGTGGAGCACAAGTCGATGAGTTTATATTGCTTGTCATCCAAACCACAAGAGATAATGTGGCATGCTTTTCCATCTAGAGCAGCTGAAAGTTTGTCGTCCTGAGTCCATTCCTCTCTTGGTTTCTCAACCAAAGTTTCTTCAATCTGAATATGGGATTCTTGTTCAGTGTCATGGTCAGCATGTTGTGTCAGCGGAGTGGAGGGGATAGGTCTATAGGTGGTTGAGACTTTTAAAGGAATGATTGGACCACCTTCTATGACCTTCATCAACCGGTCATCGATTGAGTTCATATACTTTATCATACGGGATTTCCAGACACCAAACTCGTTGACATTCAACAACGGAATAGTAGTGATGTTGAATGACTGCATGATTTTCCCTGCCATGGTATCAGCAAACAAGCTGCAAAGCTTGGAAATTTCTTTCAAAATTCCAAGCTCTGATACCAATTGTTAGGCCCAATTAGTAGGAAAATAGGCTAGAGGGGGGGTGAATAGCCTTTTTAAAACTTTTAAAGAAAACACTTTAAAATGCAAAGTCACTTATCAGTTTGCAAACTATTATTAGTAAGCGCAGCGGGGAAGATATGACTAAGTTTTAACTCACACTTAAATCGGTAAGAAATGGTTTTCAGAGCTTAGTTTTAAACACAAAGTTGTTTTCAAAAGTTCAATGCAGTTTCAAGAGATTGGTCAAAGGAAAATACAATGAATCAGTATGAACAGATAGATCAGCCGGTGAGAGATTTTTAACCGGCAAGAATAAAGTAGGTGACAAGGGACACAGAGATTTGGAGAGGTTCACAGTGTAAATACTGCTACGTCCTCTACCAAGTTTGGTCAGAACTTGGATTTAGGCTAAGAGTACTATTAGATATTTCTAGTCTATTATAAGCATGGCTTTGCCGGTATACAAAGACTAAGTTCTAGAAATTTCTAATGGATCGTAAAACAATTACTGACCAAGTGTTTTTGAGCGGCAAGTTCAAATGAACTTATCTCACTCAGGTGGGTGTGTGAATGACTCAATCAAAATATTCATTATATAAGTCTAACTTAGGAATATTAACAAAGTGATGAGTTTGTGCACGAGTGTATGTCCTATTAATGTCTAATGATTATCTGGACAGAATGTTGAGCTTCAATGAATGCTTCAACAATCAACTCTCTTCAATGCACCAATCCTCTTCAATGTAGCAAGTCCTCTATTTATAAGAGGAGCAAATGTCTTGGCTTGTTGAAGAAGGATAATATTTGAATTTCCAGCTGGGTAGGTGAGGAGCATTTAATGCGGTATCTTGAGCATTAATGGCGAAGATTTGTTGTACGCGCATGCCGCTATGATCTGATGGGTAAAGAACCTTTTGTCTCAACCAGTTACCTGCAAAAAGCAAGTAGAGACAAAGTAGAGCTAAAAGTAGCTCTGTGTCAGGCGGCGCAGAAAAGCATGATGGAGCAGTTTAACCACTTTCAGAAAAGACAGTACAAGAGACAAATCGGTAAGTCAACTATAAAGTTAGAACGATGAAACCTGGGGATATTCAATCAGAATATGTAAGTTAACTATCAGTAAGCTCTGAGTTTTCCTTGCTGATGGTGAAGTGATCGACAACTTGATGTTATGATGAGTAGTTACATGATCGGCAACTTGAAGTTAATCTGCTGATTGGCTTTCTGATGTCCTCTTGCTGGTTTGTCTTGTATGAAGAAGTTGGAATATACCTGTGCTGGTCACGAAGAATCCTAAGTATACCTTACAAAGGTTCTAATAAAATTGGGGGATCCTACGTGATAACTATGATTGGGATTAAGCAATTCTATGTCCTAAACATATATTTGAACAACAGTTATTCTCTCTCTAAGAAAGCTTTGTGATTTCTTGAATCATCAACTAGGTCTCTCAAACCCGGACACACTTATTTAAACTGGGATAGGTCTGATTCCTTTAAGGTTTAGGACTTCTTGTCACACAAGAAATTTCCTAAAACTGAACCAGTGCAGGATAGGAGCCGTACGACGCCCTACCAGGCGTACACCGGCTTGGCCGCCATACGGTCTCTATTCCCGTATTCCTTTTATTTTCAGCCTTTTAATTATCCGTTCTGCGTGTGTGACCCAATAGGATTATACTAAGTTGCCAACGAGTTTGACCAGTCAAATCCCGTAAGTCATAATTAGATTCTAGCAAACCTTTTATGACTACGCAAATAGTATAACTTTGTAGCCCAAAGTTCATCCTCTATAGTATAAGTCACAATCCCTTTGTCCACGATGTCTATTGAACACAAGTCATGGTTTATAGTCAACTTGTCTTTGTTCAATGCTTTCTCGTTTCCGAATATATTGATTGGTTCAAATGTCTTGATCTCATCAATCCATTTGGGTTCGGCCAAACACTTTCATCAATATCATTCTACGAGATGCCTAAGCTTGACATCTCTCCGAAGAGGGACAAATCCATTTGGCTTATTATTCTTCCCTACTTGAATCCGATTGTGCCAATCATATCTTTTATAACTACCCGGTTAAAGGTAGCGTTTGAATATGTCAAACATAATGTTCATCAAGTGGAAGACTATAATAACTTCATGTCAAAGGATTCAAATGAAATAACTATCATGAGATTTATCTATGATAATGACCATGACATAAATCTCATATAGCGGGTCATGTCCAGTACCTTGTTCCAAACAAGTACCCATAAGTCTAACATAAGCATCCTATGATTATTTAGACTTATACTAGTTCTTCATAAGTACTAGGGACAGAGATTATTATAAACAAAACATGTAACAATAATAATAATCAAACATCTCTTTATTAAATGAATAAAACGATAACAAATATACGTTCAAATAACGTGCCTAGGGCATATACACCAACAGCGTCGACATGAAATCAAGAGTTAGATTTCTCTTTTGTTGTTAGAGTTAAAAATAATAAATAATAACGTTTTTCTATTTAAAATAAATAAATAAATAATAAGGTTGTTACTATGAATAAATCATGATAAGCTTGTCACTGTAAGAGCCTTGAAAAAACACTCGTCTAAGCCTAACGTGATGGTTTCACAATCCTAAAAGAGTAGGTATCCTGTAAAACGCGTTTTTCAAAATCATTTGGCGGTCTTCAACACACTCACTGGACCTTCGTAAACACAACAACTGGTCATCCTAAACATTGTCATTGACTATTTATTAACACTTCTGTTATTCTAAAAAAAAAAATCAGAAAAAACCTTCTGACTATCACTTTCAAAGGTTCTGGCTATCAATCTCTTATTCAGAAGGCTAAAATATTGATATCCAGGACCCTTCTGGCTATCACTTTCAAATGTTCTGGCTATCAATCTCATATACAGAAAGCTTTATATTGATATCCAGAAGGCTTTATATTGATATCCATGACCTTTCTGGCTATCAATTTCAAAGGTTCCGGCTATCAATCTCATATCCAGAAGGCTTTATATTGATATCCAGAACCGTTGAGAAGTTTCGATTATTTACAAAAAATGACCTTTCTGGCTATTATTTTCAAATGTTCTGGCTATCAATCTCATAAGTCTTATCCAGAAGGTTTTATATTGATATCCAGAACAGTTGAGAAGTTTCGATTATTTAAAAAAATGTCACTACGCGTTTTTTAAAGAAATTTCACATATTTACAAAAATGTCACCGTGTTTTTTTTAAACACATTTTTCCAAAGAATTAGGAAAAACGCGTTTTTCCAATATTTTTTGTGATGCTAAAATCTCCCAACAAAGTTTTATAGATGAGAATTTCTATTTGCACAATTCTTTTTTTATTTACACATACATTTTTTGTTTTCAGTGAAAAAGTAGCACTTTTGTGAAACTTGGCATCCAACCATTAGTACATAGGGAACTGTACTTTGCATGTGGTGGCTGCTTAATGATTAATACCCTACACTCTATTGTTAATCGTTTTATTAGTTTATTTTATTAAACTAATAAAACTTGACCCATTCAACGACTGAGTTATGGAGGAGAAAGTACAAGGCGCTGAAGCTAGGAAGTACAACAAGGCGAAGCACAAAACTTGGGCACAAAGAATTTGTTCCTACAAATTAGGAAATGTGGGAATTATCCTCCCCAAGGCTCGGCCACTACTCCCACTCTCTCCCCACGTTTTTGCATCCTCTCCAAGCCATTATTGGAGTGTTTCCCAAGTCCAAGAAGCACTATAAATAGCAAGAGGAGGTGAAGATGAAACTACGGCAAACACAACATACAACACACATCTTGAGAGAGAGAGAGCTCACATATTCTTAGACCATTGTTGCTAGTGATGTTATAACACTCATTCCAACATCACAATCTAGTTCTTGAATGAACTATTTGTTGAAGGCTAAATTGGTCTAGCCTTTTGATTGTGATGTGAGTGTTATTTCTTTATTGAAGGTTCTTGTATCTAGCACATTTTGTACTCTTATTTTCTTTAGAAGATAGGAGTTGTTTAGACTTTGTACTTAAGAGAAATACTTCTAGTGAAAGTCCTTTTTGGCCATGAGGCTACCACAAGTTATATATTTATATAACTTGTGAAAATATTATCTCTCTGTCTCAAATTTCCGCTGCAAACTCTTTTCAGAAACTGTTTTCTGTTCGTGTGTGTAAGTGTTGCCAGAAGTGATATCGTTGCAGTGACAACACTTTGGATATCACTTCCTTTCTAACTTAAGCCTTGACCCTGCTTTTTCAATTGGTATCAGAGCTGGACACTTGACATACTAAGTGTTTGGTCCAGTTGTCATGGCTTTAGGTCTTGCTAATCTATCTCTTGAGAGACTTTCTATTCTTGATGGCTCAAATCATGATTCCCTGAGTGAGAGTGTGGTAAGAGGGTCATCATACATTAACGAACCTGACCAATCAGCCATGTTGACCACGGTTTGGGAGCAATCATTGTCAGATTCAGAAGGTGTTGTGTCTGGTGTTGCCCGGAGTGCGATAACACCAAGCCCAACACTGAGCAGGTATAATACTTCCGTTTTTTCTGACATTTTATGCTTTCATGGTTCAATTGATGTTGATACAGGAAGTCCGGATGAGAATGATTTAAGCAAAGATGAGCTCATTGATGGGCTAAAGGATCTCTACGAGGCGTTTTTTAAAGAATGGAAAATAGAGCACAAGAAGGTAGAGATTCTAACAAAGGAGAAGGGTGAGTTAAAAAACTCAAATGATGAGTTGAGAAACTCATTGACAAAGCTGGAGGTCCTCCTTTCAAAAAGGGATGTTGAACTTGATAAGATGAGGTCGAAATTGACCTTAGCTGAAGCCACTTTCAAAAAGCTCAACATCGGAACTTCAAAGTTGGATGAAGTACTCAAGTTGGATAAGCCTCGCAGGGCAGGTATTGGGTTTCAAAATTCTTTTGACAATACTGTTAAACATCTTTTTGATGAAAATGACAAAACATTTTTGTGAAAGAAAAAGCAATTAAAAAGGTTTATTCAATGAAAAAGTCCACGAAAAGAAAGTTTATATGTCATTATTGTAATGCTCATGGACACATTAAACCTTTTTGTTATAAACTAAAAAATAATTTGTCTAAAAACATGATGTCGTCACCTGTGTGGCCTAACATCAGTGACAACACTAATTCTCAGAATCAGGTGTTGCCAGAAATGTTGCCCAACACTAGTGATAACACTATTGGACAGAAAACCAATATTGTTCACACAAAAAATTGTGTACCCAAGACCGGTGTGAAATGTGATGATGTTTACGCTGCCTTAAAGACTAACGATGCAGGTTCATAGTACTTTGATAGTGGATGTTCACACCATATGACGGGTAACAAAAACTTTCTAAAAAACTATGAATCTGTTTGTGGAGGCTTAGTGACTTACGGGGGAGGAACCAAAAGTGAAATTATTGGGAAAGGGACACTAGATATTCCTGGATTCCCAAAATTGAGCAATGTATTGCATGTTAGGGGGTTGATGGCCAACCTAATTAGCATAGGACAATTGTGTGATGAAGACTTGGAGGTAAAGTTTAATAAAAATACTTGTGAAGTTTTTAATCACACTAACACTTGTGTTATGACAGGAAAAAGGTCTAATGACACGTGTTATCATGCTTATGGACAAGAAACATGCTATAGAGCTCAAGTAGATGACACAATTTTGTGGCATCTAAAGTTACTGGACTCTGCAGAACATTCAAGAGATGCTGAAGTCTCAGATTTCAGAACAAATGTTGGCCACAGAGTTGGACCAGGTGTTAGCCTTAGTGTTATAACACCAGAGGTAACACCCGTGGCAACACCAGCGGTCAGACCAGTTACACAAAATAAAATTCATGAAAACCTTTATGAGGCTGTTCATGATCAGGTCAAGAGACATCCCTCAAGACTCCAAAAGAATCATCGCATATCCCAAATGATAGGGGGAGTAAGTGGTGGGATACAAACAAGACCAGGTGATTATCGAGAAATCGTAAAGTATGTGTGTATGTCTACCACATACGCTAAGGTAAGACACTCTTGTTTTGTATTTTCTCTTGCACCTGTAAATTTTTTTGAGACATTTAAATATGGTGATTGGATTCAAGTTATGCAATATAAGCTTGAACAATTTTCTCATAATGATACTTGGATTCGTCATCACTTTTTAAGAGTTTTGGTTGAAAAGAAATTTATTCAAATAGAGCATATTGACACTAAATATTCAATTGCTACAACTTTTACCATTATGATTTTTTGTCTCAATTAGTCTACCAGCTTGCGGATGTTGTTGTACATTAATAAAAAAAAAAAAAAAACTATTTTTTTAATTTTTGTTTAAAGCCTTTTTAATGGCGGCACTTGCTGACCTTTATGTTCTGATATGGTTTATACTTAGGTTAACAAGTTAGAAAAGGTCTCCCTTGTGTGCTTAAATTGACAAAGTCAGTAAACAATAAATGTGTGAAAATTGAAATAGGCAAAAGCATTATATATTCCCAAAGTAACTCGGGGCACGGCGTTCGCTGCGACGATGCTTCTTTGCCAAATGGGAGTATAAAGTGTTGGTTTTATACTTAGTATTAGGAACATGGAGTTCGCGGCTACAGTGTATCCTACTTGAACAGTATGAAATCTAACACAAAATTTTCTACACCTTATAAAGACTCGGGGCACGGAGCTCGCTACTACGATGCTACCTTGTAAATAAAAAGGTGTAAAAATGCTTTAAAAGGTTTGCCTAAAGTGCGAAATAAAAGGAAAAATATCATGAAAATTTTCAAGGGGATCTGTTCTGATGTGTTATCCTAAGTGTTGCCAACATTGTCAGCAACACATCAGTAGGTGCTATATTAATTTTTTAGTTACTTGAGTTATACATGGATAAAATTTAAAATTTGAAATGTCATAACAACTTTGATTTGAAATTTGAAATTTTGGATTTTATCTTTGTACAACTCTGATTATATTATTTGTATTTTTTTCTTTTCTTTTTCATAAAAAAAAAAAAAAAAAACGAATCTTTTGGTTGGCTTGTTGAAGTTTGTTTTCCATAAAGACTAGAAAATATTATTCATTGTTTATGGATTACCTAAATTTGAAATCAAATCCATCTAGTCTTAAAACCACTCTCCGAAATCCCATTGTTACTTTATCTTCCTACCTTCTTCTATCTCTCTCTGTCTCAACTCAATTTTCAAATTCTTCCTTATTTATTTTTGGCAATGTTGTCGTTAGTGTTAACATCACTGACAACACTTATAGCACTACGTGTTTTAAGGTTCATATTTTATTTCGCATAAATGCTTTTCATTTTCTTTCTTCACAAAAAGGGGGAGAAAATGTGATGAACCGGTAATCATGCACATGTGGTGAAAGAAAGTGTTTCGGATTCTATTTTTAATGGAATTCATATTAAGGGGGAGTTTGATATCTAGAGCGAGATTGAAATGTTGATCCTATTAATGTTAGATGTTGGGAAAATGTTACAACATTTGATTTCATTTTTGAATGAGATCTTACATTAAAGGAGACTTTATTTTAAGGGAGAGATTTATCTAACTTTGTCTTGCAGGAGCATCACATATTTATTTTGTGAAGAAATGTGAAACTAAGGGGGAGATTGTTAGTGCAGAAATGTGGTGCTACCACAAGTGCTGCCAACAGTGTTACCCCAGACGGGATTTGTAATAGTTTCATAATTTATTCACAAAATTATTGGATATTAATATTTAATATTTGCTGCAAGTTTAATGTTATTTGTAGGTCCAAATAATCATTCAAGGTTGAATAAAAAGATGGAGCTACAAACAAGGAAGATAAAAAGGAGAATTATGGATAAAATGGGATTTTTCCATTCAAACATGTGGGAATTAAGCATAACAAACACATGGGTATTTGACCCATTCAACGACTGAGTTATGGAGGAGAAAGTACAAGGCGCTGAAGCTAGGAAGTACAACAAGGCGAAGCACAAAACTTGGGCACAAAGAATTTGTTCCTACAAATTAGGAAATGTGGGAATTATCCTCCCCAAGGCTCGGCCACTACTCCCACTCTCTCCCCACGTTTTTGCATCCTCTCCAAGCCATTATTGGAGTGTTTCCCAAGTCCAAGAAGCACTATAAATAGCAAGAGGAGGTGAAGATGAAACTACGGCAAACACAACATACAACACACATCTTGAGAGAGAGAGCTCACATATTCTTAGACCATTGTTGCTAGTGATGTTATAACACTCATTCCAACATCACAATCTAGTTCTTGAATGAACTATTTGTTGAAGGCTAAATTGGTCTAGCCTTTTGATTGTGATGTGAGTGTTATTTTTTTATTGAAGGTTCTTGTATCTAGCACATTTTGTACTCTTATTTTCTTTAGAGGATAGGAGTTGTTTAGACTTTGTACTTAAGAGAAATACTTCTAGTGAAAGTCCTTTTTGGCCATGAGGCTACCACAAGTTATATATTTATATAACTTGTGAAAATATTATCTCTCTGTCTCAAATTTCCGCTGCAAACTCTTTTCAGAACCTGTTTTCTGTTCGTGTGTGTAAGTGTTGCCAGAAGTGATATCGTTGCAGTGACAACTCCTATCCTCTAAAGAAAATAAGAGTACAAAATGTGCTAGATACAAGAACCATCAATAAAGATACAACACCTCCATCACAATCAAAAGGCTAGACCAATTTAGCCTTCAACAAATAGTTTCATCAAGAAACTAGATTGTGATGTTGGGTTGGGTGTTGTAACATCACTAGCACTTGGTCTAAGACTATGGGGTTTTAATAAATCTCTCTTGTGTATTTTTCTTGAACTCCATAGCCTTTATATAGCCTCCAAAAACGTGGAGGGCACTCCAAAATGGCTGAAATCATCTTGGTGGTTGTTGGAGATCATGTTCCTAATCTTGTGCACCAAGTAGATAAGGTTTCCTACTTTGTAGGTACCACCCTATTTTCCACATGTGCCGTGCATCACCTCCTTGTGCCTTTGTGCTTTGTACTCTTCATGCTCAGCAAGGAATAGTTGACAAGGTATTCTCCCACGTTTTTCTTCTCTCCTTCCATGAGTTACGCATAAATCTCAATTTATGCATAATTCATGGAAGGAGAGAAGAAAAACGTGGGAGAATACCTTGTCAACTATTCCTTGCTGAGCATGAAGAGTACAAGGGCTAGAAGCACAAAGGCACAAGGAGGTGATGCACGGCACATGTGGAAAATAGGGTGGTTCCTACAAAGTAGGAAACATTATCTACTTGGTCCACAAGATTAGGAACATGATCTCCAACAACCACCAAGATGATTTCAGCCATTTTGGAGTGCCCTCCACGTTTTTGGAGGCTATATAAAGGCTATGGAGTTCAAGCAAAATACACAAGAGAGATTTATTAAAACCCCATAGTCTTAGACCAAGTGCTAGTGATGTTACAACACCCAACCCAACATCACAATCTAGTTTCTTGATGAAACTATTTGTTGAAGGCTAAATAGGTCTAGCCTTTTGATTGTGATGGAGGTGTTGTATCTTTATTGATGGTTCTTGTATCTAGCACATTTTGTACTCTTATTTTCTTTAGAGGATAGGAGTTGTTTAGACTTTGTACTTAAGAGAAATACTTCTAGTGAAAGTCTTTTTTGGCCATGAGGCTACCATAAGTTATATATTTATATAACTTGTGAAAAATTTATCTCTCTGTGTCAAATTTCCGCTGCAAACTCTTTCCAGAAATTATTTTCTGTTCGTGTGTGTGAGTGCTGGCAGAAGTGATATCGTTGCAGTGACAACACTTTGGATATCACTTCCTTTCTGACTTAAGCCATTGACCCTGCTTTTTCAATTGGTATCAGAGCTGGACACTTGATACACTAAGTGTTCGGTCCAGTTGTCATGGTTTTAGGCCTTGCTAATCTATCTCTTGAGAGACTTTCTATTCTTGATGGCTCAAATCATGATTCCTTTAGTGAGAGTGTGGTAAGAGAGTCATTATACATTAAAGAACCTGACCAGTCATCCATGTTCACTACGGTTTGGAAGCATTCTTTGTCAGATTCTAAAGATGTTGCGTCAGGTGTTACCCGGAGTGTGATAACACTAACCCCAATACTCAGCAGGTATAATATTTCTGACATTTTTTGCTTTCATGGTTCAAATGATGTTGATGCAGGAAGTCTAGATGAGAATGATTCAAGCAAGGATATGCTAGTTCGTGATGAAGTCAAGAGACACCCCCTAAGATTTGAAAAGAATCATCACATATCCCAGATGATAGGGGGAGTACATGTTGGGATACAAACAAGACTTGGTGTTTATCGAGAAACCGTAAGGTATGTGTGTATGTTTACCATATACGCAAAGGTAAGACACTCTTGTTTTAAACTTTCTCTTGCATCTACGAACATTTATGAGACATTTAAAGTTGGTGTTTGGATTCAAATTATGGAGTATAAACTTAATCAATTTACTCATAATAATGCTTGGATTCGTCATCATTTTTTAAGAGTTTTGGTTGAAAAGAAATTTATACAAATAGAGCATATTGATACTAAATATTCAATTGCTACAACTTTTACCAAATTTCTTAATTTTTGTCTCATATAATCTGTCAGCTTGCGGATGTTGTTGTACAATATTTTTTTTATTAAAAAAAATTGTATTTGTTTTCTTTGTTTATTCCGCAGTCTCAAAGTGTTGTCATTTGTGTTACCACACTGATAGCAACACTGCGAATTTTTATTTAAAAAAAAAAAAAAAAAAAAAAAAATTGTTTGTCTTTTTAAAGCGGCACTTGCTGACCTTTATGTTCTGATATGGTTTATACTTAGGTTAACAAGTTAGAAAAAGTCTCCCTTGTGTGCTTAAAGTGACAAAGTCACTAAACAATAAATGTGTGAAAATTAAAATAGGCAAAAGCATTATATATTCCCAAAGTAACTCGGGCACGGCGTTCGCTGCGACGATGCTTCTTTGCCAAATGGGAGTATAAAGTGTTGGTTTTATACTTAGTATTAGGAACATGGAGTTCGCGGCTACAGTATATCCTACTTGAACAGTATGAAATCTAACACAAAATTTTCTACACCTTATAAAGACTCGGGGCACGGAGCTCGCTACTACGATGCTACCTTGTAAATAAAAAGGTGTAAAAATGCTTTAAAAGGTTTGCCTAAAGTGCGAAATAAAAGGAAAAATATCATGAAAATTTTCAAGGGGATCTGTTCTGATGTGTTATCCTAAGTGTTGCCAACATTGTCAGCAACACATCAGTAGGTGTTATATTATTTTTTTTTAGTTACTTGAGTTATACATGGATAAAATTTAAAATTTGAAATGTCATAACAACTTTGATTTGAAATTTGAAATTTGAAATTTTGGATTTTATCTTTGTACAACTCTGATTATTTTATTTGTATTTTTTTCTTTTCTTTTTCATAAAAAAAAAAAACCGAATCTTTAGGTTGGCTTGTTGAAGTTTGTTTTCCATAAAGACTAGAAAATATTATTCATTGTTTGTGGATTACCTAAATTTGTAATCAAATCCATCTAGTCTTAAAACCACTCTCTGAAATCCCATTGTTACTTTATCTTCCTACCTTCTTCTATCTCTCTCTGTCTCAACTCGATGTTTCAAATTTTTCCTTATTTATTTTTGGCAATGTTGCCGTTAGTGTTAACATCACTGACAACACTTATAGCACATGTGGTGAAAGAAAGTGTTTCGGATTCTATGTTTAATGGAATTCATATTAAGGGGGAGTTTGATATCTAGAGCGAGATTGAAATGTTGATCCTATTAATGTTAGATGTTGGGAAAATGTTACAACATTTGATTTCATTTTTGAATGAGATCTTACATTAAAGGAGACTTTATTTTTAGGGGAAGATTTATCTAACTTTGTCTTGCATGAGCATCACATATTTATTTTGTGAAGAAATGTGAAACTAAGGGGGAGATTGTTAGTGCAGAAATGTGGTGCTACCACAAGTGCTGCCAACAGTGTTACCCCAGACGGGATTTGTAATAGTTTCATCATTTATTCAAAAAATTATTGGATATTAATCTTTAATATTTGCTGCAAGTTTAATGTTATTTGTAGGTCCAAATAATCATTCAAGGTTGAATAAAAAGATGGAGCTACAAACAAGGAAGTTAAAAAGGAGTTATGGATAAAATGGGATTTTATCCATTCAAGCATGTGGGATTTGTGCATAACTAACACATGGGTAATTGACCCATTCAAACGGCTGAGATGATGGAGTAAAATGTACAAGGCGATGATGCAAGGAGGTACAACACGGCAAAGCATTAACTTGGGCACAAAGAAAGTTTGTTCCTACAAAATAGGAAATGTGGAGATAAAGCCCCCCAAGGCTCGGCCACTACTCCCACTCTCTCCCCACGTTTTTGCATCCTCTCCAAGCCATTATTGGAGTGTTTCCCAAGTCTAAGAAGCACTATAAATAGCAAGAGGAGGTGAAGATGGAAGACGGCAAACACAACATACAACACACATCTTGAGAGAGAGAGCTCACATATTCTTAGACCATTGTTGCTAGTGATGTTATAACACTCATTCCAACATCACAATCTAGTTCTTGAATGAACTATTTGTTGAAGGCTAAATTGGTCTAGCCTTTTGATTGTGATGTGAGTGTTATTTCTTTATTGAAGGTTCTTGTATCTAGCACATTTTGTACTCTTATTTTCTTTAGAGGATAGGAGTTGTTTAGACTTTGTACTTAAGAGAAATACTTCTAGTGAAAGTCCTTTTTGGCCATGAGGCTACCACAAGTTATATATTTATATAATTTGTGAAAATATTATCTCTCTGTCTCAAATTTCCGCTGCAAACTCTTTTCAGAAACTGTTTTCTGTTCGTGTGTGTAAGTGTTGCCAGAAGTGATATCGTTGCAGTGACAACACTTTGGATATCACTTTGGGGATAATGACCTGTTGTTTTTCAAAAATGTGGGAGTTGAGTTTGAGTTTACCTATCTAGCTAGAAAACAGGTAGAGCTAAAAAATAGGGGGAGTTGAGTGTTTTTAGGATTAGGAAAGGTTATCTCAAATTAATGTTGAGCATTTAACTCCCAATTGAATACTTCCTAATTAAATCCTAAATAAACCCTCCTCCCTCATCAAAACTCGCCGAGCTCTCTCTCTCTCTCGTCTATCTCTCTCTCAGTCGAACAAATCCTAGAAAATCCCTCTCATAAAATTCTTCTTTCTTCTTCTCAAATCATCAATGCCTTCCCCATCCAAAACCTCAAATGAGCCCTTGGAAATCTCGCCATTGTTGTCTCCGGACCTCCACCTGTTCCGGTCGCACAGGCTCCTCCTACGTCGGCTCCTTCCCAACCTATAGTGACTACCATCAAGAAAAAGAAAAAGAAGAGAAAAAACTCATCTTCTTCGCGCCAACCGACTGCCCAAGCTCCATCAATGCGGACTTCAATCCAGATACAGATTCATACAGACTTGTAGAAATTCTTTGCACAGTATTCTTCACAAACAGGGGGAGATATAATGCTGCCACAAGTGCTGTTCTGTATGCTGCCACAAGTGCTGATTCTGCCACAAGTGCTGATCTAACTGCTAATGCACGTGTGCGGGCTAGTGATACCCAAACAGGTTTGGTAGTTGGTGTGTTTCTATTCTTGGTAGCTTTTAAAAACAATTTTTATGTTAGTTGTTTTAAAACTATTAGTTGCTCTTAACATTTGTTTTACATTTGTTTTTTGGTTGGTTTATTTGTGTGAAGTGTGTTAAACACTTCATGGTTTTTGGATTTTATGACTTTGATTTTGTTTTGGATAATTGGTTTTTAAACATGTTTAGTTTACTTGGTTTAAAACTATTTCAAAATCATTGTTTTTCGGTTGACTTGCCTCTTTGAGGGGGAGTTATTTTTTGAGAAGATTACATGTATATTCTAGTTGTGTGACTAACTTTGTCTTGCAGGTCGCAACATTATTTAGTTTGTTGAAGAAATATACAATTAAGGGGGAGATTGTAAGTGCAGAATGTGGTGATACCAGAAGTGATAACCACACCTTCCCAGTGCTGCCGACGGCAGACTTTATTATATTTGTATATTTGCTTCTTAAATAATTGTTGGACTAATATCTAATATTATTGCAAGGTTTGTTATTATGTTGGTCCAATTTACAGGTATAATACAAGCTAGGATATTGCAAGGAAGATAAAAAGGAGAATTATGGATAAAATGGGATTTTATCCATTCAAACATGTGGGAATTAAGCATAACAAACACATGGGGAATTTGACCCATTCAACGGCTGATCTTAGGGAGGATAAGGTACAAGATGCATAAGCTAGGAGGTACAAGAAGGTGAAGCACAACTTGAGGATAAAACAATGTGCTCCTAAAATCAAGGAAGAAATTTATTTTTGGCACAAAAATAAACGTGGAGCTCACCCCCACTCACCCCACTCGGCTGGAAATTCCAAGGCTATTATTGAGTAGCCTCCAAGCATAGAGAGGCTATATAAAGAGCTATGGAGTTCAAGGCTTAAGTCAGAAAGGAAGTGATATCCAAAGTGTTGTCACTGCAACGATATCACTTCTGCCAGCACTCACACACACGAACAGAAGATAATTTATGGAAAGAGTTTGCAGCGGAAATTTGACACAGAGAGATAAATTTTTCACAAGTTATATAAATGTATAACTTGTGGTAGCCTCATGGCCAAAAAAGACTTTCACTATATGTGTGTATGATTTAAGTACAAAGTCTATAACAACTCCTATCCTCTAAAGAAAATAAGAGTACAAAATGTGCTAGATACAAGAACCATCAATAAAGATACAACACCTCCATCACAATCAAAAGGCTAGACCAATTTAGCCTTCAACAAATAGTTTCATCAAGAAACTAGATTGTGATGTTGGGTTGGGTGTTGTAACATCACTAGCACTTGGTCTAAGACTATGGGGTTTTAATAAATCTCTCTTGTGTATTTTGCTTGAACTCCATAGCCTTTATATAGCCTCCAAAAACGTGGAGGGCACTCCAAAATGGCTGAAATCATCTTGGTGGTTGTTGGAGATCATGTTCCTAATCTTGTGCACCAAGTAGATAATGTTTCCTACTTTGTAGGAACCACCCTATTTTCCACATGTGCCGTGCATCACCTCCTTGTGCCTTTGTGCTTCTAGCCCTTGTACTCTTCATGCTCAGCAAGGAATGGTTGACAAGGTCTTCTCCCATGTTTTTCTTATTCTTCTTCCAAAGTTACGCATAAATATCCATTTATGCATAATTCTTCCTTTAACTAACTCCTTGTTTGTAGCTCTATCATTTTGATCAACATTGAATGCTCATTTTGACCTACAAATAACATTAAACTTGCAGCAAACATTAAACATTAATATCCAATAATTTTGTGAATAAATGATGAAACTATTACAAATCTCGTCTGGGGTAACACTGTTGGCAGCACTAGTGGTAGCACCCTTTTCTGCACTAACAATCTCCCCCTTAGTTTCACATTTCTTCACAAAATAAATATGTGATGTTCCTGCAAGACAAAGTTAGATAAATCTCCCCCTTAAAATAAAGTCTCCTTTAATGTAAGATCTCATTCAAAAATGAAATCAAGTGCTGTAACATTTTTCCAACATCTAACATTAATAGGATCAACATTTCAATCTCGCTCTAAATATCAAACTCCCCCTTAATACGAATTCCATTAAAAATAGAATCCGAAACACTTTCTTTCACCACATGTGCATGATTACCGGTTCATCACATTTTCTCCCCCTTTTTGTGAAGAAAGAAAATGAAAAGCATTTATGCAAATTAAAATATGAACCTTAAAACACGTAGTGCTATAAGTGTTGTCAGTGATGTTAACACTGACGGCAACATTGCCAAAAATAAATAAGGAAAAATTTGAAACATCGAGTTGAGATAGAGAGAGATAGAAGAAGGTAGGAATAGAGAGTAACAATGGGATTTCGGAGAGTGGTTTTAAGACTAGATGGATTTGATTACAAATTTAGGTAATCCACAAACAATGACTAATATTTTCTAGTCTTTATGGAAAACAAACTTCAACAAGCCAACCAAAGGATTCGGTTTTTTTTTTTTTTTTTTAATGAAACAGAAAAGAAAAAAATACAAATAAAATAATCAGAGTTGTACAAAGATAAAATCCAAAATTTCAAATCGAAGTTGTTATGACATTTTAATTTTTAAATTTTATCTATGTATAACTCAAGTAACTAAAATAATAATAAAAAAAAAAACTAGAAACAAAGGATTTTATAAAAAGATTTTGATCTCAAAAACCCTGTAGACTTTTTGAAATTCAAATTTTAATCAGAAAATCCCGAAAATAAAAAAAACAATATAGCACCTACTGATTTGTTGCTGACAATGTTGGCAACACTTAGGATAACACATCAGAACAGATTCCCTTGAAATTTTTCATGATATTTTTCCTTTTATTTCGCACTTTAGGCAAAAAATTTAAATCATTTTTACACCTTTTTATTTACAAGGTAACATCGTAGTAGCGAGCTCCGTGCCCCGAGTCTTTATAAGGTGTAGAAAATTTTTTGTTAGATTTCATACTGTTCAAGTAGGATACACTGTAGCCACGAACTCCATGTTCCTAATACCAAGTATAAAACCAACACTTTATACTCCCATTTGGCAAAGAAGCATCGTCGCAGCGAACGCCGTGCCCCGAGTTACTTTGGGAATATATAATGCTTTTGCCTATTTCAATTTTCACACATTTATTGTTTAGTGACTTTGTCACTTTAAGCACACAAAGGGGATCTTTTCTAACTTGTTAACCTAAGTATAAACCATACCAGAACATAAAGGTCAGCAAGTGCCGCTTTAAAAAGACTAAAACAAAAATTTGTTTTTTTTTTTTTAAATAAAAATTCGCAGTGTTGCTATCAGTGTGGTAACACCAATGACAACACTTCGAGACTGCGGAATAAACAAAGAAAACAAATACAATTTTTTTTAATAAAAAAATATTGTACAACAACATCCGCAAGCTGACAGATTATATGAGACAAAAATTAAGAAATTTGGTAAAAGTTGTAGCAATTGAATATTTAGTATCAATATGCTCTATTTGTATAAATTTCTTTTCAACCAAAACTCTTAAAAAATGATGACGAATCCAAGCATTATTATGAGTAAATTGATTAAGTTTATACTCCATAATTTGAATCCAAACACCAACTTTAAATGTCTCATGAATGTTCGTAGATGCAAGAGAAAGTTTAAAACAAGAGTGTCTTACCTTTGCATATATGGTAAACATACACACATACCTTACGGTTTCTCGATAAACACCAAGTCTTGTTTGTATCCCAACATGTACTCCCCCTATCATCTGGGATATGTGATGATTCTTTTCAAATCTTAGGGGGTGTCTCTTGACTTCATCACGAACTAGCATATCCTTGCTTGAATCATTCTCATCTAGACTTCCTGCATCAACATCATTTGAACCATGAAAGCAAAAAATGTCAGAAATATTATACCTGCTGAGTATTGGGGTTAGTGTTATCACACTCCGGGTAACACCTGACGCAACATCTTTAGAATCTGACAAAGAATGCTTCCAAACCGTAGTTAACATGGATGACTGGTCAGGTTCTTTAATGTATAATGACTCTCTTACCACACTCTCACTAAAGGAATCATGATTTGAGCCATCAAGAATAGAAAGTCTCTCAAGAGATAGATTAGCAAGGCCTAAAGCCATGACAACTGGACCGAACACTTAGTGTATCAAGTGTCCAGCTCTGATGCCAATTGAAAAAGCAGGGTCAAGGCTTAAGTCAGAAAGGAAGTGATATCAAAAGTGTTGTCACTGCAACGATATCACTTCTGGCAACATTTAACACACACGAACAGAAAACAGTTTCTGAAAAGAGTTTGCAGCGGAAAATCAACACAAGAATTATTTTTCTCAAGATATATAAATTATATATCTTGAGGGATGCCTCAAAAGGCGAGACCTTTACTAAATAATATGAAATGAAGTACAAGGCCGAGAGTTCCCTAATGCTATTACAATGAAAGCTTTGTGGAACGAACTAAGTCTATAACACAATTCCTAACCTAGCCAAGACTTTTATAAAACTCGATACAAGAACATAAAAGTATTTTATAGGAAATGTGGGATTTGTGCATAACAAACACATGGGTAATTGACCCATTCAACATCTGAGTTTGTGGAGGATAGAGTACAAGGCGCAGAAGCTCAATAGTACAACAAGGCGAAGCACATTACTTGGGCACAAAGAAGTTGTTCCTATTTTATAGGAAATGTGGAGATATTCATCCCCAAGACTCGGCCAACTCAAGCTCTCCACTACCCACATTTTTGTGAACCATCCCAGCCATTTTTGGAGTGTTCCCCAAGTCCAAGAAGCACTATAAATAGAAGAGGGTGTGAAGCATTGAAGATACAACACTTACAACACTTAAAGCAAGAACACACACTCCTCACAAGAAAGTCTTACACATTCCTTGTTTCCTTATAAATTCCCAAAATACTTTTATGTTCTTGTATCGAGTTTTATAAAAGTCTTGGCTAGGTTAGGAATTGTGTAATATAGACTTAGTTCGTTCCACAAAGCTTTCATTGTAATAGCATTAGGGAACTCTCGGCCTTGTACTTCATTTCATATTATTTAGTAAAGGTCTCGCCTTTTGAGGCATCCCTCAAGATATATAATTTATATATCTTGAGAAAAATAATTCTTGTGTTGATTTTCCGCTTCAAACTCTTTTCAGAAACTGTTTTCTGTTCGTGTGTGTTAAGTGTTGCCAGAAGTGATATCGTTGCAGTGACACCACTTTTGATATCACTTCCTTTCTGACTTAAGCCTTGACCCTGCTTTTTCAATTATTGTTAGTGCAAAAATGTGGTGCTACCACTAGTGCTGCCAACAGTGTTATCCCAGACGGGATTTGTAATTGTTTCATCATTTATTCACAAAATTATTGGATATTAATATTAAATATTTTCTGCAAGTTTATTGTTATTCCTAGGTCTAAATAATCATTCAAGGTTGATTAAAATGATGGAGCTACAAATATGGAACATGGTTGAAATAGATCCACAAAAGTGGGAGATTAAGTTACGCATAATTGAGAAATTATGTGTAACTCTTAAAGGCATGAAAAACGTGGGTAAAGACCCATTCAAAGTTTGAAGTGCTGAACAAGAAGGTACAAGTGAAGAGAAGCATGTGAGTACAAGAAGGTGAAGCACAACTTGAGGATAAAACAATGTGCTCCTAAAATCAAGGAAGAAATTTATTTTTGGCACAAAAATAAACGTGGAGCTCACCCCCACTCACCCCACTCGGCTGGAAATTCCAAGGCTATTATTGAGTAGCCTCCAAGCATAGAGAGGCTATATAAAGAGCTATGGAGTTCAAGCAAAACATACAAGAGAGATTTATTAAAACCCCATAGTCTTAGACCAAGTGCTAGTGATGTTACAACACCCAACCCAACATCACAATCTAGTTTCATGATGAAACTATTTGTTGAAGGCTAAATTGGTCTAGCCTTTTGATTGTGATGGGGGTGTTGTTTCTTTATTGATGGTTCTTGTATCTAGCACATTTTGTACTCTTATTTTCTTTAGAGGATAGGAGTTGTTTAGACTTTTGTACTTAAGAGAAATACTTCTAGTGAAAGTCTTTTTTTGCCATGAGGCTACCACAAGTTATATATTTATATAACTTGTGAAAATATATCTCTCTGTGTCAAATTTCCGCTGCAAACTCTTTCCAGAAATTATTTTCTGTTCGTGTGTGTGAGTGCTGGCAAAAGTGATATCGTTGCAGTGACAACACTTTGGATATCACTGCAACGAACAGAAAAGAGTTTCTGAAAAGAGTTTGCAGCGGAAATTTGAGACAGAGAGATAATATTTTCACAAGTTATATAAATATATAACTTGTGGTAGCCTCATGGCCAAAAAGGACTTTCACTAGAAGTATTTCTCTTAAGTACAAAGTCTAAACAACTCCTATCCTCTAAAGAAAATAAGAGTACAAAATGTGCTAGATACAAGAACCTTCAATAAAGAAATAACACTCACATCACAATCAAAAGGCTAGACCAATTTAGCCTTCAACAAATAGTTCATTCAAGAACTAGATTGTGATGTTGGAATGAGTGTTATAACATCACTAGCAATAATGGTCTAAGAATATGTGAGCTCTCTCTCTCTCAAGATGTGTGTTGTATGTTGTGTTTGCCGTGTTGTACCTCCTTGCATCAGCGCCTTGTACATTTTACTCCATCATCTCAGCCGTTTGAATGGGTCAATTACCCATGTGTTAGTTATGCACAAATCCCACATGCTTGAATGGATAAAATCTCATTTTATCCATAACTCCTTTTTAACTTCCTTGTTTGTAGCTCCATCTTTTTATTCAACCTTGAATGATTATTTGGACCTACAAATAACATTAAACTTGCAGCAAATATTAAACATTAATATCCAATAATTTTGTGAATAAATGATGAAACTATTACAAATCCCGTCTGGGGTAACACTGTTGGCAGCACTTGTGGTAGCACCACATTTCTGCACTAACAATCTCCCCCTTAGTTTCACATTTCTTCACAAAATAAATATGTGATGCTCCTGCAAGACAAAGTTAGATAAATCTCCCCCTTAAAATAAAGTCTCCTTTAATGTAAGATCTCATTCAAAAATGAAATCTAATGTTGTAACATTTTCCCAACATCTAACATTAATAGGATCAACATTTCAATCTCCCTCTAGATATCAAACTTCCCCTTAATATGAATTCCATTAAAAAAAGAATCTGAAACACTTTCTTTCACCACATGTGCATGATTACCGGTTCATCACATTTTCTCCCCCTTTTTGTGAAGAAAGAAAATGAAAAGCATTTATGCAAAATAAAATATGAACCTTAAAACACGTAGTGCTATAAGTGTTGTCAGTGATGTTAACACTAACGACAACATTGCCAAAAATAAATAAGGAAAAATTTGAAACATCGAGTTGAGACAGAGAGAGATAGAAGAAGGTAGGAAGATAAAGTAACAATGGGATTTCGGAGAGTGGTTTTAAGACTAGATGGATTTGATTACAAATTTAGGTAATCCACAAACAATGAATAATATTTTCTAGTCTTTATGGAAAACAAACTTCAACAAGCCAACCAAAAGATTCGGTTTTTTTTTTTTTTTTTTATGAAAAAGAAAAGAAAAAATACAAATAAAATAATCAGAGTTGTACAAAGATAAAATCCAAAATTTCAAATTTCAAATCAAAGTTGTTATGACATTTCAAATTTTAAATTTTATCCATGTATAACTCAAGTAACTAAAAAAAATTAATATAGCACCTACTGATGTGTTGCTGACAATGTTGGCAACACTTAGGATAACACATCAGAACAGATCCCCTTGAAAATTTTCATGATATTTTTCCTTTTATTTCGCACTTTAGGCAAACCTTTTAAAGCATTTTTACACCTTTTTATTTACAAGGTAGCATCGTAGTAGCGAGCTCCGTGCCCCGAGTCTTTATAAGGTGTAAAAAATTTTGTGTTAGATTTCATACTGTTCAAGTAGGATACACTGTAGCCGCGAACTCCATGTTCCTAATACTAAGTATAAAACCAACACTTTATACTCCCATTTGGCAAAGAAGCATCGTCGCAGCGAACGCCGTGCCCCGAGTTACTTTGGGAATATATAATGCTTTTGCCTATTTCAATTTTCACGCATTTATTGTTTAGTGACTTTGTCACTTTAAGCACACAAGGGAGACCTTTTCTAACTTGTTAACCTAAGTATAAACCATATCAGAACATAAAGGTCAGCAAGTGCCGACATTAAAAAGGCTTTAAACAAAAATTAAAAAAATAGTTTTTTTTATTTTTTTTATTAATGTACAACAACATCCGCAAGCTGGTAGATTAATTGAGACAAAAATTAAGAAATTTGGTAAAAGTTGTAGCAATTGAATATTTAGTATCAAAATGCTCTATTTGTATAAATTTATTTTCAACCAAAACTCTTAAAAAATGATGACGAATCCAAGTATTATTATGAGTAAATTGATTAAGTTTATACTCCATAATTTGAATCCAAACACCAACTTTAAATGTCTCATGAATGTTCGTAGATGCAAGAGAAAGTTTAAAACAAGAGTGTCTTACCTTTGCGTATATGGTAAACATACACATATACCTTATGGTTTCTCGATAAACACCAAGTCTTGTTTGTATCCCAACATGTACTCCCCCTATCATCTGGGATATGTGATGATTCTTTTCGAATCTTAGGGGTGTCTCTTGACTTCATCACGAACTAGCATATCCTTGCTTAAATCATTCTCATCTAGACTTCCTGCATCAACATCATTTGAACAATGAAAGCAAAAAGTGTCAGAAATATTGGAAATATTATACCTGCTGAGTGTTGGGGTTGGTGTTATCGCACTCCGGGCAACACCTGACGCAACACCTTTAGAATCTGACAATGAATGCTTCCAAACCGTGGTAAACATGGATGACTGATCAGGTTCTTTAATATATGATGACTCTCTTACCACACTCTCACTCAGGGAATCATGATTTGAGCCATCAAGAATAGAAAGTCTCTCAAGAGATAGATTAGCAAGACCTAAAGCCATGACTACTGGACCAAACACTTAGTATGTCAAGTGTCCAGCTCTGATGCCAATTGAAAAGCAGGGTCAAGGCTTAAGTCAGAAAGGAAGTGATATCCAAAGTGTTGTCACTGCAACGATATCACTTCTGGCAACACTTACACACACGAACAGAAAACTGTTTCTGAAAAGAGTTTGCAGCGGAAATTTGAGACAGAGAGATAATATTTTCACAAGTTATATAAATATATAACTTGTGGTAGCCTCATGGCCAAAAAGGACTTTCACTAGAAGTATTTCTCTTAAGTACAAAGTTTAAACAACTCCTATCCTCTAAATAAAATAAGAGTACAAAATGTGCTAGATACAAGAACCTTCAATAAAGAAATAACACTCACATCACAATCAAAAGGCTAGACCAATTTAGCCTTCAACAAATAGTTCATTCAAGAACTAGATTGTGATGTTGGAATGAGTGTTATAACATCACTAGCAACAATGGTCTAAGAATATGTGAGCTCTCTCTCTCAAGATGTGTGTTGTATGTTGTGTCTGCCGTGTTGTACCTCCTTGCATCAGCGCCTTGTACATTTTACTCCATCATCTCAGCCGTTTGAATGGGTCAATTACCCATGTGTTAGTTATGCACAAATCCCACATGCTTGAATAGATAAAATCCCATTTTATCCATCACTCCTTTTTAACTTCCTTGTTTGTAGCTCCATCTTTTTATTCAACCTTGAATGATTATTTGGACCTACAAATAACATTAAACTTGCAGCAAATATTAAACATTAATATCCAATAATTTTGTGAATAAATGATGAAACTATTACAAATCCCGTCTGGGGTAACACTGTTGGCAGCACTTGTGGTAGCACCACATTTCTGCACTAACAAGAGAGATTTATTAAAACCCCATAGTCTTAGACCAAGTGCTAGTGATGTTACAACACCCAACCCAACATCACAATCTAGTTTCTTGATGAAACTATTTGTTGAAGGCTAAATTGGTCTAGCCTTTTGATTGTGATGGGGGTGTTGTTTCTTTATTGATGGTTCTTGTATCTAGCACATTTTGTACTCTTATTATCTTTAGAGGATAGGAGTTGTTTAGACTTTTGTACTTAAGAGAAATACTTCTAGTGAAAGTCTTTTTTGGCCATGAGGCTACCACAAGTTATATATTTATATAACTTGTGAAAATATATCTCTCTGTGTCAAATTTCCGCTGCAAACTCTTTTCAGAAATTATTTTTTGTTCGTGTGTCTGAGTGCTGGCAGAAGTGATATCGTTGCAGTGACAACACTTTGGATATCACTTCCTTTCTGACTTAAGCCATTGACCCTGCTTTTTCAATTGGCATCAGAGCTGGACACTTGACATACTAAGTGTTTGGTCCAGTAGTCATGGCTTTAGGTCTTGCTAATCTATCTCTTGAGAGACTTTCTATTCTTGATGGCTCAAATCATGATTCCCTGAGTGAGAGTGTGGTAAGAGAGTCATCATATATTAAAGAACCTGATCAGTCATCCATGTTTACCATGGTTTGGAAGCATTCATTGTCAGATTCTAAAGGTGTTGCGTCAGGTGTTGCCCGGAGTGCGATAACACCAACCCCAACACTCAGCAGGTATAATATTTCCAATATTTCTGACACTTTTTGCTTTCATTGTTCAAATGATGTTGATGCAGGAAGTCTAGATGAGAATGATTTAAGCAAGGATATGCTAGTTCGTGATGAAGTCAAGAGACACCCCCTAAGATTCGAAAAGAATCATCACATATCCCAGATGATAGGGGGAGTACATGTTGGGATACAAACAAGACTTGGTGTTTATCGAGAAACCATAAGGTATATGTGTATGTTTACCATATACGCAAAGGTAAGACACTCTTGTTTTAAACTTTCTCTTGCATCTACGAACATTCATGAGACATTTAAAGTTGGTGTTTGGATTCAAATTATGGAGTATAAACTTAATCAATTTACTCATAATAATGCTTGGATTCGTCATCATTTTTTAAGAGTTTTGGTTGAAAAAAATTTTATACAAATAGAGCATATTGATACTAAATATTCAATTGCTACAACTTTTACCAAATTTCTTAATTTTTGTCTCATATAATCTGTCAGCTTGCGGATGTTGTTGTACAATAATTTTTTTATTAAAAAAAAATAAATTATTTGTTTTCTTTGTTTATTCCGCAGTCTCGAAGTGTTGTCATTGGTGTTACCACACTGATAGCAACACTGCGAATTTTTATTTAAAAAAAAAAAAAAAAAAAAACAACTTTTGTTTTAGTCTTTTTAAAGCGGCACTTGCTGACCTTTTTGTTTTGGTAGGTTTATATTTGGTTAACATGTTTGTCAAATCCCCTTTGTACTCAAAAGTGACAAAGTCACTAATTTTTGTGATAAAATAAAAGGCAAAAGGCAAAAAGCACCTATAGTATTTCCTAAGTAACTCGGGGCACGGCGTTCGCTGCGACGATGCACTCTTGCCAAAGGGAGATACTATCTAATGATTTCGTACTAAGTATTAGGAACATGGAGTTCGCTACTACAGTGTATCCTACTTGAAAGGTGCAAATCACTAAAGTATTTTTTACACTTTATAAGGACTCGGAGCACGGAGCTCGCTACTACGATTCTTCCTTGTAGATAAAGAAGTGTAAATTTTGCTTATATTTTAAAGTGCTTAAAGATGAAGAACAAGCTTATATAGTGTTAACTTCAAACATGCATTTAAGGCTTGCTATGCCTCAAGTGTTTGAAAATGAAAAACTTGTTTCTTAGCCTCAAATGCTTATTTAAAAGAAGCCTAACAATTTACCTCAAGTGTTAATAATGAGGATTGTTTTGCCTTATGTTCTTTTACGTAAAAAGTTTTTATCAAAGGGATATTTGACTTATGTGTTTTCTAAGGTGTTACCATCATTGCCAATAACACATTAGTATGTGCCACATTATTTTTATTTTATTATTTTCGGATTTGATAATTAAATTAGGGAAGTCCGAAAGTCCTTTTATAATTGGAGTTTCTGATTTTCAAAAAGTCTTTATCAAATCTTTTTATTTTTGGTAAATCTAATTAGGTAAACTAAATCCCTATTATTTTGGAGTCATGATTCAAATTGAATTTCAAAATGTGTGGGAGCCGTGTACCTATGCTGATTTACTCCCTAGATTATTTTTTTTCTTTTATTTTCTTTTTATTTTCTTAAAAATAAAAAATAAATAATAATAATAATAATAATAATAATAATAATAATAATAATGGCTGGATATTTTTGAAAAAGATTGTGGGTAGTTGTTGAGCTCAACAATGTGTGCTAGAAAATAGGGGGAGTTAAATGTTTATATGCTTATAGAGTCAAAATAAATTGCTTCTCTATTTTTTCGTTTGATTTTCCTTTATTACTCTCTCATCCTATTATTACCTTCTCCAACTTTGTTTTCTTTTCAGCTTCCCATGAATTCTCCAAAGCTAAAATCCCTAAAAAAAAAATCACCACACTGTCTCGTGTTCTATAACACTAATGGAAACATTTCAGCTAGCACTAGTTTCAACAAAATCGTCATCACTTCTTCACAAAAAGGGGGAGAAATGGTGATGTTAGATACTACGTATGTTGTCATACGTATGGCTTGTGGTAAACTTGAAATCTTAAATTAAGGGGGAGTTCATTTAAAAGGGAGATTTATTTACAGGAGACACTGGTTTTATCTAATTTGGTCTTGCAGGAATATCACATATTTATTTTGTGAAGAAATATGAAACTAAGGGGGAGATTGTTAGTGCAAAAATGTGGTGCTACCACTAGTGCTGCCAACAGTGTTATCCCAGACGGGATTTGTAATAGTTTCATCATTTATTCACAAAATTATTGGATATTAATATTAAATATTTTCTGCAAGTATATTGTTATTTGTAGGTCTAAATAATCATTCAAGGTTGATTAAAATGATGGAGCTACAAATATGGAACATGGTTGAAATAGATCCACAAAAGTGGGAGATTAAGTTACGCATAATTGAGAAATTATGTGTAACTCTTAAAGGCATGAAAAACGTGGGTAAAGACCCATTCAAAGTTTGAAGTGCAGAACAAGAAGGTACAAGTGAAGAGAAGCATGTGAGTACAAGAAGGTGAAGCACAACTTGAGGATAAAACAATGTGCTCCTAAAATCAAGGAAGAAATTTATTTTTGGCACAAAACTAAACGTGGAGCTCACCCCCACTCACCCCACTCGGCTGGAAATTCCAAGGCTATTATTGAGTAGCCTCCAAGCATAGAGAGGCTATATAAAGAGCTATGGAGTTCAAGCAAAACATACAAGAGAGATTTATTAAAACCCCATAGTCTTAGACCAAGTGCTAGTGATGTTACAACACCCAACCCAACATCACAATCTAGTATGTCAATTGGCATCAGAGCTGGACACTTGACATACTAAGTGTTTGGTCCAGTTGTCATGGCTTTAGGTCTTGCTAATCTATCTCTTGAGAGACTTTCTATTCTTGATGGCTCAAATCATGATTCCCTGAGTGAGAGTGTGGTAAGAGGGTCATCATACATTAACGAACCTGACCAATCAGCCATGTTGACCACGGTTTGGGAGCAATCATTGTCAGATTCAGAAGGTGTTGTGTCTGGTGTTGCCCAGAGTGCGATAACACCAAGCCCAACACTGAGCAGGTATAATACTTCCGTTTTTTCTGACATTTTATGCTTTCATGGTTCAATTGATGTTGATACAGGAAGTCCGGATGAGAATGATTTAAGCAAAGATGAGCTCATTGATGGGCTAAAGGATCTCTATGAAGCGCTTTTTAAAGAATGGAAAATAGAGCACAAGAAGGTAGAGATTCTAACAAAGGAGAAGGATGAGTTAAAAAACTCAAATGATGAGTTGAGAAACTCATTGACAAAGCTGGAGGTCCTCCTTTCAAAAAGGGATGTTGAACTTGATAAGATGAGGTCGAAATTGACCTTAGCTGAAGCCACTTTCAAAAAGCTCAACATCGGAACTTCAAAGTTGGATGAAGTACTCAAGTTGGATAAGCCTCGCAGGGCAGGTATTGGGTTTCAAAATTCTTTTGACAATACTGTTAAACATCTTTTTGATGAAAATGACAAAACTATTTTTGTGAAAGAAAAAGCAATTAAAAAGGTTTATTCAATGAAAAAGGCCACGAAAAGAAAGTTTATATGTCATTATTGTAATGCTCATGGACACATTAAACCTTTTTGTTATAAACTAAAAAATAATTTGTCTAAAAACATGATGTCGTCACCTGTGTGGCCTAACATCAGTGACAACACTAATTCTCAGAATCAGGTGTTGCCAGAAATGTTGCCCAACACTAGTGATAACACTATTGGACAGAAAACCAATATTGTTCACACAAAAAATTGTGTACCCAAGACCGGTGTGAAATGTGATGATGTTTACGCTGCCTTAAAGACTAACGATGCAGGTTCATGGTACTTTGATAGTGGATGTTCACACCATATGACGGGTAACAAAAACTTTCTAAAAAACTATGAATCTGTTTGTGGAGGCTTAGTGACTTACGGGGGAGGAACCAAAAGTGAAATTATTGGGAAAGGGACACTAGATATTTCTGGATTCCCAAAATTGAGTAATGTATTGCATGTTAGGGGGTTGATGGCCAACCTAATTAGCATAGGACAATTGTGTGATGAAGACTTGGAGGTAAAGTTTAATAAAAATACTTGTGAAGTTTTTAATCACACTAATACTTGTGTTATGACAGGAAAAATGTCTAATGACACGTGTTATCATGCTTATGGACAAGAAACATGCTATAGAGCTCAAGTAGATGACACAATTTTGTGGCATCTAAAGTTACTGGACTCTGCAGAACATTCAAGAGATGCTGAAGTCTCAGATTTCAGAACAAATGTTGGCCACAGAGTTGGACCAGGTGTTAGCCTTAGTGTTATAACACCAGAGGTAACACCCGTGGCAACACCAGAGGTCAGACCAGTTACACAAAATAAAATTCATGAAAACCTTTATGAGGCTGTTCATGATCAGGTCAAGAGACATCCCTCAAGACTCCAAAAGAATCATCGCATATCCCAAATGATAGGGGGAGTAAGTGGTGGGATACAAACAAGACCGGGTGATTATCGAGAAATCGTAAGGTATGTGTGTATGTCTACCACATACGCTAAGGTAAGACACTCTTGTTTTGTATTTTCTCTTGCACCTGTAAATTTTTTTGAGACATTTAAATATGGTGATTGGATTCAAGTTATGCAATATAAGCTTGAATAATTTTCTCATAATGATACTTGGATTCGTCATCACTTTTTAAGAGTTTTGGTTGAAAAGAAATTTATTCAAATAGAGCATATTGTTGGTCCCAAAGGGCAACAAGGGTATGAAAAATAGCTAGAGGGGGGGGGTGAATAGCTGTTTTAAAATTCTTTTCGTACCCTTGAAAAACTCAATTGCGAATGCGCACTTTATCAAGTAAGCGTTATGAAATGCGCCTAAGTGAGTGAGTGAAATGCACAGCGGAATTTAGTAATGAAAGTAGGCGCAAAGTGATAAAGGGAGCGCAACACACACACTAAGTATTTTGGCTCAAAGTGAGTGAAATAAGGAACTAAGGCAAATGATAAAACAAACACAACACAATTCAGTTCAATCAATCTACAATGAGTAAACAAGCAAATAGTGAGTGAAAATAATAACTTGAAAGAAATGACAAGATAATAACACAAGCTATTTGGAGAGGTTCGATCAATGAAAGATCTACGTCCTCTACCAAGATGGTTAGTCTTGGATTTCTAATCGAGATCTTATATAATGAGTGAGTGTTACAAATTACAATGTTTGAGCTTATACACTAACTCAAGATCTATTACTATGAAAGAACAAATCCAAAACAATAACCGGTGTATCTCTAAAAGATGAATCTAAATGATTAATCTTAAAGAGGTGCGTGTGTGTTCTTAGAATCAAGGCTCTTTAGATCTTTGAGATGGAGAGCACAAGAAACTAAAGTGTTAAGGCTTTGAAGATCTGGGCTAAGGATGAAGGTATGAAGATGTTCTTGAGAAATCTGGAAAAACGAAGGCAATCTTCAAATCTTCAACAAATGCTTTGAGAGAGAAATTCTTGAAATTCTTAGCAAAACTCAGCAACTTCAAAATGTTGAAGTTATGGGGTATTTATAGTGAACTTCAAAAAACTAGCCGTTTGGAAATCCTTGTGGATAAGATGAGCTGTCGTTCGTTGATTGGAGCATGCATATTTTATGGCCATTTTGACACTCAACATAAATGTGACCGTTATGGACACGTGTCAACAGATTAGGCGCATATGCATCTTTTATCCACCGTTGGATCATTGGCGTAATTTTGAATTCTTTTCAAGTCTTCGAGTCTTCAATAAATCACTGAGTGTTTGAATAAACACTTTGAGGCGCGTTTGAGCCAAGAGGCGCATTTAGCCAATAGGCGCACAGTAAGCGTGCGCTTAAAACAAGGGGCGCAGAGGCGCGTAAGCTTATGAAGAAATCCTTATGCGCGCGCTCTAAATGGCGCAAGGCGCGAGTGAAGAGGCGCATGGCGCGTGGCGCAGGAGGCGCATAAGCGCGGCTCAAACTCACTGAGTGATTTTTCTTGAAACTTGATCTTCTTGCCCTATTTCTAAGCCTATTCTATAACAATGGACAACCTAAAAAATGAAGTATAAATACTTCTTACATGTGGGTCTAAAGTCCATGAAATAAAACTTAGGTGATGGATCAATCAAATCTAATAAATCCTAATACATTAAAACTGAGATATATGTGGGCATACCCAACAATCTCCCCCTATTTGATTGATGCCATTACCTACTATATCAAGGACAAACATTATACTTGATAAAAACATGTCCAAATGAATGAAATTGGTAATTCATGTCTCAAGTTAATGTACACACTAGTCCAAAATATAGATTCCTAATCTATTCCAATAAGAATAAAGAGTTACATATGGAAAGATAGAAACAACAGTTTAACACATTCAAGATGATATATGATTTTTAGTTTTGAAATGTGTTTAAACCAAGTTTAAACTTAATGCATGAAAGTATGAAACAATTCAATATGATGCATTATGAATTTAAACAATATTCATTGTTCTACAAACAAGGAGTTTGAGTGAACAAGGTTTGATAATGAGTGATGCATTGTTCTCATTAAAACTTGGGGTGTAAGAGTTACAAGTTACAAGTTACAAGTTTTGAATAGAACAAAAACAAAAGATGCTAAAACAAGTAAGCACAAAATCACTATCACAAAAGAGATTGTTCTATTACAAAAGATTCTAAAAATTTACAAAAAAAATAATAGAAGCTAAGGGTTGGGAGGCGCATCATCTTCCTTCAATCCTTCAACGATCTCTGAAACAGAACGCTGAATTTGCTTTGCGAGCTGATGACTACGGTTCGCTAACCCTTGAGTGTCCGTGACACTGGAGTGAGTAGCAGTAATACCGTCTCTAATATAACTCAAGTGATTCACATTGATGTTTTGGTATTCATCAATGGAACGCTGAGTGATCTGCTGCTGCTGTGAAATGTTTTCTTCCAAGATTTGAATGTGAGCTTCAATGGCATTTTGAGCCGTGATAATATCTGAAGAAATATGTTCAGTGCGTCTGTCAGAGCTTGAGTGAGCAGCAGTGAAATGAGTGACGACCAACTCTTTCAGGACATCCAACTTAGATACAAGCACATTCATATTTGATTGAGACGCAGCAGATTGAGGTATGAACGTAGGCGCAGAAGCGGTGGTTTGCGCCTGGTCAGTATGAGCTTGAACCTGAGTCTGCGCCGGAGGAGGAGAAGGAGCAGAAAGTTTGGCCTTGAGAGAGTTCATCTCCCCCTTAATGGCAGCAATCTCTTCAGATTGATCAGTGAGTAAGGAAGTAAGAAGCTCAAATTGAGACTTTATATGCGCCTGTCCTTGCTCTAAATTGGCTTGCCCCTGCTGTAAAGAATGAAGAATGGAAAGTACCTCGCTCAAATCAGGAGCAGACGGAGGAGGCGCAGGGGTAGAGAGTGGCGCATCATCTTGAAGGGGCGCAGAATCTTGAAGGGGCGCAGAAGGAGATGGAGGCGCAGGAGGAGGTGAATGAGTAGGAGACTCAAATTCATCTTCAGTTTCAATTTCAACAGTTTCAACAACAACTGTTTCAACATCAAAAGTTTCTGTTGAGATCGGATCTGGTCCAGGTGGAGGCGCAACTGGAGAAGGAGTGCGCTGAGGGATGGTCTCTTGCTCCCCCTGAACGGGTTCCTCAATGTCTGAAATGTCATCGCCGAAGAAATCAGAGAGGAGTTGAACCCTTGACATATTGGAAGGTTGAAATTTGAATGAGGGCGCACGAGGAGTGGGGGCGCGTTGAGAAGGAGCGCGCTGGGAAGGCGCGGAAACAGAAGGCCCTTTCTCAATATCTGCGCTTGATCCGGCGCCTTTCATGCGCTCTAACTTTTCTGACTCAGCAGCTTGTTTGGCTAGAAAGTCTTCATCTCTTTTTCGTTGAGCCTCAAGCCTGCTGGCTTCTTGCGCTAGCCTCAGATCTCGCTCATCATCAGTTTCAAATCTAGTGCGTTTGACAGGCGCAGGAGTAGGGTCATCAACTACCCGTTTGCCTTTGCTTTTATCTGCGCCTGGCACTGGATCTGCGCTTTGTCTAGCGCTTGCTTTTACTGCGCTCTTTAATAATGGTGCGCTTTTAAGGACTGGCGCATCATCGGACTCTGTGTCTTCATCTACTAAGCCTTCAACAGTCTTGATTTGGATTCCTTTTGCGCGCTTTGTGGGCTTCTTCCTGCGCTTCTTGAGGTCCAAACTAGCTTTACCAAACATTGGAACATCGTTGATCTTGTACTCCGGATTCTCATTCAAAAACTTAACTAACTCAGGGTAAGTTAGAAAAAGTTTTGTGAGAATAAGGCAGTGTGAGCGGAATCGGGTCTTTCCATCACTTTTGTTCTTCACAAATTTATCAATTTGCTCACGCAGAGTCTTGAACAGAATATGAGGCCAGTGAAGCTTCTCCTTGGCCATGATAGCAGCTGTGTATTCCCATTGTTCAACCGTGAATCGGTTTACGTTCCCAGTTTTGAACACTATTGAAGTTCCCACCAAGTGAGCGATGTGAGTCAAGAGTTCTCCACCATCTCGAATTTCGGTGTTTTTGATATTGTTTTGAAGCGTGGGAATATTTAGAAGTGAGGCAGCCATCTTGTTCTGATCATCAATTGAGTAAGTCATCGGGCGCCCAATAATGCGATCTTCACCGGTAGATGGAAAACCGAGCAAGTGTCGAATCACAGATGATGAAATATGGACGTCAACATTTTGAACGCGCGCCTCAATCCGGTAGTGAGTGCGCCCATTTACGTCAATTTCCACTAGAACAGCAGTGGAGAAGAACTCATCCACGAGGAGCGCAGAGAAGAAATCTTGGTCCATGGTGAATAAAGGGAGCAGACCAGCGACGCGCAGAGTCTCTATTATTTCTCTTCCCATCACTTCACCAGATAACTCCAATAGATCAAGAGTTTCTTCAAGTTTGAAATTTGCAAGGTCCTGAAAAAAATGATTGATGTTAGAAGTGATATAGGCGCATAGAAACATAAAATGATCAAAGTAACATAGGCGTATGAAATATATAGGCGCATAATTGAAACAGGCGCACAAAATTATAGGGAATCAAGGCGCATGATTGAATTAGGCGCATAAAATATTGAAGGCGCATAGAGTTACAAGGCGCATAATATGGTTCTATGTGAATACTAAGGAAAAATTAAAACAACGAAATTTGACTAAGTACGAAGTTAGGCGCATAAGGTTTTTAGGCGCAGAATGATTTAAGCGCATATACAAGTAGAGGCGCATAAATCATTCAGGCGCATAAAAAATAGGCGCATAAAGAAGTACATAGGCGCATGACGTGAAAATTTTTACTTAGAAAGAAAAACAAACAACAAGCATTCAAATGAAAGAAATGAAAATCAAAAAGTTCAAATTTTCGAAAACAAGTTAGAAAATTTTTAGAGACCAAAACATGCATAAATGACGAAGAACACGAAGAACGACCCTTGAATGCTCGAAGAACACCAAGAACACGAAAATCATGAAACTTCACCAAACTAGACAAATAATATATCAAAATGACCGCATGACGACAAGGAATCTAAATATGCAAACAAAAATAAGAACAAATCAATAATGAAAGCACAATGATCAAAAGAATGCCCGAAAATTTTGAAAAATTTTGAAAACAAAAACTCAGATTTGTAACAAACAGAGCATTGATCGTTAAAATGTTGGTTTTAAAAGATTCGAAATCAAGAATAGAACACAACCCAACAAACGATATAGAAAACGGATCATCGAATCAAGAGAAATCAAAGAAAATGAATCCGGGTTTAAAAAAAAAAAAATATAAGGAGATTAAAGGTTGAGAATTCATACCATATCGTCTTGTGTAGATGTTGATGCTTTCTTAGGACCCATAAACTTATATATATGAATGTAAAATGAAGAAGAAAAATGAAGATGAAGAGAAGGAGGCGAGTCTGGGAGAGAGGGAGTGAGACGGGGAGAGAGAGAGAAATAGAGTAGGTGAGAAGAGAGGAAGGTGATGATGTGTTTTTATAGGTTTAGGTTTAAAATTTGCACTGATAAAGCAAAAACACAGTCAAAAATTTAAAAAGATGAGAAGTTGAAGGGATGGCATTTATGAGGGATTTGAAATGGCGGCTCATCATGATAGGTGCATTAAATGCTGAATGACACAAAGTGTCATGATGTGACATTTAGGTTTTTGAAAAACTGCTCCACTTTCCCTTTAAGTGTATGAGCAATTTTGACTAATTTTTGCACAAACACCAAAAACATCTATTTTGGTGTAAGTTTGGGGTGCAAGAAATATATCCCAGAAAATAAAATTTTTCGAAAAGCGTAAAACGAGGGAAAAATTTTAATTGCACAAGTACCCTTGAACAATTAAAGGAATGTCAAAAGACATAGATTCCTATAATAAATGAACAGAATGAACATACCTGGTACTTGTGTATTTATTACGTTCAATCATTGAAATTGAATTTTGAGAAATGATTGAGCCGCAATAGTTAATGCGCGCATGAAGAGGCGCATTACTTCAGCAAGGCGCATACTCATCTAGGCGCATTATTCATCAAGGCGCATTACACATCAAGGCGCGCAAAGATGGTTGAGCGCGCGCATGAATTGATAGGCGCGCAGATATTGTGCGCGCAGAAAACGAGAGATGGGCGCGCAGTTAGTAAGGCGCATAGATGGCGCATAATTTCCTTGAAACTTTTGAAAAATTGATTTAATCATTTGTACCTAATATACTCATAACTCAACACAACATAAAATCATTAGTATTGACAAAACTATATTGAATTTAGTTGAGTTCAAGCATACCCATTTCACCTCTCAAAAACATGAACCGTTTCGCGTCAAGTGCTTTAGTTAGAATGTCGGCGATTTGATAGTCGGTTCCCACGTGTTCCAAATGAATATTGCCTTTTTCCACGTGGTCTTTGAGGAAGTGATATTTGATGTCGATGTGCTTGGTCTTTGAGTGCATGACAGGATTTTCAGAAACCGCAATTGTTGATGTATTGTCGCAGTAGATGGGACAATTTTCTTCGATGATATCATAGTCCACCAATTGCTGCTTCATCCAGAGTATTTGACAACAACAACTTCCCGCAGCGATATATTCGGCTTCGGTTGTTGAGACAGATACTGAAGCTTGTTTCTTACTCGCCCATGACACAAGTCTATATCCGAGGAAATGACAAGTGCCACTTGTGCTTTTCCTATCAATTGTGCACGCTGCATAATCCGCATCTGAGTAACCTACAAGTTTAAAGTTCGAATCTTTGGTGTACCAAAGTCCAAGGTTAACAGTGCCAGAGAGATATCTTATAATACGTTTCACAGCAATTAAGTGTGCTTCTCTAGGGTCGGATTGATAACGAGCACAAACACAAACACTAAACATAATATCGGGCCTGCTAGCAGTAAGATAAAGGAGTGAGCCAATCATACCTCGATAGAGCGTTTGATCAACACGTTTACCTTTTAGATCTTTGTCGAGTTTGTTGCCGGTGGCCATTGGAGTATCGTATGATTTAGCGTTCTCAAGTCCAAACTTCTTGATTAAGTCCTTTGTGTATTTGGATTGGTTGATAAAAATGCCTTCACTCATTTGCTTGATTTGAAGCCCGAGGAAGAATGTGAGTTCTCCCATCATGCTCATTTCAAACTTGCTCTTCATTAGTTTCTCAAAACGCTTGCACAACAATTCATTAGTAGAACCAAATATAATATCATCAACATAAATTTGAACAAGTAATTTATGACCATTATGTTTGGCAATGAAAAGAGTTGTATCGATTTTACCGCGAGTGAAGCCTTTTTCGATGAGAAACTTGGATAGTGTATCATACCATGCTCTTGGTGCTTGTTTGAGTCCATACAAAGCTTTCTGGAGTTTGTACACATGATTTGGAAATTGTGAATCTTCAAACCCAGGTGGTTGAGCAACATAGACTTGTTCTTGGAGTTCACCATTTAGAAACGCGCTCTTCACATCCATTTGATATAACTTGAAGTTCTTGTGAGCGGCGTAAGCTAGAAATAATCTGATAGCTTCAAGTCTTGCTACGGGCGCAAAAGTTTCATCGTAATCAATTCCTTCTTCTTGCCTATAGCCTTGTGCAACCAATCTTGCTTTGTTTCTCGTGATGGTTCCATTCTCATCCATCTTGTTCCTGAACACCCATTTCGTACCAATCACTCCTTGATCATTTGGTCTTGGAACAAGAGTCCAAACCTTACATCGTTCAAATTGATTGAGTTCTTCTTGCATTGCAATAACCCAATTAGGATCTTGGAGTGCTTCATCAGCCTTCTTCGGTTCAATTTGAGAGATAAAAGCAGTGTAAGCATCAAAGTTTGTAGCTCTCCTTGTACGAACACCAACTTGTAAATCACCGATGATATTAGCAATTGGGTGACCTCTAACTTCACGAATTTCAGGAGGTAAGTTAGGTTGAGTCGTAGAAACTTGAAGATCTTCAATTGGTACCTCTTCACCAGATTCAAAGTCATTGAAATTTGGGGGTTGAACTGGCTCAGAATTGAAATTTGGGTTTACACCAGATGCAGCAGTAGAAATAGGCGCGTAAGAGGAATCATGAGGCGCATCATTTGAGTGAGGCGCAATAGAGGATTCACCAGGCGCATAATACATTGAATTAGGCGCATTTGATGTAGATGGATTTCCTTGTGTTGATAGATTCTGACCTTGAGTGGGCGCAACGTAAATAGGAGCACCTGTATCATTTAACTCAATAGAATCATCAGCAACATTTGGAGCCAAATGTGGCTCAAGGAGAGAATGTTCATCAAAAGTAACATGTACAGATTCAACTATCACTAATGTAGTTCTATTGAAAACACGAAAAGCTTTAGAGTGTTTGGCATACCCAACAAAAATACCTTCGTCGGCTTTGGCATCGAATTTACCTCTATGTTCGTTTCCGTTGTAGAGGATATAGCATTTGCAACCAAAGATCTTGAAGAATGCAATGTTGGGAGTTCTACCACGCCAAAGTTCATACGGCGTCTTGTTGTGAAGTTTGTTGATGAGGGAACGATTTTGAGTAAAACATGCAGTGTTGATAGCTTCTTCCCAAAAGTACTTAGGCAATTTAGCTTCAGCTATCATCGTCTTTCCCGCTTCAATCAACGTTCTATTCTTTCGTTCAACGACGCCATTTTGTTGAGGAACTCCGGCGGTTGAAAAGTTGTGATCTATCCCATGATCTTCACAATATCGAGCAACACCGTTATTTTTGAATTCTGTTCCATTGTCGGATCGAACACTAACGATGTCATCTTCTTTTTGGGTTTGGAGCAGTCGAAATAAGGTAGTGAGAATATCATAACAATCATCTTTTGTAATCATCATCTCTACCCATGTATATCTTGAATAATCATCCACCACAACTAGAGTATACTTGTTTCTACGAATGCTTGCGGTGGAAACTGGTCCAAATAGATCAATGTGAAGCAGTTGCAAACATCTTGTAGTTGAAGGATTTGACTTGCTTGAAAATGACTGCTTCGGTTGTTTGCCAAGTTGACATGCGGCGCACTTTTTGTCATGATGATCAGCAACTTTGGGAAGTCCTTTGACAAGATTATTCCTGCTGAGTTTAGATAGATACTTGAAGTTCAAGTGACTTAAGCGCTTGTGCCACAGCCAACTATTTTCGTTCACACTTTTTGCTACAAAACAAAGATTAGTACTAGAGTTCATACTATGAAAATCAATAATATAAATATTTGTCTTACGATATCCCGTGAGTAAGATAGCTCCAGTTTTGCCATTCTTGATAAGACATTGCGTTGAAGTAAAATGGCATTCTAATCCTTTGTCGCAGAATTGAGATATGGATAATAAGTTGTGCTTGAGCCCTTCCACGAGTGAGACTCTTTCAATGCACACTTTGTCTTTCTTGAGCTTTCCATATGCTACAACTTGACCTTTGTTATTATCGCCAAATGTTACGGAGGGACCTCTTTCTTCATGGACATCTTCTAATAAGGATTCATCTCCAGTCATGTGTCTTGAACACCCACTATCGAGAATCCATTCATAATTTCTAGCTTTTGAAGATCCAGCCATGAAACAAAGAACCTTTTCAGCCTTTTTGAACAATTTTTCTTGTTCAGCAATCACTTCATCATTGATTTTGGAGATTGGAGCAGTTGGTTCAACCTGTGGTCTAATGTATGCTCCTTTTCTCAATTTGTTCCTTGCTCCAAGATCACATCGTGAGAATAACAATCCACCATCGTTTTGAGCCGGAGTGAGAAATCCTTGTTCAACGAGCTCGCTGATGGTTGGTCCTTTCTTCTTTTTCGCTTCTTGAAAACCTGCAGATTTCTTGATAGGTTTATTCAAGGCATTCATATCGGGAACATCCTTGGAGAAGTCATCATCAGAATCATAAGCATCAACTTCATCATCATTTGCCATCAAACAAACAAGTCCATCATCGGAATCTTCATCGCTCTCATCGGAGTCTGTTTCAATCCAAGTATTGTGCTCATTTGCTGGTGCTTCTTCTTCAGCAACCATTCCCTTGTGTCGAGTGAACTTGGGAGTGAATTTAGGAGTATGGCTGCTCTTCTTCTGCATATATTCAAATTTGGGGATCGGGCAGCTTGATGCAAAATGTCCGGGTTTCCTGCAATTAAAACAAACAAGATCTTCTTTTCTTTTTGAATCACTGCTCCTTGAAAACTTTTGAGGAGCTTTGCTGGTAGATCCTTGAAATTTGTTGGTTGAGCCGGGTCTTGAGAATTTTCTGAACTTTTGAAATTTCTTCACAAATAAAGCGAAGTCTTCATCATCCATGTCTAATAGCTCAGAAGTAGAAATTTTGGGATCGGAGCTTTTCTCATCTTGTACAGGCGCAGGTGTAGGCGCAGGAGTAGGCGCGGCTTCTCTGTGCGCCATCATAGCCATAGATTTTGACTTTCCTTCAGTTTCACTGATTCGTTGGAGTTTGAGTTCGTAAACTTTGAGATTTGCATATAGGTTCCTTAAAGTCCAAACATCTAAAGTTCCAGCGTCTTCAAGAGCGCTAGATTTATGAAGGTATCTTGATCCAAAAGCTTGTAGAAAATTTACATTCAAATCTTTGTTGGTAAACTTCATGCCAAGTGAAATACATAGATTGATAATTTCACAGTAGCGTTCATAAGTTTGCCTTAAGTTTTCACCGGGGAGTTGAGAGAAATTGTTGAATCTCTTTTGAACTTCGTATTTCTTGTTCTCCTTGCAAACGGTGTCTCCTTCAATATGCTCTTCAATAGCATCCCATAGCTCATTTGCAGTAGCACAATGCATGACTTGTTGTTTCATCGCCGTGCTTAGAGTGCTTAGAAGAATGTTTCTTGCTTTGCCATCATTTGCGACTCTTCTAATTTCTTCCTCGGTCCATTCTTCCCTTGGTTTTAGGACAGTAGGTTGAGCAGCGTTGGTGCGTGGATTTGGATTCGCCTTCATCGGAATATAAGGTCCATAAACGACGGTGTCATGGAGCCTTTCATCGATTGAGTTGAGATGAGTCAATATGCTGAATTTCCATACGTCAAAATGATCTTCATCAAAGACCGGAACGTGAGTGTAGTTTGCAGTTGCCATAGGTTTTGAGTTTGCCATTTAGAATCGGCACCCAAGCTGTTAAGCTTGAAAAACGAAAAATGTTTTATAAAGGTGTTTGCTCTGATACCACTTGTTGGTCCCAAAGGGCAACAAGGGTATGAAAAATAGCTAGAGGGGGGGGGTGAATAGCTGTTTTAAAATTCTTTTCGTACCCTTGAAAAACTCAATTGCGAATGCGCACTTTATCAAGTAAGCGTTATGAAATGCGCCTAAGTGAGTGAGTGAAATGCACAGCGGAATTTAGTAATGAAAGTAGGCGCAAAGTGATAAAGGGAGCGCAACACACACACTAAGTATTTTGGCTCAAAGTGAGTGAAATAAGGAACTAAGGCAAATGATAAAACAAACACAACACAATTCAGTTCAATCAATCTACAATGAGTAAACAAGCAAATAGTGAGTGAAAATAATAACTTGAAAGAAATGACAAGATAATAACACAAGCTATTTGGAGAGGTTCGATCAATGAAAGATCTACGTCCTCTACCAAGATGGTTAGTCTTGGATTTCTAATCGAGATCTTATATAATGAGTGAGTGTTACAAATTACAATGTTTGAGCTTATACACTAACTCAAGATCTATTACTATGAAAGAACAAATCCAAAACAATAACCGGTGTATCTCTAAAAGATGAATCTAAATGATTAATCTTAAAGAGGTGCGTGTGTGTTCTTAGAATCAAGGCTCTTTAGATCTTTGAGATGGAGAGCACAAGAAACTAAAGTGTTAAGGCTTTGAAGATCTGGGCTAAGGATGAAGGTATGAAGATGTTCTTGAGAAATCTGGAAAAACGAAGGCAATCTTCAAATCTTCAACAAATGCTTTAAGAGAGAAATTCTTGAAATTCTTAGCAAAACTCAGCAACTTCAAAATGTTGAAGTTATGGGGTATTTATAGTGAACTTCAAAAAACTAGCCGTTTGGAAATCCTTGTGGATAAGATGAGCTGTCGTTCGTTGATTGGAGCATGCATATTTTATGGCCATTTTGACACTCAACATAAATGTGACCGTTATGGACACGTGTCAACAGATTAGGCGCATATGCATCTTTTATCCACCGTTGGATCATTGGCGTAATTTTGAATTCTTTTCAAGTCTTCGAGTCTTCAATAAATCACTGAGTGTTTGAATAAACACTTTGAGGCGCGTTTGAGCCAAGAGGCGCATTTAGCCAATAGGCGCACAGTAAGCGTGCGCTTAAAACAAGGGGCGCAGAGGCGCGTAAGCTTATGAAGAAATCCTTATGCGCGCGCTCTAAATGGCGCAAGGCGCGAGTGAAGAGGCGCATGGCGCGTGGCGCAGGAGGCGCATAAGCGCGGCTCAAACTCACTGAGTGATTTTTCTTGAAACTTGATCTTCTTGCCCTATTTCTAAGCCTATTCTATAACAATGGACAACCTAAAAAATGAAGTATAAATACTTCTTACATGTGGGTCTAAAGTCCATGAAATAAAACTTAGGTGATGGATCAATCAAATCTAATAAATCCTAATACATTAAAACTGAGATATATGTGGGCATACCCAACACATATTGACACTAAATATTCAATTGCTACAACTTTTACCAAATTTATGATTTTTTGTCTCAATTAGTCTACCAGCTTGCGGATGTTGTTGTACATTAATAAAAAAAAAAAAAAAACTATTTTTTTAATTTTTATTTAAAGCCTTTTTAATGGCGGCACTTGCTGACCTTTATGTTCTGATATGGTTTATACTTAGGTTAACAAGTTAGAAAAGGTCTCCCTTGTGTGCTTAAAGTGACAAAGTCACTAAACAATAAATGTGTGAAAATTGAAATAGGCAAAAGCATTATATATTCCCAAAGAAACTCGGGGCACGGCGTTCGCTGCGACGATGCTTCTTTGCCAAATGGAAGTATAAAGTGTTGGTTTTATACCTAGTATTAGGAACATGGAGTTCGCGGCTACAGTGTATCCTACTTGAACAGTATGAAATCTAACACAAAATTTTCTACACCTTATAAAGACTCGGGGCACGGAGCTCGCTACTACGATGCTACCTTGTAAATAAAAATGTGTAAAAATGCTTTAAAAGGTTTGCCTAAAGTGCGAAATAAAAGGAAAAATATCATGAAAATTTTCAAGGGAATCTGTTCTGATGTGTTATCCTAAGTGTTGCCAACATTGTCAGCAACACATCAGTAGGTGTTATATTAATTTTTTAGTTACTTGAGTTATACATGGATAAAATTTAAAATTTGAAATGTCATAACAACTTTGATTTGAAATTTGAAATTTTGGATTTTATCTTTGTACAACTCTGATTATTTTATTTGTATTTTTTTCTTTTCTTTTTCATAAAAAAAAAAAAAAAAACGAATCTTTTGGTTGGCTTGTTGAAGTTTGTTTTCCATAAAGACTAGAAAATATTATTCATTGTTTGTGGATTACCTAAATTTGTAATCAAATCCATCTAGTCTTAAAACCACTCTCCGAAATCCCATTGTTACTTTATCTTCCTACCTTCTTCTATCTCTCTCTGTCTCAACTCGATGTTTCAAATTTTTCTTTATTTATTTTTGGCAATGTTGCCGTTAGTGTTAACATCACTGACAACACTTATAGCACTACGTGTTTTAAGGTTCATATTTTATTTTGCATAAATGCTTTTCATTTTCTTTCTTCACAAAAAGGGGGAGAAAATGTGATGAACCGGTAATCATGCACATGTGGTGAAAGAAAGTGTTTCGGATTCTATTTTTAATGGAATTCATATTAAGGGGGGTTTGATATCTAGAGCGAGATTGAAATGTTGATCCTATTAATGTTAGATGTTGGGAAAATGTTACAACATTTGATTTCATTTTTGAATGAGATCTTTCATTAAAAGAGACTTTATTTTAAGGGGGAGATTTATCTAACTTTGTCTTGCAGGAGCATCACATATTTATTTTGTGAAGAAATGTGAAACTAAGGGGGAGATTGTTAGTGCAGAAATGTGGTGCTACCACAAGTGCTGCCAACAGTGTTACCCCAGACGGGATTTGTAATAGTTTCATCATTTATTCACAAAATTATTGGATATTAATGTTTAATATTTGCTGCAAGTTTAATGTTATTTGTAGGTCCAAATAATCATTCAAGGTTGAATAAAAAGATGGAGCTACAAACAAGGAAGATAAAAAGGAGAATTATGGATAAAATGAGATTTTATCCATTCAAACATGTGGGAATTAAGCATAACAAACACATGGGTATTTGACCCATTCAACGACTGAGTTATGGAGGAGAAAGTACAAGGCGCTGAAGCTATGAAGTACAACAAGGCGAAGCACAAAACTTGGGCACAAAGAATTTGTTCCTACAAATTAGGAAATGTGGGAATTATCCTCCCCAAGGCTCGTCCACTACTCCCACTCTCTCCCCACGTTTTTGCATCCTCTCCAAACCATTATTGGAGTGTTTCACATGTCCAAGAAGCACTATAAATAGCAAGAGGAGGTGAAGATGAAACTACGGCAAACACAACATACAACACACATCTTGAGAGAGAGAGCTCACATATTCTTAGACCATTGTTGCTAGTGATGTTATAACACTCATTCCAACATCACAATCTAGTTCTTGAATGAACTATTTGTTGAAGGCTAAATTGGTCTAGCCTTTTGATTGTGATGTGAGTGTTATTTCTTTATTGAAGGTTCTTGTATCTAGCACATTTTGTACTCTTATTTTCTTTAGAGGATAGGAGTTGTTTAGACTTTATACTTAAGAGAAATACTTCTAGTGAAAGTCATTTTTGGCCATGAGGCTACCACAAGTTATATATTTATATAACTTGTGAAAATATTATCTCTCTGTCTCAAATTTCCGCTGCAAACTCTTTTCAGAAACTGTTTTCTGTTCGTGTGTGTAAGTGTTGCCAGAAGTGATATCGTTGCAGTGATAACACTTTGGATATCACTTCCTTTCTAACTTAAGCCTTGACCCTGCTTTTTCACTTTCTTCGTACATTATACTCCCTATTTAATTTAATTAATTTAATTTTACTGTCATCCCCCCAAAATACGAGAACATGCACGTTCTTCGTCGTCTAACTCGTATATCGACAATTTGAGGTGGAGAATATCACCGCCAGTCTCCTCTCACCGCCGCCGCTGCTAATCAAGTACTACAATGCTACTGTAATTTTGCCCCTCTGTTCCGAAAATCCGGTAATTTTTCGTCAATTTTCTAGTATTGAAATCACTCCTCTTTTGATTTTGTTCCTGTTTCATTTTTTTTTCTCGAATTATGCTGTTTCCCTTGCCTTTTTAATTGCACTAGAATTCAATTTAATTCTCCTCACATTGAAATTTTAGGGTTTTTTAGCTCAAATTTCATCTATCTATTAATCGGTGGTTGGTTCGGATGGCGATGGCCATGGCCATGGCGATGGCCGGAGGTGGTTGTAGTAGTAGTAGTAATGGAGGAGGAGGAGCAGCATTGGCCCCGGGTAGGTGTATGGTTAAGGCTAAAGTTAGGGCAAAGCCATTTCCTTTCTTACTCCGGCCACTCAACAATTCCTTTGTTTTCTCTTCTAAGCCCTTATCAAATAAACCCTCATTACAAATCACACATACCCTTTCCTTCCACCCACTCAAACTTCGCTGCTCCGCCCTTGACTCGGATCAACCTCTCCCCCAGGTACGCCCGCCCTCTCCAATCATCATCATCATCTTTTATTTTTATTTAGTTATTATTTTAGAAATCAAATCAAAATACTCCCTCCGTCCCAAAATGATCAACCCATTTTTCTATTCAAACTTTTTAAGGATATGAATACTTGCTTCACTAGTCATGTTTTGTTTATGCACATTTAAGCCTAAATTGTAGAAATGGGAGAAAATTTTTGGGACAATGAAAAGTGGTAATTTCATTTTGGTACAGAGGGAGTAGAAAACAAGACTGCTGTTTACCCTCTATCAGTTTAGTTCCATTTTATTTCCTTACTTTTTTAGTCTTCATAATTGCTCTAATTGGCTGAATCAGGATTATCTCTTCCTTGCTTTTCCTTCTCTCTTCACTAATATACTAATTTACTCTTCAAATTTGAAGAAAACTGAGGCCTTTCAGCAATGGGATTCCGTTACTGCCAAATTCGCCGGAGCTTCAAATATCCCCTTCCTCTTGCTTCAACTCCCCCAGATCATCCTCAACGCCCGCAATCTCATTTCCGGCAATAGTGCCGCCCTTTTCGCCGTACCCTGGCTGGTATTACCCATTCCTTAGTTACTACCATAAACATACATACATACATATATATATATATACGTATATATATATATATATACGTATATATATATATATATATACGTATATATATATATATATACATATATATATATATATATATATGCATACATACATACATACATATGTGTGTGCGTGTGTATGTATATATGTCACTCTATGTTTTTAATGGCATGACATTATCGATTCATTTTGATTGAATACATTACAGGGTATGCTAACTGGCTTGCTGGGTAATCTTTCTTTGCTATCTTACTTTGCAAAGAAAAGGGAGACCGAGGTTGTGGTTGTCCAGACTTTGGGGGTTGTTTCCATTTATGCTGTCATCACTCAACTCGCCGTGGCCGGAGCTATGCCTCTTCCTCATTTTGCGGTTACTTCTATTGTGGTCGCCTGTGGACTCATCACCAACTTTATGTACTACTTCAATTTTCTTAATCCCACAATCTGGTCTTTATGGGAAGATTTCATCACTGTTGCAGGGCTCTCTTCCCTTCCACAAGTAATAACATCCCTCCTCTCCTCTCCTTTCGTCTCTATTTAACAAGTTTGATATTCATCCCAAACCCCTCACCTACCCCTATTTTATTATCGAGAACAATGCAGGTAATGTGGTCCACTTTCGTGCCATATATCCCAAATAGTATTTTGCCTGGGCAAATGGCTTTTCTGGCAGCTATGACGGCCGTTGTTATGGTAAGCCACCCTTACTTTCACTATCGTGCTGCTTGATTTGTTTGTGTAGGTGTCCAGGTTTTTGACCAGTCTTTGTGAAGGCCGAGAGACTACTCCATCTTTCATCAAAGTTTTGAAATTTAGTTCATTTGAAACTGGTTATAGGTAATTATAAACTCATGGAAAAAGTTCTAAGATGAGATTTATATGTCCATTGTAGTTGTTGAACTGCCACTGTTGATTTCTGATGAAGTTAGAATTTTATACCACAGTGACCAGTAGAAAAAAAAAGAAAAAAGGAACACAATTGACATAATTTGAACAACCAAAATGCAGTTTTGTCAAACTGTGAAACATTTGAGCAAGATCATGTTATGACTAGCATTTTGTTGCAAAATTTGAACAGCTTCTCCGTCATCGTGAGAAACGATTTAATATTTATATTTATATTCATCTTTGTCGCTTAGAATTTTCTTTTCTCAGATAGTAGTATGTGAACCTGAAAATCCTAGTGAGTGGGAGGTCATTTGAGATATACCAATGCGAATTTACTGAAAATTCATTTTAAAGCTAGAGAAAAATATGATTGTTTACTCTCAATGAGTTAAAAAACATCATTTGAGAACTATGAATGATGATAGATTTGATACTTCAAACTGTGCTAAAATAACTTTAGTTCCTCCAAACATAAGGTATCTGGAACCTCATCTCCATGGATCATGGTGTTACTTTTTGTAATAGCTGAATGACAAGAACTGTAATACTCCCTCCATCCCAGAGTAAGTCCTACATGCGCAATAAGAAGCTTACTGGTTGCATCTTTTGATTGTCTATAACTTGTAGAATTGCCCGTTTATGTGTTGGTCACATAAATATATATATATACACAGTCACAAGAAATTATGAAAAGAAAAAAAAAAGATAAGCAGTTGTCGCTTTTGTTCTTTCTATTATTTATTTATTTTGATAATCTTTGGTATATAAACATTCACATCTGGCTGTATAAACTCACAAAGACCATGTTAAGTTACCAATTTTTGCAAAAGATTAAGCTAAAACAGACGGATCCAACAATGAATACCAAGCAAAAGACCCCCTCTCATTTGGAGAGAGAAACAACAGTGCCCGATGTGGGACATCACAAATTAAATAGGGTGCCAAGATGTTCATTTACATTAATATGTTTGACAAATATAAGCATGACGACTTGAAACAAAAACCCTTTCCTAATGATATATCCAATACCATGTGAAGTTACTGACACGTCAAAAATTTTAGCTACTAGAGGAGGCACAAAACCACTATTTCAAGCTAAGCATACGTAGTAGTTTGGTTGTCCTTTGGTGCATACCATTTTGACTTTTGGGTGGGTACAATTCTTCTCAGGATTGACCATTATAACTACTCCTGACCAACATGTTAAACAATTGTTTTCCTGAACAATCACTCCTCTCAAAAGGAGGTTGTGACATTCTATATCTGGGATGAGATTCGACAATGTAGACCCATCTCTTGAATATCTTGACGCAAGTCTTCCTTGTGAAGGGCCCATGCTAATGATCTCATTTCTCAACACTAAGTAGATACTCTCTCCATCTTAAAATACATGTCGTTTTAAATCTTTCCACACATACTAAGAGATGCAATTAATACATATAAAAAAAGTCTCATATACCCCTAAAGTAATCCAATTACCTAAGCAATTAAATGCTTGTGTAAGAGCTATTTCACTATCATTAATAAGGGTATAATTGGTATACAACAACAAAAAAGCCTTGAAAAAAGTAAAAGGACAAGTATTTTGAGACAAAAATTAACTTCTAAAACGACATGTATTTTGAGACGGAGGGAGTAGTACTTAGTTGCTGTATTTTACTTGTCAACTTGTCAATTGCAGAAAGATGCCATCTTCAATATGCTATGTTGTTGCTTCTTATGTTGGCAGGCTCGAATGGGTAAACTTTCAGAAAAAAACACCAAATTTGTTGGATCAATATCTGGTTGGACTGCCACGCTTCTATTTATGTGGATGCCCGTTGCACAAATGGTAATCTACGCTATGCTCCTATGATTGAACATTTTGAGTTTGTGAATTATTGATTGACATTAGTCAACTGACAAATAATGGTACTTATCAGTGGACAAACTTCTTGAATCCTGATAACATCAAAGGTTTATCATCTATCTCAATGTTGCTTGCAATGATGGGAAATGGACTTATGATACCTCGAGCACTCTTTATCCGCGATCTCATGTGGTATGCTTTCTGTTAGCTCTTATTCACCTCTTCATTTACAAGGTACTTTAGCCTCTGTATTCTGCAATGGAATTACGCCGGCGAGTTATCAATGCATACCAATACTATTAAATGGCTAGAAAAATGGAAGAAGATAATTTAAGACTATGGATTTTTTTTATCAGCCTCTGAAGCAAAGCGCACTCCTACTAGAAATATTCTTGTATGCGGACATTTTTCTCCATACCCTCTCTCACAAAAGACTAGTTTTTTTTTTTTTTTTTGTGTTGTTGTTGAGGAAAGTGTGAGAATGAAGAAGGGATCACGCGTCTGAGCTTCTAATTCATTGTCATAACATATGATGGAGAGAATATGTACATGTATGATTGGTTCTGTGATGGGGCATTGTATTAGTTATGTGTGTTCCCTTAGTCTTTCGGAACACCATTTCTATAAGTATATAGGAATATAACCTCTTTCAATCATCTAATAAAAATCCAAGACTTGTATAACATGACTTCGTATATGATATAGGTATTAATTCTAAATTCAACAAGGAGACAAATTTAAGTTACATATGATTGTTACGAAAGCACATAAAACCCATCACCTACTTCAATGTTTCTCCCTAGAATATGCTTTATTTATTCATAGCATGACCCAATATATATTTTAGATAATATGTTCTATTTTTTGTGTTTTCTTAATTTTTTGGTTCAAATGAAATTATACTCCCACCTTCCCAAATACTTACTTGCATTTGACCGGTCAAAAGTATTAATCTCGTACTTCCTGTTTCCTACATTCCTTTAAACTGCACTACCAGTATGTGCGTCTGTGCATGTATTTCCTTTTTCGTGATACCTAAGAAAATTATCACGTTTTCGAGAAGAAAAACAATTGAGAAAAAGAATAAAGATTTAGAAATGCTAGTCTCTTTCTGGACGACTCAAAAAGGAAAACTGAATCTTTTGGCCTATACTGAAAATTGGCCCACTTACCATCTCTTTAAACTTGTTGAGATAAACCTCAAGAAATCAAAAGTGTCCAACCCATCAACTACAAAGGTGTATTATTGAGATAACCTCAAGAAATCTAAATAGTTATGAGCTCATGTAACAAGAATGAATGACTGCAGGTTCACTGGTTCAACCTGGGCATCTGTATTTTACGGATTGGGGAACCTCGTATGCATGTATTGGTAAGTAAGCCTTTCGCAATTTCGATGCATGCCCATAAATTTGATTCTTTTTTTTTTTTTTTTTTTTTGTACCTAAAACTTTTGATCTCATTTTCAGCTTTAAAACTATCAGCAAGGAATTCTTCTTGGCAGCGACGTTTGGCTTGCTATTATGGATAGGTGGTGGTTCTAATCTTTTATTTTACATATCAGTAATTTCTATTCTCTTGATAATTGGTGCAGCTAAATACATATTGGAATCAAACGTTTGCCATAATTTGGATGTAGAGCAATGATATATGTGTATATATTTCCCAGAAATGTTCGCCCAAGGCCCAACAAGTTAAACACGTTGTTAGATTATGATGGATGGAAATACTTAATTATTCACACTTCCGCCGCCTAAACTTCCACATGGAGGGGTGGAAGTGTGAATAACTAAAGTTTTTCATCAATTGTAATATACCGGGGTTAAGCTTTTGGGGGATGGGGCGAACATTTCCTAGAGTACACTGTTTTTCGTGCGTGCATTTCGATTTGGGTCGTATTCTATGGTTAGTAAACTGGTTAAAATGGAAGACTGTAAAGTAAATGGTTAAACTGATTTTTTTGATTTTTTTTTTTTTTTGCACAGGAATTGCTGTTTGGAATGACACTAAGGTGTATGGACATAGTTCTCCACTTGAATCTATAAAGGAGTTGGTTTCTGGATCTTGAATATGTAGTTGACCTTAGTTTGTTCAATTTTGTATCGTTTCCAGAATTTTCAGGCTGTGGCTTTTGTATTGTGCTTGATGGATTACTTGTCCATCATTTGTATTATCTTTCCCTCTGTATTTTCAATATAATCTTTGTAATTTTATAAAGAAAAAACAAAAAAGAAAGGTTTATGGAGTTAACGAGCTTGCAACCATTTGGTTGGAGTCAAGTCAGTGAGGAATAAAAAAGGCAAGCCAATGATGTGTCTGCTTAATAGATGGCTTGTCCGGGTGCGTTGAACTTTTTCTTTAACGGTTGTTCCTATTACAAGTTTTATGGAGTATCACTACAAATTGATGTTACAATCTCTTATATCTTATAGACATCCCATGTCATCTGGTAGTTTGCTTGCCATAGACGTCTTATCGTCATCTGAATAATCATGAATAGATACTAGGACTTTCCTTAACAATGACTTGCATTCAGTGCTTTCTTTTCCATTTAGGTTCAGTGTGTCACTGAACCATTTTTTTTTTTTTTTGAACAACTGAATTATATCATTCATTTCAAGGCAATTGTCATCGTCTACAAATTCTTGTGGAATCTATTATAGTCTTGTCTAAAGCGCTACCGATCTATAGCTCTGCCTATTAAAAGATCCTATGGAATTTCACCATTGTCGAATTTATTACAACGAATGATATTTTGCTCCTACAAGTAGATGTTGCAATCTTTCATAGACGTCCCCGCCTCATTTGGTGGTTTGCTTGCCATGGACGTCCTTGCGCCATCTGGTAGTCCTCTTGCCATAAACGTCGCGCCATCTGAATGATCACTTGTAGCTGCACAACTAGTATGCTTTGTCGCACGCCTACTAAATTAGACCTAAACTCGGCCACTAATAATGTAATTAGGGTAAGTCAGGGTTGATCCATGAAGAATAGTGATTATTTGCGTACTAGCCACTTAACCAGACTGGGAGTTTGATTTGTTGTTATTATATCCTACGAACGGGAAAATAAACTAAGTTGATTTAAATAATGAGTAAAAAGCACTTCAGATTGATCCCTATCCCCGTCCTCTATTTCAATTTCATTGGTACTTCTTTTTCTTTGTTAATCATATTCACTTGATCACGAGATGTATTTCAATCTCTGCCTCTTCTTACAGTTTAGTATATAGCAGTGGCACACTCACTATAAACCCTAAATAAAATTAAACTTAGACTGGCACATAAAAGGTCTAAAGATTAATTGATTCAATTTTAAGAGACTATGATCAAGAACGCATTCTATGTTACTAGATAATCACTTAATTTGCCTACTTCCCGAATTGCTATGGCACATACACAATTAGTGAAGATGCCATAATGAAAACCCTAATTCTGGCACAGAATAGAGAATTCTTGCATAGATTCATTAAAATAACTAGTGAATTGGCCAAATCCACAAACCCTAGTTATCAATCTAGAATTGGAACAAGCAAAATATTGAATAAAATAACAAAAGAAGAAAAAGATGCCTCAATTGAAACAAAATAGGTTCAAGTTTACAATCCAAAGCAATGGAGTTTAGTTCTCCATGAAAGGTTCACAAAGCTCCAAGAAGAATAAAGAACGTGATATGAATTCTAAAAAAGTCGATCCCTAATCTAGGGGTGGAAATGGTTCGGCTCAAACCGCGGTTCGGAACCGAGACGAGCCAAACCGTGCGGTTTAGCTCGGTTTTTCCACTTATGCAGTTCAGCTCGGTTTCGAAAATTGATAAACCACACGGTTCGGTTCGGTTCGGCTCACGGTCTGACCCTTCAAGCCGAACCGAGCCAAACCGAGCCGAACCGTTTCGAGCTGAACCACGAGATGAACCGTTGAGCTAAACCGTGGAGCTGAGTCATTAAACCGAGCTAGTAAACATTGGCAACTGTTGTGGTCCATGTTTGTCTATTGACAATGACTTAGATATACACATTGTTCTTAATACAATATGTCCAACTAATAACCATCAGGCTTTGGCCTGGTGGCCAGAGCTCATGGCTTCCAACTTGGAGGTCATGGGTTCGATCCCCCCTTCCCCAGAAGTTAGAGAGAAGATTTTTCTCTCCTTAGGATTTGTCTCCTAGGCGCTTCTGCTGATGATTATGTATTGAGTTCAATTATGAATTAAATTTGAAAAAAAAAAAAAAAAAAAAATATGTCCAACTAATCTTTTTATTTGGTTGGTGTAGTTCCCAGGAAGAATCCCAACTACATGGAATTGGAAAGAAAAACCATAACACCCAAGTAGTACAATACCCCTTCTTGCAGAAACGCAGGTGTACTGACAGATACACATGGTTGCAATTAAATTAAAAAAATAGGGAGTATTAAAATTTGATGTTTATTATGAAATAAAGAAAGAAATGAATTCTAAGTTTGGGTGGTACAAAGATATGGCCTGGGACATTTACATCTCTTTGTGGTACCAGTATATGCCTTTGGTTTCATTAGCTTCAACGTGATCTGGCTCAATATAAACACATTCTATCCCTTCTTTCCACATTGCCTTTACAAGAATTTTGAAGAATGGAACTGGATGGAAGTATTGAACTGGAGTACTGGACTATGAATCTTTTTTTTTTTTTCGAAAGGGAACTGGACTAAGATTTTCGAAAGGGAACTGGACTATGCTTTTATTGATGCTTTTATTTTGTAGTATTTTGTTGTTCTTTGTACTAAGGTTGGATTTGGATGGTAGTACTATATGTAACTTAAGATTACAATCCTTTCTTGCTAGTGCTAAGTGCTAAGTGCCAAGTGGTATAGTATGGTTCAAACCGCAAAATCAAACCGTGGTTCAAACCGAGTCGAGCCAAACCGTGATGGTTTAGCTCAGCTCGGCTTGGACTATTTTGTGGTTCAGCTCGGTTTGGGATTTCTCCAAACCGAAGTATAGCGGTTTGACTTCTAAATTACCCCAAACCGAGCTAAACTGAACCATTTCCACCCCTACCCTAATCTAATATTGAAAATAGTTATTCAAAGACAAAAAGGAAAACATTAAAAGAAAAATAAAATAAAAAATATCAAATCCCGTCTGTCCCTTGCGCACCACAATCAGCGCTCCAGGCCGCTATGCACGACTCGTGCTTAGGGATAGCTATGGGTCGGGTTTGGGGCGGGTTTCATCAAAACCGAACCCGAGTCTAACTTTAAAAGGGTGGCCCGACCCCGACCCGAAGAGAGTGAAACCTGAACCCGCCCCGCACTGACCCTATTCGAAGTGTATCAATATCTATTTTTCAGCTCATATTTGTTTGGGCCAAATCTATGTTTAAGCCTAAATTTGAACTAGTTATACAAATCAGTCTTAAATCATCAAACCTCACCCACAACAACTATGAAAATAAATTGCACAACACTTATAATATGGTTAACTAACATAATATGTTTACTTTGTACATAGGGGTGCAGGTCGGGTCGGATCACAACGGGTCAACATTAAAACCCGAACCCGACCCTAACCCGCTCGGGTCATGAAAATTGCAACCCGAACCCTACTTTTTCGGGGCGGATCACCTTCGGGTTCGGATCGGGGTCGGGCTAATTTCCATCCTTACTCGCGCTTTGGTGCACGAGTCATGTAAATCATCAACTCCTCACAAACTCGTGTTGGGAAGTCGTGCAAGTCACTCATGAAACACCCTTACACGACTCGTGTTGTGGTACACGAGTCGTGCAAAGGCAATTTTTCTGCTCCGTCTTTTTCTTCATTTTTTTCTTCGCATCCAAAGTTGATTCGTTCCAAATTTCAACTCGTTGACTTGACTTGATCTCGACTTTGACTATCTTCGACACTTGAGACTTCACTTTGAAACTCATATAAAAAGATTACATACGGATACAAAGTAAAAAGACTAAATACCCCCAGAGTACAATAAAGCCTAAATAATAAAATGTTGCCCCAATTACATCAAAACTAGTCTAAGTACATCAAAATAAAGCATAGGGCAATGATACATAGAGCGACAATCTAAAGCGAAAAACATTTGCGATCCTATGTGGCTTTCCTATTCATCACATCATGGCCCACGACTAATGAAACAACCTTGCTATAATTTATCGTGTTTTTTGGGCGTGTGAACCTTATCACACACATTGATTTTTCCTTATTTTCATCTTCTTTACTCCATTTCTCAACCTCCCACATATCTGCGACTCTTTCCAAATCAATTTCTAAAAAAAAAAAAAAAAATTATTTCGTTCGTCGAAATCTGAAAAACATGTGTGTGCTTTAATTATTTGATTGAGATCTTTTTCGGCCAGCTAAGAGGTAACGCCGAAACGGAAATTAGATTATGAGTTCTAACTGGGACTTATGCTAGAAAGAATATTTGTTGTGATTACATGCAATTTGTAAGTTTTATGTTTCTTAAACCCAACCAATTGCAGATCTATGTAACATTCTAATTTGCTTCTGAGAGTGAAAGAACAAGAAGAAGTAGTGGAGTGTTTCTGAGAGTGAAATAATTTTCGTTGTGAATCTAAGCCGAAAGAGAGATGCGAGTCTTATGAGTATTGCAAGCTGCTTGTAACTGCAAGAGATTTACTGATCGTGTATATGATCATAGAGTAGTTTCTAGAGAGAGAAAGAGAACTAGGGTAATACAAAGTTTTGAGAGAGAGAGAGAGAGAGAGAAAGTTTTGAGAAAGAGAAAAATTTGGGGGTAACCGGGTGGTGGAGAGAGGGTGATATATTTGACCTGACAATTACATGGAAGGCCAACGCACTTGCTTTAAGTTTTCGCTTCTAAATTTCGTTTTACCAATCATTTTCCTAAAGCATATTACATAGGAAAACAAGGAAAATAAATGATATAATATCTGCCACATCAACAGCCAACCCATATGGGGTTAAGGAACTATGGGTCCTCATCAATTTCTCCCAAGGAAGAATCGAACTCAGGACCTCCCCTTCAAGGGAAACCCTTACTCACCCACCCGATACCACTTAGTCAGAAAGCTATTGGTGTGAACCATTTCCTGGAGTGGCAGAAATAATATAATAATGTTTTTAAGGAAGGGGTTTAACTTACATGTATACAGTCACCTATACTATATGAAAGAGATTAGAACAAAGAGTTTAAGATATCAAGCAAAGAGAAGACGAGATGACAGAAAACAAAGAGACTATGCCTAACTTTAAGGGATACTAGGTGAAAGCTTGTGCTTCGCGCGGGTATTTACTTTTTGAGGGTTCATGTTGTATTTTTCAAAGTAAAAGGGCTTTATGTTTAAATTTATATTTGGATGGCTTAGAATACAATTTAATTTATATGTAAAACACCGCACTTCGAGATGAGAAGATTCGACCAAACATTTCAGCCTAGAGGTGTATTCAATTTGGGGGAAAATTGGATCTTTATGACCTTGGGTTTTAAAATTGGTTGTCCAGCAATGATCTAAATATCTTGAGTATTGATTACATCTATTTCAATGACGTAGGTTGTGTATTTGTTTTTCTTTATTGTGAATTGTATATCATCTATTTAGCAATCACATTTTATTGATTTTGTAGATTTTGTAAATTTGATTGTCAATCATACTACGGCAACAATGATGAAGCTGGTGTTGGATGAAGTTAATCACCTCTGCTCATTGTATGCAATTTTCCTTGTGAATTAAATTTGCTACTGTTAATTTCTGATTTGATTTGATTTCAATTTAAGAACCTAACTCCTTTCTTCTTTTCCTCCACAAATTGTAAGAATGCATGATCCTTTTTTTTTTTTTTTTTTTATGGAATTTAAAGAGAGAAGTAATATTAATAGCAAAACGTTTGAGATGTATTCTGATGTACACCCTCCGTCCCATTTCACTTGGCACTAATTTTCATTTTGGTCCGTCCCACTTCTCTTGGCATTACCCAAAATAGTCCTCCCTATGTCCTTAAATGAGTGTCCACTTTCAAGAAATCTTTGTCCCAAAATGAGTGTCTTTTTTGAACATAACCTTGTCCCTAAATGTTTTTTTTTCGAATTTTTTTCACCGGTTTCTTTATACGTGCAAAACTAAATGTTTGAAAAGGAGATTACAAGATTATATATGAATATTTGCTACCAAATTGTACAACAAAATTGAGATTTTCAGTGTCCCTTAAAGTGAAATTTGGACACACATTTAGGAACAGAGTTAGTAAGTTTTTTACACTTAAAACGCTAATCAAATCACTATTTTCTCCATTCATTCTCTCTTCTATTTTAATTTTCCTACTCACAACATCTCTTTCCACTAATTTCCTCTCCTACTTTTCCTTAATTCTTGTGCTAAACAGTTTGGTGCCAAGTGAAGTGGGACGGAGGGAGTATGTAGTTTCACCATTAGCCCTTAAGGGGACTATAGTACTTCTTTGTACTACAATTCCAATAGTTTTAGGATAATATCTCAAATAGATAGTTTTAATTTTAGGAATACATATTCCGCAACAAAAATAATTAAAGTAGGAGTTCTCAAGAAAAGAAATATGTTTCTTTTTCGATCATTTTTTTTTAAGTATCTCATGAATTAGATGTCCCAACTTCATGCCCCTTTGGAGTTTCCTGAGCTAATTCTCAAACGTTTGAAACTCCTTGCTTTCCATGTCCTGCCATATAGGAGAAAGTACAGAGAAATCAATCACAATAATATACAAAATGTAATAATAATATATGAAATGATAAATTACCTAAGGATTCAAAAATTTCTCTGTAAACGACATTCTTTGTCCACCCTTTAAATTCCTCGTCGTTTTTAAGGCATAGTATTTTTAGCCCACTCGGTGACTTCACACCTGACAATGCTACATACAGTTGACTATGGCTAAAGACAGGATGTGGTAAATACAGCCCAACATTCTCCAAAGTTTTTCCTTGGCTTTTATTTATAGTCATTGCATAGCAAACTCTGACGGGAAATTGCCTTCTCTTTAGAATAAATGGTAATTTTCCTTCAGATGCTGTCAGAGTTCTCCTAGGAATTAGGACTTTGTCACCAACATTTGAACCTGAGATAATCAACCCTTAAATAAGCCTTTTGCCGAGTTATGTAACAATGAATCTTGTACCATTACACATACATTTGCTAGGGTTAACATTTTGCATCAACATAATAGGAACACCAAATTTAAGTTGCAAGCGATGATTCGGTACTCCTGTAAATTTTAAGCTGTTTAGAAACTCAACAGGGTACAACATCTCCTGGTCTGCTGTAACTTCACCTGCCTTGTCAATAACATCATAACTAAAATATTCTCTCGCATCCGAATCAACAAAATTCATGATAAAAGCATTGATCTCATCCACTGTCTCATTCTTTGGTGTAAGTATTTCTCTATTAGTCAATTACTAGTGAGTAACCCGTCGGAATTCGACGGGAATAATAAAGTTAATTAATTAAGAAAAACTGATGAAAGGCATTTTCAAACTGAGATAATGGTACAAAATCAAATTAAGTGATCTATATAATACCATATAATTTGCAAGGATATTAAGTGATGAAAGATATTTTCAAACTCAGAATATAAGTTCACCATCTCATTTGCAAGGATATAAAGAAGCCCGTTTAAGGCCTTAAATAACATTTTTTTGTTGTTTTAGACCCCGCCTCAAGGGGATTTGCCCTATGACTTTTGTCCGTCTGGCTCCGACGTTTGATTTGATATGCGGTGCGTTCCGCGGTTCATCCGGAGTCAAAAGTTATGACGGTTTCGGTGCACTCGCTGAAATTACTCCAAAAACTTCAACGCGTTAGTGTCCGCATCAATTAGTAATTTAAAACATCAAACATACTTTATTTATAGAATCCTTCATTTTTATTTTTATTTTTATTTTTATTTTTGCAAAATATGTGGCTCAATTTTCTTCACCGAGATATACTGCTACATCACATTTCTTATCTTTAGCCCATATCTTAAAATTCAACTAACTGAATGATTATAATTTCTAATATTTTAATTTAAGATATCCATTATCTTTAGCCTACTAAAATTAAGTAATCATGTTTTCGTAATTTAAGCTCAGAAAATATTTGATTTAAAAAAAAAATCAGTTTTAAAAAACTAAATCATTTCCTGAAATAAGTATTATTTACATTTGCCTATAGAATAATGCCACGTGGATTTCCACATCATAATTCCACGTGGCTTAATGAGAAGGCTTGAAATGTTTTTGCTTTTATATATTATATAGATGTGTAGATTTTTACCATTAATTATTAACTTTAATTTTTTTTCACTAAATAACAAAAAAATACAAATTCTCATATAAAAATGAATATGCATGCAAAGTTGACAACATCTACGTCCAAATTAAAGATAACGACTTTTGTCCGTCTCGCTCCGACGTTCGATTTGATATGCGGTGCGTTCCGCGGTTCATCCGGAGTCAAAAGTTATGACGGTTTCGGCGCACTCGCTGAAATTACTCCAAAAACTTCAACGCGTTAGTGTCCGCATCAATTAGTAATTTAAAACATCAAACATACTTTATTTATAGACTCCTTCATTTTTATTTTTATTTTTATTTTTGCAAAATATGTGGCTCAATTTTCTTCACCGAGATATACTGCTACATCACATTTCTTATCTTTAGCCCATATCTTAAAATTCAACTAACTGAATGATTATAATTTCTAATATTTTAATTTAAGATATCCATTATATTTAGCCTACTAAAATTAAGTAATCATGTTTTCGTAATTTAAGCTCAAAAAATATTTGATTTAAAAAAAAAAATCAGTTTTAAAAAACTAAATCATTTCCTGAAATAAGTATTATATACATTTGCCTATAGAATAATGCCACGTGGATTTCCACGTCATAATTCCACGTGGCTTAATGAGAAGGCTTGAAATGTTTTTGCTTTTATATATTATATAGATGTGTAGATTTTTACCATTAATTATTAACTTTAATTTTTTTTCACTAAATAACAAAAAAATACAAATTCTCATATAAAAATGAATATGCATGCAAAGTTGACAACATCTACGTCCAAATTAAAGATAACGACTTTTGTCCGTCTCGCTCCGACGTTCGATTTGATATGCGGTGCGTTCCGCGGTTCATCCGGAGTCAAAAGTTATGACGGTTTCGGCGCACTCGCTGAAATTACTCCAAAAACTTCAACGCGTTAGTGTCCGCATCAATTAGTAATTTAAAACATCAAACATACTTTATTTATAGAATCCTTCATTTTTATTTTATTTTTATTTTTATTTTTGCAAAATATGTGGCTCAATTTTCTTCACCGAGATATACTGCTACATCACATTTCTTATCTTTAGCCCATATCTTAAAATTCAACTAACTGAATGATTATAATTTCTAATATTTTAATTTAAGATATCCATTATCTTTAGCCTACTAAAATTAAGTAATCATGTTTTCGTAATTTAAGCTCAGAAAATATTTGATTTAAAAAAAAAATCAGTTTTAAAAAACTAAATCATTTCCTGAAATAAGTATTATATACATTTGCCTATAGAATAATGCCACGTGGATTTTCACGTCATAATTCCACGTGGCTTAATGAGAAGGCTTGAAATGATTTTGCTTTTATATATTATATAGATAGATGTGTAGATTTTTACCATTAATTATTAACTTTAATTTTTTTTCACTAAATAACAAAAAATACAAATTCTCATATAAAAATGAATATGCATGCAAAGTTGACAACATCTACGTCCAAATTAAAGATAACGACTTTTGTCCGTCTCGCTCCGACGTTCGATTTGATATGCAGTGCGTTCCGCGGTTCATCCGTAGTCAAAAGTTATAACGGTTTCGGCGCACTCGCTGAAATTACTCCAAAACTTCAACGCGTTAGTGTCCGCATCAATTAGTAATTTAAGACATCAAACATACTTTATTTATAGAATCCTTCATTTTTATTTTTATTTTTATTTTTGCAAAATATGTGGCTCATTTTTCTTCACCGAGATATACTGCTACATCACATTTCTTATCTTTAGCCCATATCTTAAAATTCAACTAACTGAATGATTATAATTTCTAATATTTTAATTTAAGATATCCATTATCTTTAGCCTACTAAAATTAAGTAATCATGTTTTCGTAATTTAAGCTCAGAAAATATTTGATTTAAAAAAAAATCAGTTTTAAAAAACTAAATCATTTCCTGAAATAAGTATTATTTACATTTGCCTATAGAATAATGCCACGTGGATTTCCACATCATAATTCCACGTGGCTTAATGAGAAGGCTTGAAATGTTTTTGCTTTTATATATTATATAGATGTGTAGATTTTTACCATTAATTATTAACTTTAATTTTTTTTCACTAAATAACAAAAAAATACAAATTCTCATATAAAAATGAATATGCATGCAAAGTTGACAACATCTACGTCCAAATTAAAGATAACGACTTTTGTCCGTCTCGCTCCGACGTTCGATTTGATATGCGGTGCGTTCCGCGGTTCATCCGGAGTCAAAAGTTATGACGGTTTCGGTGCACTCGCTGAAATTACTCCAAAAACTTCAACGCGTTAGTGTCCGCATCAATTAGTAATTTAAAACATCAAACATACTTTATTTATAGAATCCTTCATTTTTATTTTTATTTTTATTTTTATTTTTATTTTTGCAAAATATGTGGCTCAATTTTCTTCACCGAGATATACTGCTACATCACATTTCTTATCTTTAGCCCATATCTTAAAATTCAACTAACTGAATGATTATAATTTCTAATATTTTAATTTAAGATATCCATTATCTTTAGCCTACTAAAATTAAGTAATCATGTTTTCGTAATTTAAGCTCAGAAAATATTTGATTTAAAAAAAAAATCAGTTTTAAAAAACTAAATCATTTCCTGAAATAAGTATTATTTACATTTGCCTATAGAATAATGCCACGTGGATTTCCACATCATAATTCCACGTGGCTTAATGAGAAGGCTTGAAATGTTTTTGCTTTTATATATTATATAGATGTGTAGATTTTTACCATTAATTATTAACTTTAATTTTTTTTCACTAAATAACAAAAAAATACAAATTCTCATATAAAAATGAATATGCATGCAAAGTTGACAACATCTACGTCCAAATTAAAGATAACGACTTTTGTCCGTCTCGCTCCGACGTTCGATTTGATATGCGGTGCGTTCCGCGGTTCATCCGGAGTCAAAAGTTATGACGGTTTCGGCGCACTCGCTGAAATTACTCCAAAAACTTCAACGCGTTAGTGTCCGCATCAATTAGTAATTTAAAACATCAAACATACTTTATTTATAGACTCCTTCATTTTTATTTTTTTTTATTTTTGCAAAATATGTGGCTCAATTTTCTTCACCGAGATATACTGCTACATCACATTTCTTATCTTCAGCCCATATCTTAAAATTCAACTAACTGAATGATTATAATTTCTAATATTTTAATTTAAGATATCCATTATATTTAGCCTACTAAAATTAAGTAATCATGTTTTCGTAATTTAAGCTCAGAAAATATTTGATTTAAAAAAAAAAATCAGTTTTAAAAAACTAAATCATTTCCTGAAATAAGTATTATATACATTTGCCTATAGAATAATGCCACGTGGATTTCCACGTCATAATTCCACGTGGCTTAATGAGAAGGCTTGAAATGTTTTTGCTTTTATATATTATATAGATGTGTAGATTTTTACCATTAATTATTAACTTTAATTTTTTTTCACTAAATAACAAAAAAATACAAATTCTCATATAAAAATGAATATGCATGCAAAGTTGACAACATCTACGTCCAAATTAAAGATAACGACTTTTGTCCGTCTCGCTCCGACGTTCGATTTGATATGCGGTGCGTTCCGCGGTTCATCCGGAGTCAAAAGTTATGACGGTTTCGGCGCACTCGCTGAAATTACTCCAAAAACTTCAACGCGTTAGTGTCCGCATCAATTAGTAATTTAAAACATCAAACATACTTTATTTATAGAATCCTTCATTTTTATTTTATTTTTATTTTTATTTTGCAAAATATGTGGCTCAATTTTCATCACCGAGATATACTGCTACATCACATTTCTTATCTTTAGCCCATATCTTAAAATTCAACTAACTGAATGATTATAATTTCTAATATTTTAATTTAAGATATCCATTATCTTTAGCCTACTAAAATTAAGTAATCATGTTTTCGTAATTTAAGCTCAGAAAATATTTGATTTAAAAAAAAAATCAGTTTTAAAAAACTAAATCATTTCCTGAAATAAGTATTATATACATTTGCCTATAGAATAATGCCACGTGGATTTTCACGTCATAATTCCACGTGGCTTAATGAGAAGGCTTGAAATGATTTTGCTTTTATATATTATATAGATAGATGTGTAGATTTTTACCATTAATTATTAACTTTAATTTTTTTTCACTAAATAACAAAAAATACAAATTCTCATATAAAAATGAATATGCATGCAAAGTTGACAACATCTACGTCCAAATTAAAGATAACGACTTTTGTCCGTCTCGCTCCGACGTTCGATTTGATATGCAGTGCGTTCCGCGGTTCATCCGTAGTCAAAAGTTATAACGGTTTCGGCGCACTCGCTGAAATTACTCCCAAAACTTCAACGCGTTAGTGTCCGCATCAATTAGTAATTTAAGACATCAAACATACTTTATTTATAGAATCCTTCATTTTTATTTTTATTTTTATTTTTGCAAAATATGTGGCTCATTTTTCTTCACCGAGATATACTGCTACATCACATTTCTTATCTTTAGCCCATATCTTAAAATTCAACTAACTGAATGATTATAATTTCTAATATTTTAATTTAAGATATCCATTATCTTTAGCCTACTAAAATTAAGTAATCATGTTTTCGTAATTTAAGCTCAGAAAATATTTGATTTAAAAAAAAATCAGTTTTAAAAAACTAAATCATTTCCTGAAATAAGTATTATTTACATTTGCCTATAGAATAATGCCACGTGGATTTCCACATCATAATTCCACGTGGCTTAATGAGAAGGCTTGAAATGTTTTTGCTTTTATATATTATATAGATGTGTAGATTTTTACCATTAATTATTAACTTTAATTTTTTTTCACTAAATAACAAAAAAATACAAATTCTCATATAAAAATGAATATGCATGCAAAGTTGACAACATCTACGTCCAAATTAAAGATAACGACTTTTGTCCGTCTCGCTCCGACGTTCGATTTGATATGCGGTGCGTTCCGCGGTTCATCCGGAGTCAAAAGTTATGACGGTTTCGGTGCACTCGCTGAAATTACTCCAAAAACTTCAACGCGTTAGTGTCCGCATCAATTAGTAATTTAAAACATCAAACATACTTTATTTATAGAATCCTTCATTTTTATTTTTATTTTTATTTTTGCAAAATATGTGGCTCAATTTTCTTCACCGAGATATACTGCTACATCACATTTCTTATCTTTAGCCCATATCTTAAAATTCAACTAACTGAATGATTATAATTTCTAATATTTTAATTTAAGATATCCATTATATTTAGCCTACTAAAATTAAGTAATCATGTTTTCGTAATTTAAGCTCAGAAAATATTTGATTTAAAAAAAAAATCAGTTTTAAAAAACTAAATCATTTCCTGAAATAAGTATTATTTACATTTGCCTATAGAATAATGCCACGTGGATTTCCACATCATAATTCCACGTGGCTTAATGAGAAGGCTTGAAATGTTTTTGCTTTTATATATTATATAGATGTGTAGATTTTTACCATTAATTATTAACTTTAATTTTTTTTTCACTAAATAACAATAAAATACAAATTCTCATATAAAAATGAATATGCATGCAAAGTTGACAACATCTACGTCCAAATTAAAGATAACGACTTTTGTCCGTCTCGCTCCGACGTTCGATTTGATATGCGGTGCGTTCCGCGGTTCATCCGGAGTCAAAAGTTATGACGGTTTCGGTGCACTCGCTGAAATTACTCCAAAAACTTCAACGCGTTAGTGTCCGCATCAATTAGTAATTTAAAACATCAAACATACTTTATTTATAGACTCCTTCATTTTTATTTTTATTTTTATTTTTGCAAAATATGTGGCTCAATTTTCTTCACCGAGATATACTGCTACATCACATTTCTTATCTTTAGCCCATATCTTAAAATTCAACTAACTGAATGATTATAATTTCTAATATTTTAATTTAAGATATCCATTATATTTAGCCTACTAAAATTAAGTAATCATGTTTTCGTAATTTAAGCTCAGAAAATATTTGATTTAAAAAAAAAATCAGTTTTAAAAAACTAAATCATTTCCTGAAATAAGTATTATATACATTTGCCTATAGAATAATGCCACGTGGATTTCCACGTCATAATTCCACGTGGCTTAATGAGAAGGCTTGAAATGTTTTTGCTTTTATATATTATATAGATGTGTAGATTTTTACCATTAATTATTAACTTTAATTTTTTTTCACTAAATAACAAAAAATACAAATTCTCATATAAAAATGAATATGCATGCAAAGTTGACAACATCTACGTCCAAATTAAAGATAACGACTTTTGTCCGTCTCGCTCCGACGTTCGATTTGATATGCGGTGCGTTCCGCGGTTCATCCGGAGTCAAAAGTTATGACGGTTTCGGCGCACTCGCTGAAATTACTCCAAAAACTTCAACGCGTTAGTGTCCGCATCAATTAGTAATTTAAAACATCAAACATACTTTATTTATAGAATCCTTCATTTTTATTTTTATTTTTATTTTTATTTTTGCAAAATATGTGGCTCAATTTTCTTCACCGAGATATACTGCTACATCACATTTCTTATCTTTAGCCCATATCTTAAAATTCAACTAACTGAATGATTATAATTTCTAATATTTTAATTTAAGATATCCATTATCTTTAGCCTACTAAAATTAAGTAATCATGTTTTCGTAATTTAAGCTCAGAAAATATTTGATTTAAAAAAAAAATCAGTTTTAAAAAACTAAATCATTTCCTGAAATAAGTATTATATACATTTGCCTATAGAATAATGCCACGTGGATTTTCACGTCATAATTCCACGTGGCTTAATGAGAAGGCTTGAAATAATTTTGCTTTTATATATTATATAGATAGATGTGTAGATTTTTACCATTAATTATTAACTTTAATTTTTTTTCACTAAATAACAAAAAATACAAATTCTCATATAAAAATGAATATGCATGCAAAGTTGACAACATCTACGTCCAAATTAAAGATAACGACTTTTGTCCGTCTCGCTCCGACGTTCGATTTGATATGCAGTGCGTTCCGCGGTTCATCCGTAGTCAAAAGTTATGACGGTTTCGGCGCACTCGCTGAAATTACTCCAAAACTTCAACGCGTTAGTGTCCGCATCAATTAGTAATTTAAGACATCAAACATACTTTATTTATAGAATCCTTCATTTTTATTTTTATTTTTATTTTTGCAAAATATGTGGCTCAATTTTCTTCACCGAGATATACTGCTACATCACATTTCTTATCTTTAGCTCATATCTTAAAATTCAACTAACTGAATGATTATAATTTCTAATATTTTAATTTAAGATATCCATTATCTTTAGCCTACTAAAATTAAGTAATCATGTTTTCGTAATTTAAGCTCAGAAAATATTTGATTTAAAAAAAAAATCAGTTTTAAAAAACTAAATCATTTCCTGAAATAAGTATTATTTACATTTGCCTATAGAATAATGCCACGTGGATTTCCACATCATAATTCCACGTGGCTTAATGAGAAGGCTTGAAATGTTTTTGCTTTTATATATTATATAGATGTGTTGATTTTTACCATTAATTATTAACTTTAATTTTTTTTCACTAAATAACAAAAAAATACAAATTCTCATATAAAAATGAATATGCATGCAAAGTTGACAACATCTACGTCCAAATTAAAGATTACGACTTTTGTCCGTCTCGCTCCGACGTTCGATTTGATATGCGGTGCGTTCCGCGGTTCATCCGGAGTCAAAAGTTATGACGGTTTCGGCGCACTCGCTGAAATTACTCCAAAAACTTCAACGCGTTAGTGTCCGCATCAATTAGTAATTTAAAACATCAAACATACTTTATTTATAGAATCCTTCATTTTATTTTTATTTTATTTTTGCAAAATATGTGGCTCAATTTTCTTCACCGAGATATACTGCTACATCACATTTCTTATCTTTAGCCCATATCTTAAAATTCAACTAACTGAATGATTATAATTTCTAATATTTTAATTTAAGATATCCATTATCTTTAGCCTACTAAAATTAAGTAATCATGTTTTCGTAATTTAAGCTCAGAAAATATTTGATTTAAAAAAAAAATCAGTTTTAAAAAACTAAATCATTTCCTGAAATAAGTATTATAAACATTTGCCTATAGAATAATGCCACGTGGATTTCCACGTCATAATTCCACATGGCTTAATGAGAAGGCTTGAAATGTTTTTGCTTTTATATATTATATAGATAGATGTGTAGATTTTTACCATTAATTATTAACTTTAATTTTTTTTCACTAAATAACAAAAAAATACAAATTCTCATATAAAAATGAATATGCACGCAAATTGACAACATCTACGTCCAAATTAAAATAACGACTTTGTCCGTCTCGCTCCGACGTTCGATTTGATATGCGGTGCGTTCCGCGGTTCATCCGGAGTCAAAAGTTATGACGGTTTCGGCGCACTCGCTGAAATTACTCCAAAAACTTCAACGCGTTAGTGTCCGCATCAATTAGTAATTTAAAACATCAAACATACTTTATTTATAGAATCCTTCATTTTTATTTTTATTTTATTTTTATTTTTATTTTATTTTTATTTTTATTTTTTTTTTTTTTTGCAAAATATGTGGCTCAATTTTCTTCACCGAGATATACTGCTACATCACATTTCTTATCTTTAGCCCATATCTTAAAATTCAACTAACTGAATGATTATAATTTCTAATATTTTAATTTAAGATATCCATTATCTTTAGCCTACTAAAATTAAGGAATCATGTTTTCGTAATTTAAGCTCAGAAAATATTTGATTTTAAAAAAAAAAATCAGTTTTAAAAACTAAATCATTTCCTGAAATAAGTATTATATACATTTGCCTATAGAATAATGCCACGTGGATTTCAAGTCATAATTCCACGTGGCTTAATGAGAAGGCTTGAAATGTTTTTGCTATTATATATTATATAGATGTGTAGATTTTTACCATTAATTATTAACTTTTTTTTTTCACTAAATAACAAAAAAATACAAATTCTCATATAAAAATGAATATGCATGCAAAGTTGACAACATCTACGTCCAAATTAAAGATAACGACTTTTGTCCGTCTCGCTCCGACGTTCAATTTGATATGCGGTGCGTTCCGCGGTTCATCCGGAGTCAAAAGTTATGACGGTTTCGGCGCACTCGCTGAAATTACTCCAAAAACTTCAACGCGTTAGTGTCCGCATCAATTAGTAATTTAAAAACATCAAACATACTTTATTTATAGAATCCTTCATTTTTATTTTTATTTTTGCAAAATATGTGGCTCAATTTCTTCACCGAGATATACTGCTATATCACATTTCTTATCTTTAGCCCATATCTTAAAATTCAACTAACTGAATGATTATAATTTCTAATATTTTAATTTAAGATATCCATTATCTTTAGCCTACTAAAATTAAGTAATCATGTTTTCGTAATTTAAGCTCAGAAATATTTGATTTAAAAAAAAAATCTGTTTTAAAAAACTAAATCATTTCCTGAAATAAGTATTATATACATTTGCCTATAGAATAATGCCACGTGGATTTCCACGTCATAATTCCACGTGGCTTAATGAGAAGGCTTGAAATGTTTTTGCTTTTATATATTATATAGATAGATGTGTAGATTTTTACCATTAATTATTAACTTTAATTTTTTTTCACTAAATAACAAAAAAAACACAATTCTCATATAAAAATGAATATGCATGCAAAGTTGACAACATCTACGTCCAAATTAAAGATAACGACTTTTGTCCGTCTCGCTCCAACGTTCGATTTGATATGCGGTGCGTTCCGCGGTTCATCCGGAGTCAAAAGTTATGACGGTTTCGGCGCACTCGCTGAAATTACTCCGAAACTTCAACGCGTTAGTGTCCGCATCAATTAGTAATTTAAAACATCAAACATACTTTATTTATAGAATCCTTCATTTTTATTTTTATTTTTTATTTATTTTTGCAAAATATGTGGCTCAATTTTCTTCACCGAGATATACTGCTACATCACATTTCTTATCTTTAGCCCATATCTTAAAATTCAACTAACTGAATGATTATAATTTCTAATATTTTAATTTAAGATATCCATTATCTTTAGCCTACTAAAATTAAGTAATCATGTTTTCGTAATTTAAGCCATAAAATATTTGATTTTAAAAAAAAATCAGTTTTAAAAAACTAAATCATTTCCTGAAATAAGTATTATATACATTTGCCTATAGAATAATGCCACGTGGATTTCCACGTCATAATTCCACGTGGCTTAATGAGAAGGCTTGAAATGTTTTTGCTTTTATATATTATATAGATAGATGTGTAGATTTTTACCATTAATTATTAACTTTAATTTTTTTTCACTAAATAACAAAAAAATACAAATTCTCATATAAAAATGAATATGCATGCAAAGTTGACAACATCTACGTCCAAATTAAAGATAACAACTTTTGTCCGTCTCGCTCCGACGTTCGATTTGATATGCGGTGCGTTCCGCGGTTCATCCGGAGTCAAAAGTTATGACCGTTTCGGCGCACTCGCTGAAATTACTCCAAAAACTTCAACGCGTTAGTGTCCGCATCAATTAGTAATTTAAAACATCAAACATACTTTATTTATAGAATCCTTCATTTTTATTTTTATTTTTATTTTTGCAAAATATGTGGCTCAATTTTCTTCACCGAGATATACTGCTACATCACATTTCTTATCTTTAGCCCATATTTTAAAATTCAACTAACTGAATGATTATAATTTATAATATTTTAATTTAAGATATCCATTGTCTTTAGCCTACTAAAATTAAGTAATCATATTTTCGTAATTTAAGCTCAGAAAATATTTGATTTAAAAAAAAATCAGTTTAAAAAACTAAATCATTTCCTGAAATAAGTATTATATACATTTGCCTATAGAATAATGCCACGTGGATTTCCACGTCATAATTCCACGTGGCTTAATGAGAAGGCTTGAAATGATTTTGTTTTTATATATTATATAGATAGATGTGTAGATTTTTACCATTAATTATTAACTTTAATTTTTTTTAACTAAATAACAAAAATACAAATTCTCATATAAAAATGAATATGCATGCAAAGTTGACAACATCTACGTCCAAATTAAAGATAACGACTTTTGTCCGTCTCGCTCCGACGTTCGATTTGATATGCAAAGCGTTCCGCGGTTCATCCGTAGTCAAAAGTTATGACGGTTTCGGCGCACTCGCTGAAATTACTCCAAAAACTTCAACGCGTTAGTGTCCGCATCAATTAGTAATTTAAAACATCAAACATACTTTATTTATAGAATCCTTCATTTTTATTTTTATTTTTATTTTTGCAAAATATGTGGCTCAATTTCTTCACCGAGATATACTGCTACATCACATTTCTTATCTTTAGCCCATATCTTAAAATTCAACTAACTGAATGATTATAATTTCTAATATTTTAATTTAAGATATCCATTATCTTTAGCCTACTAAAATTAAGTAATCATGTTTTCGTAATTTAAGCTCAGAAAATATTTGATTAAAAAAAAATCAGTTTAAAAAAAACTAAATCATTTCCTGAAATAAGTATTATATACATTTGCCTATAGAATAATGCCACGTGGATTTCCACGTCATAATTCTACGTGGCTTAATGAGAAGGCTTGAAATGTTTTTGCTTTTATATATTATATAGATGTGTAGATTTTTACCATTAATTATTAACTTTAATTTTTTTTCACTAAATAACAAAAAAATACAAATTCTCATATAAAAATGAATATGCATGCAAAGTTGACAACATCTACGTCCAAATTAAGATAACGACTTTTGTCCGTCTCGCTCCGACGTTCGATTTGATATGCGGTCGTTCCGCGGTTCATCCGGAGTCAAAAGTTATGACGGTTTCGGCGCATCGCTGAAATTACTCCAAAAACTTCAACGCGTTAGTGTCCGCATCAATTAGTAATTTAAAACATCAAACATACTTTATTTATAGAATCCTTCATTTTTATTTTTATTTATTTTTTGCAAAATATGTGGCTCATTTTTCTCACCGAGATATACTGCTACATCACATTTCTTATCTTTAGCCCATATCTTAAAATTCAACTAACTGAATGATTATAATTTCTAAATTTTAATTTAAGATATCCATTATCTTTAGCCTACTAAAATTAAGTAATCATGTTTTCGTAATTTAAGCTCAGAAAATATTTGATTTAAAAAAAAATCAGTTTTAAAAACTAAATCATTTTCTGAATAAGTATTATATACATTTGCCTATAGAATAATGCCACGTGGATTTCCACGTCATAATACCACGTGGCTTAATGAGAAGGCTTGAAATATTTTTGCTAATATATTATATAGATAGATGTGTAGATTTTTACCATTAATTATTAACTTAATTTTTTTTCACTAAATAACAAAAAAATACAAATTCTCATATAAAAATGAATATGCATGCAAAGTTGAAAAATCTACGTCCAAATTAAAGATAACGACTTTTGTCCGTCTCGCTCCGACGTTCGATTTGATATGCGGTGCGTTCCGCGGTTCATCCGGAGTCAAAAGTTATGACGGTTTCGGCGCACTCGCTGAAATTACTCCAAAAACTTCAACGCGTTAGTGTCCGTATCATTAGTAATTTAAAACATCAAACATACTTTATTTATAGAATCTTCTTTTTATTTTTATTTTTATTTTTATTTTTGCAAAATATGTGGCTCAATTTTCTTCACCGAGATATACTGCTACATCACATTTCTTATCTTTAGCCCATATCTTAAAATTCAACTACTGAATGATTATAATTTCTAATATTTTAATTTAAGATATCCATTATCTTAGCCTACTAAAATTAAGTAATCATGTTTTCGTAATACATTTGCCTATAGAATAATGCCACGTGGATTTCTACGTCATAATTCCCACGTGGCTTAATGAGAAGGCTTGAAATGTTTTTGCTTTTATATATTATATAGATAGATGTGTAGATTTTTACCATTAATTATTAACTTTAATTTTTTTCACTAAATAACAAAAAATACAAATTCTCATATAAAAATGAATATGCATGCAAAGTTTACAACATCTACGTCAAATTAAAGATAACGACTTTTGTCCGTCTCGCTCCCGACGTTCGATTTGATATGCGGTGCGTTCCGCGGTTCATCGGAGTCAAAAGTTATGACGTTTCGGCGCACTCGCTGAAATTACTCCAAAAACTTCAACGCGTTAGTGTACGCATCAATTAGTAATTTAAAACTCAACATACTTTATTATAGAATCCTTCATTTTTATTTTTATTTTTATTTTTATTTTGCAAAATATGTGGCTAATTTTCTTCACCGAGATATACTGCTACATCACATTTCTTATCTTAGCCCATATCTTAAAATTCAACTAACTGAATGATTATAATTTCTAATATTTTAATTTAAGATATCCATTATCTTTAGCCTACTAAAATAAGTAATCATGTTTTTCGTAATTTAAGCTCAGAAAATATTTGATTTAAAAAAAA
>JAOWBW010000684.1:284840-317022 GCA_026119855.1 Campanula takesimana | reverse complement strand
AAATAGCATCAAAATCCTTCTTAGGATCTTCCAATGACTTCTTATATGTTTAGGAGTATCCAAGGACCTTTCTAGGATTTCCCCTAAAGCCCTCCGAGAACCTTTGAGGGAAACTTAGGGGATAAGTCAGGGCAAGGGAGCCGTACGGCTCCTGGATAGCCATACGGCTAGGTCCTGGCCGTACGGCCACTTCTCTTAGATATGTTTTCTCCTATAAATAGAGCCCTCCTCAGCCTAATCCAACACATCTTTCACATACGGGAAAACCCTAACAGATGCGAATCCCAGACTGTTTCTCTCCCTCTCAACCCCCTCAAAACCCTCTTTTCCACCTCTCTTTGATCTTTAAAGAGATCCAAGATCTAGTTCTTGCCTAGAAAGGTAAGTCCTCTTACTTTTCTTATTATGTTCTTAAGATAGATCTAGGTTATACATGTTTTCATGATGTTTATTCATTCATATTCATATGTTTTTCATGCGTTCTTCATGTTCTTAGTCTAGATTCATAATATATGTGATATTTAGTGTAGCGATGTTCATGTTTTACATGTTCATTCATATGTTTTAATCCTTATTTATACGTGATCCCACTTCATCTTTCTATTCTAAATTATCAATGAACTACGCTAACCTGAGCTTCTCACGTTGAGAAAAACGTAGGCAATCCTCAGATCCGGTCTCAAACACTAAATACACACACACACACACATTGATCATGATAGAAAGACCGATTCGTCGGGCAATAGGAGTGATCATATTAATATTCTTCTCCTATTGTAATTTGACCCCCGAACCCAATTATTCTCATAATTAGTTTTTTCAATGTTTTAACTACAAATAAAAATGGCGTGGGGGGACTCCAATTTTAATCACGCGTATTTACAATAATATGTCAAAATGACCGCAAGAGCACAAGGATTAATAATATGCTAACAAAAACATGAACAAATCAACAACAAATCCAAAAAACAAGTTATATGTCCGAAAATATCAAAAGTCGAAAATCACATTTTTCTCAGATTCGCAAGCTATGTCCATTGATCGTTGAAAAGTTAGTCTCTAAAGATTCTAAATCACAATACGGACTGTTGGTGTATATGCCCTAAGAATGTTATTCGCACGTTGTTTGACAATGTTTGTTATCACTTTTTCATTTATATAATGAGATGTTTTATATTATTATTTGTTGTTACATGTTTTGTTATAATAATCTCCATCTCTAGTACTTATGAAGAACTAGTATAAGTTTAATTTGATGATCATGTGATTATCATGTGTATGGGATACAAGTTAAACTTATGGGTGTGTGTTGGTGAACACATGCTCGACATAACCCAACTATGAGGTTTATGTCATGGTCATGATGTCATAATCAAACCTCTAAATAGTTATATTATTGAATCCTTAGACCTGAGATTATTACGATCTTCCACATAGTGGAGATCATGCTTGACATATTCAAACGTTACTCTTAACCAAGTAATTATAAAGGATATGATTGGCATGATCGAAGCTGTAACGAAGTATAATAAGTCAAGATGGAATTTGTCCCTCTTCGTGAGAGGTGTCAAGCTTGGGCCCCTCGATGAATAGTATTGATGAAATGCATGGCCGTGCTCAAATGGATTGATATGATCAATGTTATTTGTATTATCAACAACTATTTGGAATCGAGAAAAGTATTGGGCATTGTAAGTTGACCATTGACCATGGCTTATGCTCAATGACATCGTGGACAAAGGGATTGTGATATTATCTATAATAGGATTCACGAACATTGACAAGTTATATTAATTGGGTAGTCATGATGGCTTGCTAGAGTCCGCTCATGATTTATGTTATCAAATGGTTTTGATCACATTTCAAACTTAATATAATCAATCCTATGGGGTCACACACAAAAGAACGAATTTTGAAAAAAGGCTAATTTTGGGAACCTTCAGGAGGTTCGCCCGCACCCCCCAAAGGACTCGACCGAATATTTGGCATCCGGGGGAGGGTTCGGTCGAACCAAGTATAAGACTCGGCCGAACCTTTTGGTTTCGGGCCAAGTCTTTTGGACTCCGAGTTTTGATGGAATTTGACTTGGAACCTAAACTAGTTGGGTTTTAAAATATAAATAACCCTCTCAAAACCCTAGGTTATAAGTGATTATTGTAATCAAAATTGAAAGCCTCCAGAGAGAAAAAATATTCTTCTTCTTCCTCAAGAATAGAACCCTAGTTTTCATATAGCCCACTTTGATCTAGAAATCCGGAGCAAGAATTGTTCTTGATATTCGTTCATGTGTGGATACACATAGAGGGCATTGATCTCAGGTCCTCCAAGTTTGCTGTTCATCAATTCAAGGCGTGTTTCTGCAATCGTGATTCAAGAGCGCGAAGAACAAGGATTCAAGATCTAAAAATTTAAAGCATCATCACGGTTAGTATTCTAAATTCATCTCCGTATTAATTTAATCATCTTGAATGGATCTAGCCTTTTGGGTTTATTTCGATGCGCATTATAGTGCAAAACCCAACAGTGGTATCAGAGCCCCGTTCATCATGATTATTTTAATAATAACTTGTCGATAATATAATTGGATTATATGTGTTAGCATGCTATTTGAATTTAGATTCATTATGTTTAAGTGATTTATATTTTATGTATGAATATAAGATATATGAAGATCATAAAATCGCACCGTTTAAATACGTTATGTGGGATCTAAGATTGCAATAATAATTTGATTATTATGTTCCTTGTGATCATCAAAAGTTAATTTGATTAATTTGTTGATGATCCTAGATTCAAGAATAAATTGTTTATTCAAGGTTTTGATGAATGTGGTGATTTGATCATCATGAACACCAAATCCTAATTGAATCACAGAAAACAATTTTAGGGTTTAAAATTTAAAACACAATGGTAAATATTTTGAGTTGAATTTAATTATCAGATGGCTAGTTTTAGCAACCGTGTTTCCTGAAATTAAATGTCATTTTCAAAATTACTTTGGATTGAATTTGTTTGTCAGATGGCTGGTTTTAGAAACCGTGTTTCCTGAAAATAAATCTCAATGACAATGTCATAAATTGATGAGACAAAAGAATTTTGTCACGACCCGAAAACTAGCTCTATTTTATTGGTAATAAATAATTATTATTTATTTATTTGCTTATTTATTTATCTAAATTATTATTTATTTAAATGTATGGGTGCATTTTATGTTTCATAATAATTTATGCCTAGCATTTTATTTGGGTCATTTGTGCTAGTGTAGTATTGTTGGTCTTAATTTAGTGGGAAGTGGTTTATTTTGAGTAGTGTAGGGGAGGGGCCCTAAGTGCAACATTTTGAAATAATTTCCCTACTTCCCCCTCCTCCTCACCTCCCTCACCTTCTCCCTCTCTCTCTCCATTCTTCTCCCAGCAACTTCTCTCTCTCTCTTGGGTATAGGTAAGTTTTCTCTCTTCCTTCTCTCTTCATTTTAGCTATCTTCCTCTCATTATTTCTCATTTCTTAAAACATGAATCTTGTTTAGATCGTCGATAGGATCGTAGGAAGCCAAAAATATTCGAGTTCCGGCAAATTTGAGAAAATCCGGGTAAGTTGCTTTTCCCCCATTTTAATGCTAAAATGTCCATATCATGTTTAGATAATGTTTGATGTGTTGTATTTGAAGTTTGGTTGGGTTTTGAATTTGTTGAGAATTTATTTTGGGTTTTGATCAAAAATGGTGAAATCTTGAATGTTGGGTTTGATTCTTGATTTTGGTTGTTAAAAGTTGTTGTATGAGTCTTTTTAGACTTATTGGTTGTTTTGGTACATTAGTATGTGAGTTGGAAGGTCGGATTTTGGGTTGAATGTGTTTTGGGTTTGAAAATGGAAGAACCCATGTTGTTCTTCCCGATTTCTGGAAATTCAGAAGCTTGGGCGGCCGCACAAAATTGCCTGGGCGACCGCGCATCTTTCTGAGAGCTTTTGTTCTTGTTTTGAGGCACTTTGGGCGACCGCACAACCCAACGTGGGCGGCCGCACAGTCCTCTGAAAGTTTACATTTTGTTAAATTGTGTGATTAGAGAATGCGTTGTGATCCAATTCTTGGGTGTCCTCCTAGTTGACCTTAGTGAACATTGTAGTGCACTCTAGTGATAGAATTGGGTCCCTTGTGATCAAGTTTGTGTTTGAAATTAATTAAGTGTTAATTGGGATTTGGAACGTCTTATTGAGGTATCGTTGGTTTGACTTATCTTTGTGAAGATCATCTGGTATAAGTTTGGGCATCTTATGATGCGTTCATGATTGTTCCAATCGAATTGATTTCGAGTGAGTCTTGGTCTAGGTTTTAGGCGATGTCCTATAGTACCTAGAGGGTGGTTACTGAACACCAAAGTGTAGGGTTTAGTCCAGTCGTGATCATGTCCTAATAAGTGTAACCTTTTGGATTCGTTTGGGGTGTTTAGAATGGTTCGTTATGAACGGAGGTAAAGCGTGAATTGGCAATCGGGTACCTACGGTTTGATTAACCTTAAGGTGTATTCATTCGGATTTCTTACTTGGAATTCCAGGTGTAAGAGACGGTTGAGTTCATGGTTCTAGTATATCTTTATGAGTAAATGTCTAGGGTCATTTTGGTAATAGTAATTGTGCTAATTGTGAGCGACCGTTTGGGTTATGCTCTTTATGATTAACTTGTGGGTATCATATATAGGAGGTATTTGGTACGTGCCTTGTCTTGGAATCATCTTGTTTTAATGATCAATGTTGTTGTGCTCTTTATGAGAAATTCCGTTTATCGTTGTTGTGCTCTTTTATGAGAAACTTCTTGTGTTCGTTGTTGTTGAACTCTTCATGAGTAACCGTTTGCATCTTTATGGTGATTAATTGGTGTGGTTCCCTACTTTGGAACCTTAAGTTGTTTATTCATGCTAAAATATTATTACTTAGAATTTAATTAGAAGCCCAGCTGGCATATTTGTTGCATCGGGCGATGGGAAAGATTATAATGGCAAAGCCAAGTCCATTATAATGTTGACCATTGTTTTGCCCCCTTCTATACCCCTTCTCCAGATTGGCCTTGAAAGGATAAGTCAGCGTTCCTTTGTGAATGTATCTGGCTAACGGGCATGACTTGTGTCATGGTCCTTGTCCCTTGTGGCACTTAATTTGGTTATTGTTCCGGTACCGGGGTTTTCTCTTCGAGCTTTCATGCTGCTATGAAGATGTTGATTTTTGATTATTGAAGCTGCGCAGCGATCCTTTATTTGGATGTTCCGGTTTGGAAAACCTTGGCTATGTATCCACTTATGAGTGTTTATTTCAGCTTTATGTGTTGCATGATGAGCTGGTCGTTATTTCCAACCGGTATGGGACGGTTGGCGATAGGGAGCCTCTCATTTGTTGTTATATGTTTATTTATATGATTGATTATTGGATGTTACTGTTTGACAGCATGTCACTTATTATTCCGCTGCTATCTGTCTTATGTTAATTGTTATTGGCCATTGCATATTAGCATGTCATGTAGTTGCATTAGTAGCTTACTGAGATTTTATCTCACCCCGTTTATTTCCATCTTTGTTTTTTCTTAACCCCCCCCCAGGAGGAAAAGGATTAGGATTTGCGGATCGAGGAGGACGTCGAGAGGTTTGAGATTTTGGGGCAGGTTGTTATGGATCGGTTTACATTATTTAAATGTATAACCTTTTGGGGATAGTTTTACCATTATTGACGTCATTAAGAATTGTATATTTTATTCTTTTGAGTATAAGCTGTGGAGCTTATGTTAGATGTATTTTGTTGATTTAAACTTGGATTTGTAAAACCTTGTGTTATCACCTTTTGGTATTAAACGAAATTTTTAACTTCGGTATTTCTTAGTTTTGGTTCTAAGTCGACGTCCAGCTGGCGATCTCGGGCCGCGGGGTTCGGGGTCGCGACAGTTGGTATCAGAGCCATAGTTTGGCTCTAAGTATAAGTCTAGGTGGATTAGTATGACCTAGGTGGGTAGTTGTGTGCGGAGTGAGTAACGGTTAAGGTTTTATGCAGGTATTTGTTCGAAATGTCTAGAAGAAGAATTGGTGAAGCTTCTAGTGGGACTCAGAATCTTAATGGTCTACGGGAAGAAAACCGTGCAGTGTTTCAGGACAGGTTTGAAGCGGCCGTGAAAGCAATTCATGACCAAGGGCCGAGAGAGGAACATGTAGCACCTCCGCGATATGGGTTGGAGCAGTTCTTGAAGTTGAAACCAAGTGAGTACGACGGTGGATCGAGCCTACTTAATTGAGCAGGATATTGGGGAACACAGAAGGAAGACTGAGATGGTTAACCCGGGTAAGCCAGGAGGGCAAAGTAAGTCACAACAGCAACATTCGGATAACAGAGGTAATTTTGGAGTGCAAACTCGATTCAGAAGGCAACTTCAAGGGCAACCAACAGTAGGAAATCAAGGTTCTAATAAGGGGACATGAAATGGGAAAGTCTGCAGCTACTGTCAGAGGAAATGACACTCAGAAGACTAGTGTTGGAAGAAGCAAGGAAAATGTGTGAAGTGTGGTCAGTTGGGACACTTTGTTAAAGATTGTCCGAGGTTTAGAGTTCAGTCATCGGGACAGGAACTGGAATATCACAGGGTCAGAAGAGGGATGCTTCGGGGAAGCCCAAGATTTCGGGTAGAGTATTTGCAATCAATCAACACTCAGCAGGTGACTCATCAGTTCAGGAGGTATTATTTTGCGTCGAGAGAGCGAGCGCGTGCATTTTAGGATCATCGCATTCATATATTTCTGTGCATTTAGTTGCATTTATTTCTTCCGAGTCTTTGACTTATGTGTTGTCGGTGTCTACTCCTATGGAGGAGTTTAGGGTATCTGATGAAGTCTTATGTGCTTATGATGTGCTTAAGTATGGTTATGTCTCACCTGTTAAATTAGCCATGTTGCTATTACAAGATTTTGATGTTACTATTGCTTTAATCTATTGTTGTAGGGGATTGTTATATTCTCCATCCCTAATTTCTTAAAACTGTTTGAGACCGTTCCTTTGGGTAGAGTTATACCTATCTTTCCTTAGTTAAAATCCGAGTATTTAGTTTCGGTGAATTGTTGTGCGTATTTATCGTTTATGAAAATTTCTATTTTATTTCTGAATAATACCTAGTAATTGGGGAGAACCTTGGGTTAAATTGAGTTGTTATAGTACAAGGTTGTAATGCTAATATTTAGATCAATATCCATATTGTATCGGTTGAGTTATAGGAGTTGAGGATTCAATGAGGATCTCTTGAGGAAAATTTTGGTCACTTTTAGTACATCTCCGTGAATGCATCGGAATGGGTTAGTATGGAGAGGTATACGATTTGTTATGGATGATGAGTTTGTTGTAGGAGTTCCGATCATTAATAGTGGTGAGCGCGTAAGTTTGAAAGGACTAAGCACATTTCGGGAGAGTAATAAATTGCGACCTATATCAAAGGCATTTTGAGTTTTAGTTAAAGGGGTGTTCTTTGGTCCTAAATCTTGTCTTGGTGGCATTTCTTATTTTGGATTGCAAATAAGTGAAGAAAGTTGAGTATAAATACTCGGGCATATTAAAGAATACTATGATTTGGTATTGGGTCAGTTGGAAGGTGACTAGCTAATTGGTTTATTATGATGGTAGTACCATTGAGCTTAAATATCATTAAGTCAATAAATGTATGCGTGAGAGCCTAACTAGGGTTAGCCATTGAATTTAGAGTTCGTTGATTTCCTTTGGGTATATGAGTACGGATTATGACTTAAATGGGAGTTAGAGAAAATCTTTTGAAGATGAAATTTGGATCGTTTTGCGGACTATTGAGTATATTGAATGGTTTAGGCTTCAAGACCAGATTAATGAAGGGATGAGAGTATAACATAGATTTAAGTGGACACTTTGTACGAGATATTTTGGGGTTTGTATGGTACTATTTATTTAAGGTGTTAACTCAAAGTGAAGACACTATAATGGTAATCCATAGAGGTATAGCCATTTCGATGAATATTGTGGAAATAGAAATTTCTTTAGCCTTTTTTATATTTTTAAAAGCTAATTAGGCTCGGGATGGTGATGTTTTGAATTTCTGGGGAATACTACTAAGTATGCGATTTACAAAAGGAAACACCTTTGCAGTGTAATTAAGGTTGTGAATAAGGTGAGCTTGGATATCTCGAGAGTTACGTTTGGGAGCAATTGGGATTCTCCAATTTTGATTATGGATTCTAATTAGTAGTGAAGGTTATGATTGAAGGAAGTTATGTGCGAGAGGTCGTGGTATTGTGAACATTATTTAGGGTTACTACATGGTGGTTTAGAATGGACAATTGAGGAATTTGAGAAATGGCGGAACTATCGTATCCGTAGCGATTGGGTCTTTCGGGTAAGTCTCGTTAAAATTCGGGTCGAATTTTCTTTAAGGGGGAGTGAATGTCACGACTCGAAAACTAGGCTCTATTTTATTGGTAATAAATAATTATTATTTATTTATTTGCTTATTTATTTATCTAAATTATTATTTATTTAAATGTATGGGTGCATTTTATGTTTCATAATAATTTATGCCTAGCATTTTATTTGGGTCATTTGTGCTAGTGTAGTATTGTTGGGTCTTAATTTAGTGGGAAGTGGTTTATTTTGAGTAGTGTAGGGGAGGGGCCCTAAGTGCAACATTTTGAAATAATTTCCCTACTTCCCCCTCCTCCCTCACCTCCCTCACCTTCTCCCTCTCTCTCTCCATTCTTCTCCCAGCAACTTCTCTCTCTCTCTTGGGTATAGGTAAGTTTTTCTCTCTTCCTTCTCTCTTCATTTTAGCTATCTTCCTCTCATTATTTCTCATTTCTTAAAACATGAATCTTGTTTAGATCGTCGATAGGATCGTAGGAAGCCAAAAATATTCGAGTTCCGGCAACTTTGAGAAAATCCGGGTAAGTTACTTTTCCCCCATTTTAATGCTAAAATGTCCATATCATGTTTAGATAATGTTTGATGTGTTGTATTTGAAGTTTGGTTGGGTTTTGAATTTGTTGAGAATTTATTTTGGGTTTTGATCAAAAATGGTGAAATCTTGAATGTTGGGTTTGATCTTGATTTTGGTTGTTAAAAGTTGTTGTATGAGTCTTTTTAGACTTATTGGTTGTTTTGGTACATTAGTATGTGAGTTGGAAGGTCGGATTTTGGGTTGAATGTGTTTTGGGTTTGAAAATGGAAGATCCCATGTTGTTCTTCCCGATTTCTGGAAATTCAGAAGCTTGGGCGGCCGCACAAAATTGCCTGGGCGACCGCGCATCTTTCTGAGAGCCTTTGTTCTTGTTTTGAGGCACTTTGGGCGACCGCACAACCCAACGTGGGCGGCCGCATAGTCCTCTGAAAGTTTACATTTTGTTAAATTGTGTGATTAGAGAATGCGTTGTGATCCAATTCTTGGGTGTCCTCCTAGTTGACCTTAGTGAACATTGTAGTGCACTCTAGTGATAGAATTGGGTCCCTTGTGATCAAGTTTGTGTTTGAAATTAATTAAGTGTTAATTGGGATTTGGAACGTCTTATTGAGGTATCGTTGGTTTGACTTATCTTTGTGAAGATCATCTGGTATAAGTTTGGGCATCTTATGATGCGTTCGTGATTGTTCCAATCGAATTGATTTTCGAGTGAGTCTTGGTCTAGGTTTTAGGCGATGTCCTATAGTACCTAGAGGGTGGTTACTGAACACCAAAGTGTAGGGTTTAGTCCAGTCGTGATCATGTCCTAATAAGTGTAACCTTTTGGATTCGTTTGGGGTGTTTAGAATGGGTTCGTTATGAACGGAGGTAAAGCGTGAATTGGCAATCGGGTACCTACGGTTTGATTAACCTTAAGGTGTATTCATTCGGATTTCTTACTCGGAATTCCAGGTGTAAGAGACAGTTGAGTTCATGGTTCTAGTATATCTTTATGAGTAAATGTCTAGGGTCATTTTGGTAATAGTAATTGTGCTAATTGTGAGCGACCGTTTGGGTTGTGCTCTTTATGATTAACTTGTGGGTATCATATATAGGAGGTATTTGGTACGTGCCTTGTCTTGGAATCATCTTGTTTTAATGATCAATGTTGTTGTGCTCTTTATGAGAAATTCCGTTTATCGTTGTTGTGCTCTTTTATGAGAAACTTCTTGTGTTCGTTGTTGTTGAACTCTTCATGAGTAACCGTTTGCATCTTTATGGTGATTAATTGGTGTGGTTCCCTACTTTGGAACCTTAAGTTGTTTATTCATGCTAAAATATTATTACTTAGCATTTAATTAGAAGCCCAGCTGGCATATTTGTTGCATCGGGCGATGGGAAAGATTATAATGGCAAAGCCAAGTCCATTATAATGTTGACCATTGTTTTGCCCCCTTCTATACCCCTTCTCCAGATTGGCCTTGGAAAGGATAAGTCAGCGTTCCTTTGTGAATGTATCTGGCTAACGGGCATGACTTTGTGTCATGGTCCTTGTCCCTTGTGGCACTTCATTTGGTTATTGTTCCGGTACCGGGGTGTTCTCTTCGAGCTTTCATGCTGCTATGAAGATGTTGATTTTTGATTATTGAAGCTGCGCAGCGATCCTTTATTTGGATGTTCCGGTTTGGAAAACCTTGGCTATGTATCCACTTATGAGTGTTTATTTCAGCTTTATGTGTTGCATGATGAGCTGGTCGTTATTTCCAACCGGTATGGGACGGTTGGCGATAGGGAGCCTCTCATTTGTTGTTATATGTTTATTTATATGATTGATTATTGGATGTTACAGTTTGACAGCATGTCACTTATTATTCCGCTGCTATCTGTCTTATGTTAATTGTTATTGGCCATTGCATATTAGCATGTCATGTAGTTGCATTAGTAGCTTACCGAGATTTTATCTCACCCCGTTTATTTCCATCTTTGTTTTTCCTTAACCCCCCCCCCAGGAGGAAAAGGATTAAGATTTGCGGATCGAGGAGGACGTCGAGAGGTTTGAGATTTTGGGGCAGGTTGTTATGGATCGGTTTACATTATTTAAATGTATAACCTTTTGGGGATAGTTTTACCATTATTGACGTCATTAAGAATTGTATATTTTATTCTTTTGAGTATAAGCTGTGGAGCTTATGTTAGATGTACTTTGTTGATTTAAACTTGGATTTGTAAAACCTTGTGTTATCACCTTTTGGTATTAAACGAAATTTTTAACTTCGGTATTTCTTAGTTTTGGTTCTAAGTCGACGTCCAGCTGGCGATCTCGGGCCGCGGGGTTCGGGGTCGCGACAAATTTAGAATCGAGTTACTTTATGTAAGGGATTGTGGATGCCTTTTTGGCTTAGTTTCAACCTTACATAGTTGTTTCTTCTAGTTTCTAAATTTGGTACGGGATTGTGGATGCATTTTGGCTTAGTTTCGACCGTACAATCGTGCTCTCAATTACGTGTTTAAGAATTTATCCTCATAAATCAATCACATGAAATCATACTTTAATTAATGGGGTTAATTAAATTATTAACCGATGCTTTACATGTTTATATTATGTGCGTATATATGTGTTACCATGCTATATGTGTTGAATCTTCTTATTAAAAAATTAAAGTCACGTGCTAACCCATGATAGACACTTCGGATTACACGGGTATTTTTGTGTGGGTTACGCCAAAGCGTAGGTGCATTGATTCTATCCTTGTATGAACAAGATGAGTGAAAGAGTGGTTCCTATGCGTCTATCATGGTTTGACTTAATTAAGCTATCAAAAGAGTTTTGGGCTTAAGGCACGAGATGAGATTAAAACATGCTTGTGACATATGATGTCTAAAAAATCTCATAAAAGGATATAAGAGTCATATATGATATGATTGATAAAAGTTATCTACCTAATTAATTTAATTTTGAGCAGTATTTCCTAAGCGGACTTAAAATTGAATTAAAGTTGGATCTTAGCCCATATAAATTATATTATAAATTAATGTGTTTGAATATTATATAATTTAGTGGGAGTATTTATGAAATACAATTATTAATCTCTTTATGAAATTGGTACTAATACATATTAATATATGTTTGCATAAAATGTAGATAATGACTCAAAACACTCACAACCTATCATTATGATCTATCCTTGAGAAAGAGAAACTCCAAGAGAATGGTACTAACTTCCTGGATTGGGTTCGAAACCTTAGAATTGTTCTAAGGAAAGAAGAGAAGTTATACATTCTTGAGGAGCCCATTCCTGATGAACCTGAAGCCACTGCCCCTAGGGCAGACATGGATGCTCACAAGAAACACAAAAGTGATTCTCGTGATGTCAGCTGTCTTATGCTTGCTACCATTTGCTCAGAGCTCCAAAAAGATTTGGAACACTTGGATGCTTATGAGATAGGCATTGAATTGAAAGATATGTTTTAAGAGCAAGCTAGGAAAGAAAGGTTTGATACCATGGCTGCCCTGATGTCATGCAAGATGATTGAAGGGCAAGCATTGAGCCCTCATATTTTGAAGATGAAAGGCCACATTGAGCATCTAGAGAGGTTGGGTTATGCCATCCATGTTAAGTTTGCTACCGAAATGATTCTCAATTCACTTCCAAAATGCTATAATCAGTTTGTAATGAACTTTAATATGCATGCTATGGATAAGTCTTTGTCAGAGTTGCATGGGATGCTTAAAACTAATGAAAAGAAAATAATTGAGAAAACTACCTCTCATGTGCTCATGGTTAATAAAGGAAAGGGATTTAATAACAAGGGTAAGGCAATTGTTTCCAAACCTAAGGCTAACAAGGCAAAGGTTGCCGAAGCTACTGTAGTGGCTAAATCAGACACTTAAAAGAATGCAATTTGCTTCCAATGCGGTGAGACCGGTCATTGGAAGAGAAATTCCAAAGCTTATATGGAAGAAAATAAGAATAAGAAGGTCAATGTGATTGCTTCTACTTCAGTTATCTATGTTATAGATATTCTCCTCTCTACTTCTAGTTCCTAGGTATTAGATATCAGATGTGGATCTTTCATTTGTTTAAATGTGCAGGCACTAAAGAATGGGATACTGCTCAAGGATGGTGAAGTAGACCTACGCGTGCGGAATGGAGCAAGAGTTGCTGCATTAGCCGTAGAGACTTATGAAGTCACTTTACCTAGTGGTTTAATTCTTGTTTTGAACAATTCTTACTACGTTCCCGATTTGAGTAGAAATATTATTTCTGTTTGCATAATGAAGGTTATTGTAGACACCCCGCCTTGGACCTCTCACTCCGATTGCATACATAGTATTTTTATTTAACTTTTTTTTGTTAATTTCTGTTACTTCGGTTAAGTTCCTAACTGATTCCGTTAGTTTTGCACTAAACTGCATAACAAAGTTAACTTTAGAGTCATTTCTATCATTCTGTCCTTTTTAATCTCGGGCTCCTCAAGCATTGTCAGTGGGCCGCGCGCGTTTGGTCCAATAGGCTGGACTCGCGCGCTTCCCATTTTGGCTGTTACGGATTACAGTAGGTTTCCCTCCATTTTCTGATTTAAAAATCATCTTTTAATACAAAAACATCTTTTTTGATCATAAACATTTACTAGCTTTATTTTGTAACTCCCAATCCCCCCATTCTATCCCTTTCTCTAAAATAAATTATTTTCTTTTATTATTATCTTATTTTTGATTGGTCAATTCCATTTTACATGGATTGATCATCTTTTCCCTCCAAGCTTTTACCTATAAAAAGGACCTCCTAGGTTCATTTCAAAGGGACACCACTTATTAGACACAAAACTCTACAAAATTCTCTCTGCACCAAGAAGGCTTCACTCTACAAAAACTCTACACGAATTGTTCCATAACAATTTCTTTATAACAACACTATTTTTTTCATCAAGATTGGAGTCTTCTTTCTTTTCCCAACAAGGTACAACTTCTCTTTATTTTATTTATGTGCTTTCTTTAATGTATGCAATCCCCATCAAATGTGGCATGACCAAATGATCACTTTATTACATTAAAAGTCGGTAATGGTTATCTCCATATATTCTAAACTCTAGTTTAATTTACCATTCTTAATGTAATCTTTCGCATGAATTAATATTTAAAACAATTCTCTTTTATTTCCCTTTGCAATTTCCCCTTTCTTTTCATTGTAATTGTTAGCACTTCTATATCAATAATTGAAGGACTTTTTAGCATTAGAACACCTTTAGTAGCAAGACCCGCGTAAGCGGGGCGGAGTGGGTATTTAAGTACTTCCCACTCCGTCACCTAACCCCCGAACCCTTCTCTCTCGAATCTCTGATTTTGTACATAAATTAGGCTATTTCTAGGTTTTTCTTATGTTCCCTTAATAACATAGGTGGCGACTCTAACATCTAAAACCAATTAGACATCCTAGGATCCTCCACCACTCTAACCAAGTAGTGAGCTTTCTCAGGGTATCTATAGTGGCGACTCTGCTGTGGACTACTTAGAGGGTTAAACTTGTACTTCTGCTTTTGGTGTTCTTTTTTTTTTTGCATTCTGGGCATTCTGGTGGAAAAAGGTGTCGTGACCCCGACCCAGCGGGCCCGGGACCGCGAGCTGGACGTCGACCTAAAACCAAAACTCTAAAATATAGAAGTTGAAAATTCCATTTTTGAACCAAAAGATGATAATATAAGGTTTTTACAAATCCAAGTTTTAACTCAGCAATTTACAACTAACATAAGCTCCACGGCTTATAACCAAAAGAATAAAATATACAATTCTTAATGATGTCGATAATGGTAACACTATCCCCAAAAGGTTATACATTTAAATAATGCAAACCGATCAAACAACCTGCCCAAAATCTCAATCCTCTCGACGTCCTCCTCGATCCTCGAATCCTAATCCTTTTCCTCCTGGGGGGGGGGTTAAGGAAAACAATTTGAAACAAGAAACGGGGTGAGAATAAATCTAAGTAAGTTACTAATTCAACTACATGACATGCTAATATGCAAAGACCAATAGCAATTAACATAAGACAGATAGCAGCGGAATAATAAGTGACATGCTGTCAAACAGTAATATCCAATAATCAATCATATAAATAAACATATAATAACAAATGAGAGGCTCCCTATCGCCAACCGTCCCATACCGGTTGGAAATAACGACCATCATCATCATGCAACACATAAAGCTGAATTAAACACTCATAGGTGGATACATAGCCAAGGTTTCACCCAACTGAAAGAACCAAATAAAGGTCGCTGCGCAGCTTCAGTAATCAACAATCGACATCTTCATAGCAGCATGAAAGCTTGAAGAGAAAACCCCGGTCAGAAGCGACCGATCAACCCATCAATCAAACAAACCATCTTCATAGCAGCATAAAAGCTGAAGAGAAACCCGGTACCGGAACCAATAACAATGTAAAGTGCCACAAGGGGCGGGAGCCATGCCACAAAGTCATGCTCCAAAATTATTAGCTAGAATACCCACAACGGAGCTAGCTCATCCCAACCAAGGCCAATCTGGATGAGGACAGAAGGACCAATGGGCGATGCTATACTGGACTTGGCTCGTGCCATTATAGCATTATCCATTGCCTGACTCGATACACAATTTAACCAGCTGGACTTTCAATAATGCTCAGTAATGGATACTAGCTTTATAAACATCAAAAGGGTTCCAAAGTAGGGAACCGCACCAATTAATCACCATAAAAGATGCAAATGATTACTCAAGAAGAGTTCAACAACAATAAACACAAAGAGTTTCTCATAAAAGAGTCCAGCAACATTGACCATTAAAACATAATGGTTCCAAGATAAGGCATGTATCAATACATCCTAAATATAATACCCACAAGTTACGCATAACGAGCACAACCCAAAACACCCCAAACGAATCCAAAAGGTTACCCTTATTAGCACATGATCACGACCGGACTAAACCCTACATTTTAGTGTTCAACAACAACCCTCTAGGTACTATAGGGCATCGCCTAAAACCTAGACCAAGTCTTACTCGAAAATCAACTCGAACAATCATGAACACATCATAAGATGCCCAAACATATACCAAATGATCATCACAAAGATAAGTCAAACCAACAATACCTCAATGAGGTGTCCCAAAATCCCAATTAACACTTAATTAATTTCAAACACAATTTGATCACAAGGGACCCAATTCTATCACTAGAGTGTACCACAATGTTCACTAAGGTCAACTAGAAGGACACCCAAGATTTGGATCAAAACGCATTCTTCAATCACACAAAATTAACAAATGAAAACTTTAAGGGTTTCTGTGCGGCCGCCCAAAAGGGACTGTGCGGCCGCCCAAAATCCTTCCAAACAAGAACAAAAGCTTTCAGAATGTTGTGCGGTCGCCCAGGCAATTTTGGGCGGTCGCCCAATAATCTGAATTTCTGGAAATCGGGAAGAACAAGATGGTTTCTTCCATTTTCATACCAAAACACACAAATACTCACAATCAACACAACCAACAAATTCCTCAAGGTACCCGAACCATAACTAGCCAACAAGGGGACCTTAACAACACCATATATTAACCAAAACCAAGAATCAAATCCAACATTCAAGATTTCACCATTTTTGATCAAAAACCCAAATAAATTCCAAATAAATTGCAAACTCATCCAAACTTCAAATATAACACCTTAAACATCATATAAACATGATATGAACAATTTAGCATCAAAATGGGGGAAAAGTACTTACTTGGATTTTCTCAAAGTTGATGGATTTCAAATATTTTTGATCCTACGCGATCCTATCGACGATCTAAACACATTTCACGTTTTAAGAAATGAGAGAAGATGAGAGGAAGAAGGAGTAAATGAAGAGAGAAGGAAGAAGATGAAACTTACCCCTTTTTCTTCTAAGGGAGGAGAGAGAGAGCTGGGAGAGAGGGATGGAGGTGGAGTGTGAGGGTGAAAGAGTAGGGTGAGGGAGGTGAGTAGGGAGAAGATGAAGATTAAAATGTTACACCTAGCCCCCTTCCCCCACTAACTAGCACAATTACTTACACTCCCGACTAACAATTAAGACTCAACACTTCCACACTAGCCCAAATAACTCGAATAAAATGCTAAGCATAACTATTAAGAAACATAAAATGCACCCATAAATATTTAAATAAATAATAATTTAGATAAATAGATAAGCAAATAAATAAATAATAAATATTTATTACCAATAAAATAGAGCCTAGTTTTCGGGTCGTGACATTCACTCCCCCTTAAAGAAAATTCGACCCGAATTTTAACGAGACTTACCCTAAAGACCAAATAGCTACGGATACGATAGTTCCGTCATTCCTCGAATTTCTCAATTGTCCTTTCTAAACCATCATGTGGTAACTTTAAATAGTGCTCACAACATAACAACTCCCACACAGAACTTCTTCTATCAACATTATAATTTCTCATAAAAATTCATATTCAAAACTGGAGAATCCAAATTGCTCCCAAACATAACTCTCGAGGTACTACAAGCTTATCTTATTCTTAACCTTAATTACACTGCAAGGATACTTCCATTGTAAATCGCATACTTAGTATTATTCCCCCGAGATTCAGCACATTACCATCACGAACTAAATTAGCTTTTAGAATATGAAAGGCTAAAGAAATTTCTATTTCCACAATATTCATCAAAGGCTGTATCTCTAAGGCTTCCCATTATAATGCTCTCGCTCTAGGTAGCACTTTAAACTAAAGGTGTAATGTAAACCCAAAATTTTTTTAATACAAAATGTTCACTTAAATTTACGCCATAATGTCATCGTCATAACACTCCAATCCTTGAAAGCCTAAAATAATTACGAATACCCAGTGGTCCAAAAATGATCTAAATTTTATCTTCACGGTATTTCCTCTAACTCCCTTTTTTTTGTTATTAAGCTGTGCTCATATATCCAAGGAAGTCACCAAATCTCAAATCCTCAATAGCTAAGCCACATTAATCTTTCACGCATACATTTATTAACCTAATGATACTTAGGCTCAATAGTACTACCATCGTAATAACTCAATTAGCTAGTAACGTCCCAACTTACCCAAGACCAATACATGATATTCTTTAATATGCCCAAGTATTTATACTCAACTTTCTTCACATAGTTGTAATCCAAACAAGAGATGTTACCAAGACAAGATTTAGAACCATAGAACACTATTTAACCAAAATTTCAAAATGCCTTTAACATAAATCGAGAAATTATTACTCTCCCAAACTGTACTTAGTCCTTTCTAACTTAACATGCTTACCACCATTATCGATTATACATTCCATCATACACTCATTACCCATAACAATTCACGCATCCCTCCATACTAATCAATCTCGATGTACTCACGGAGACGTACAAAAAGGAAACGAAATCTCTTAACAAGAAACCCTCGGTTGAATCCTCAACTCTTATAACCCAACCGATGCAATAAGGACATTAATCTAAATATTAGCAATACAACCTTGTATCACAACAACCTAATTTACCCCAAGCTCCTCCCCAAACACTAGGTACTATTCGGAAGAAAATGAAAATCTTACGAATGAGAAATACACCCAACAAATTGACCGAAACTAATTACTCGGATTTCAATTAAGAAAAGATAGGTATAACTCTACCCAAAGGGACGGTCTCAAACAGTTTTAAGAAATTAGGAATGGAGAATATAACAATCCCCTACAACAATAGACTAAAGCAATAGTAACATCAAAATCTTGCAATAGCAATATGGCTAATTTAGCAGGTGAGACATAACCATACTTAAGCACATCATAAGCACATAAGACTTCATCAGATACCCTAAACTTCTCCATAGGAGTAGACACCTACAACATGTAAGTCAAAGACTCAGAAGAAATAAGTGTAACTAATGCACAGAAACACATAAATGCGATGATCCTAAAATGCACGCACTCGCTCTCACGACGCCAAATAATACTTCCTGAAATTTATCCGATACCTGGTGAGTGCTGATTGGTCGCAATTACTCCGCCCTATACCTTAGGGTCCCCCGAAGCATCTCTCTTCTGACCTGGTGAAGTACTGGTTCCTGTTCCTGATGCTTGAACCTTAAACCTCGGACAATCTTTTATGAAGTGACCCAGTTGACCACAATTAATGCATTTTCCCTGTTTCTTCCAACACTTATCCTCCAAATGGCCTTCCCTCTGGCAGTAAGTGCAAAGCCACCTACCTTGTTTCCCTTGCTTCCTCAGAGTGGTACCCGGATTCCCTAGCACGGTTTGTTCCTTAATCTGAGATGGCGCTCCCAAATTACCTCGGTTATCTGAACGGTGTTGTAGTTGAGATTTAGCATGGCTTACTTGTTTACCCGCATTTGCAACCTCGGTCTTCCTCTTATGCTCCCCAATATCTTGCTCAATCAAGTATGCCCGGTCTACCGCATCCTGTAATGTCACAATCCTCTGGGCTATAAGCTGAGTCTGAATAGAAGTCTTCAAACCCCGGATGAATCTCATAGCTTTCTGCTCCTCGGTCCGCACAAGATAGTCACAATACCGGGCTAATTCTGTGAACTTAGCCGAGTACTGAGCTATAGACAACAAACCTTGCTCCAGGTTGAGCAGCTCGATCACCTTTCGGTTTTGATCTACTACCGGAATGAAATGCTCCTTGAACTTTCGCACAAACAATTCCCATGCATACACTGTGTGAGCATCATCCCAAGTAGCTTTAACACCCTTCCACCAATGCTCGGCGGCTCCCACAAGTTTATAAGCCGCAAACCGGACCTTGTCTTCATCGGTTCAACCAAAGACATCAAAAATTTTCTCCATCGACTCAATCCATAGCTCGGCCTTCCTTACATCGGGTTCCCCATTGAACTCAATCGGTTTCAATTTCAGAAATTGTTCCAATCCGTAGCGGGGTGGTGGTGCTTGTTCTACCCTCGGACCTTGATCATGTATGGCCTTCATGGCCACCTCAAACATGCCTTGAAACATTGCACGGGCTTCATCCCTTGTCTCATTCTGATTTGCATTACCGGTATTACTTTCACCACTTCTCCTTCGAGACATTTCAAACAAGTACCTGCATAAAACAACAATTGTTACTCACTCCGAACACACTACCCTCCTAGGTCACACTAATCCACCTATACTTATACATAGAGCTAAACCATAGCTCTGATACCAACTGTCGTGACCCCGACCCCGCGGGCCCGGGACCGCGAGCTGGACGTCGACCTAAAACCAAAACTCTAAAATATAGAAGTTGAAAATTCCATTTTTGAACCAAAAGATGATAATATAAGGTTTTTACAAATCCAAGTTTAACTCAGCAATTTACAACTAACATAAGCTCCACGGCTTATAACCAAAAGAATAAAATATACAATTCTTAATGACGTCGATAATGGTAACACTATCCCCAAAAGGTTATACATTTAAATAATGCAAACCGATCAAACAACCTGCCCAAAATCTCAATCCTCTCGACGTCCTCCTCGATCCTCGAATCCTAATCCTTTTCCTCCTGGGGGGGGGGGTTAAGGAAAACAATTTGAAACAAGAAACGGGGTGAGAATAAATCTCAGTAAGTTACTAATTCAACTACATGACATGCTAATATGCAAAGACGAATAGCAATTAACATAAGACAGATAGCAGCGGAATAATAAGTGACATGCTGTCAAACAATAATATCCAATAATCAATCATATAAATAAACATATAACAACAAATGAGAGGCTCCCTATCGCCAACCGTCCCATACCGGTTGGAAATAACGACCATCATCATCATGCAACACATAAAGTTGAATTAAACACTCATAGGTGGATACATAGCCAAGGTTTCACCCAACTGAAAGAACCAAATAAAGCTCGCTGCGCAGCTTCAGTAATCAACAATCGACATCTTCATAGCAGCATGAAAGCTTGAAGAGAAAACCCCGGTCAGAAGCGACCGATCAACCCATCAATCAAACAAACCATCTTCATAGCAGCATAAAAGTTGAAGAGAAACCCGGTACCAGAACCAAGAACAATGTAAAGTGCCACAAGGGGCGGGAGCCATGCCACAAAGTCATGCTCCAAAACGATTAGCTAGAATACCCACAACGGAGCTAGCTCATCCCAACCAAGGCCAATCTGGATGAGGACAGAAGGACCAATGGGCGATGCTATACTGGACTTGGCTCGTGCCATTATAGCATTATCCATTGCCTGACTCGATACACAATTTAACCAGCTGGACTTTCAATAATGCTAAGTAATGGATACTAGCTTTATAAACATCAAAAGAGTTCCAAAGTAGGGAACCACACTAATTAATCACCATAAAAGATGCAAACGATTACTCAAGAAGAGTTCAACAACAATAAACATAAAGAGTTTCTCATAAAAGAGTCCAGCAACATTGACCATTAAAACATAATGGTTCCAAGATAAGGCATGTATCAATACATCCTAAATATAATACCCACAAGTTACGCATAACGAGCACAACCCAAAACACCCCAAACAAATCCAAAAGGTTACCCTTATTAGCACATGATCACGACCGGACTAAACCCTACATTTTAGTGTTCAACAACAACCCTCTAGGTACTATAGGGCATCGCCTAAAACCTAGACCAAGTCTTACTCGAAATCAACTCGAACAATCATGAACACATCATAAGATGCCCAACATATACCAAATGATCATCACAAAGATAAGTCAAACCAACAATACCTCAATGAGGTGTCCCAAAATCCCAATTAACACTTAATTACTTTCAAACACAATTTGATCACAAGGGACCCAATTCTATCACTAGAGTGTACCACAATGTTCACTAAGGTCAACTAGAAGGACACCCAAGATTTGGATCAAAACGCATTCTTCAATCACACAAAATTAACAAATGAAAACTTTAAGGGTTTCTGTGCGGCCGCCCAAAAGGGACTGTGCGGCCGCCCAAAATCCTTCCAAACAAGAACAAAAGCTTTCAGAATGTTGTGCGGTCGCCCAGGCAATTTTGGGCGGTCGCCCAATAATCTGAATTTCTGGAAATCGGAAGAACAAGATGGTTTCTTCCATTTCATACCAAAACACACAAATACTCACAATCAACACAACCAACAAATTCCTCAAGGTACCCGAACCATAACTAGCCAACAAGGGGACCTTAACAACACCATATATTAACCAAAACCAAGAATCAAATCCAACATTCAAGATTTCACCATTTTGTCATCAAAACCCAAATAAATTCCAAATAAATTGCAAACTCATCCAAACTTCAAATATAACACCTTAAACATCATATAAACATGATATGAACAATTTAGCATCAAAATGGGGAAAAGTACTTACTTGGATTTTCTCAAAGTTGATGGATTTCAAATATTTTTGATCCTACGCGATCCTATCGACGATCTAAACACATTTCACGTTTTAAGAAATGAGAGAAGATGAGAGGAAGAAGGAGTAAATGAAGAGAGAAGGACAAGATGAAACTTACCCCTTTTTCTTCTAAGGGAGGAGAGAGAGAGCTGGGAGAGAGGGATGGAGGTGGAGTGTGAGGGTGAAAGAGTAGGGTGAGGGAGGTGAGTAGGGAGAAGATGAAGATTAAAATGTTACACCTAGCCCCCTTCCCCCACTAACTACCACAATTACTTACACTCCCGACTAACAATTAAGACTCAACACTTCCACACTAGCCCAAATAACTCGAATAAAATGCTAAGCATAACTATTAAGAAACATAAAATGCACCCATAAATATTTAAATAAATAATAATTTAGATAAATAGATAAGCAATAAATAAATAATAAATATTATTACCAATAAAATAGAGCCTAGTTTTCGGGTCGTGACAAAAGGTGGGAAGCGTGCGCCTCTGGCCTTCTTAGCCTAAGGCGCGCGCCTCCGACCTTCACCACCAGAATCGTCCGCCTCTCGTCTTGTCCTTCAATTTTATGTTATTGTGCTAACAGTTTTTGCAGGGGAGAAGTATTTTTATTTAGGGTCAGGGCAATCCCTTGAACCCACTGATTTACAGGTTTTGCCCAGAATCGGGCGCCTCTGCCCCACTTCCTCTAACGCGCGCGCCTCCCGAGTAGGCAGCCCAAAGCGCGCGCTTCTGGGCATTTTCTAGAAATAGAATAGAATGGACATGGTTATAGTGTGTGGTCACCGGGCTGCACACGGTGTGATTCGAAAATTGTAAATTATGTGCTTATTTGTTTTTTTTCTTTTGTTTAAAAAAAATATCACTTGGCTTGACTTCACACTACATGCACATATTCCTGTGAATTGCTCACAATCAAGTCGCACAAGTCCATAACCCCAAACCTGTCGAGGCCCATCCTAGAGAGTTTCAAGCTCCACCCGACCTTGACTCTCTCGAAGCGGTAAACCTCAGCCGGTGGCATAGTTCATGACTACATGCCGGGGGTGACCTTAAGCCTCTCTTTAGCCGAGCACAAGCCAACACATTCTAGTCTAGGTTCTAACACTCCGTGACCAAGTCGGTTTTCATGTGTCGAGATGTCCCTAATGTTGGATATTATGCCCTAGGCCCTTGAGAAAGGCCTATGCGTTATATCATAGCTTCATTGTTATAGAGATAACAAACCCGATTATTATATCTTTTGCATGTTTATTATAATAATCATTATCCCTAGAACTTATGAAGGGCTAGCATGAGTTTAATGGATAATCATATGATGATTATAGCGCATAGGATGCGGATTAAACTTGTGGGTACATGTTGGAGAACAAGTACTGGATAGACCCGTTATGAGATTTATGTCATGGTCAAATGTCATAATTAAATCTCATAATAGTTATATCATTTATCCTTAGACCTGAGATATATAGTCTTCCACATGATGAACATTATGTTTGACGTACTCAACGCTACCCCTAACCGAGTGGTTATAAAGGCTACGATTGGCATAATCGGATTCTTGTAGGGAAGAATGATAAGTCAAGATGGGATTTATACCTCTCTCAAGAGAGATATCTTCTTGGCCACTCGATGAGTGAGATTGATAATAGTGTACGGCCGTACCCAAATGAATTGAAGCTTTCAATGTTATTTGCTCATATCAATCTACTCTAGATCGAGAAAGCATTGGACAACATAAGTTGACGTGGACCATGACTTATGTCCAATATGATATCGTGTGACAAAGGGGTGTGATATGTTCTATAAGGTTACTTTGGGCTTTCAAAGTTATACTAATTGGGTAGTCATAATGGCTTGCTAGAGTCCGCTTATGACTTACGGGTTCTGACTCGTTCGGACTCGTTGCCAACATAGTATAATCCTATTGGGTCACACACAATAGAACGGATTGAATAAGGCACAGAAAACGGGAAAAACTGGATCCTGCTGGAAGGATCCGTACGGATGGCCAATCCGTACGGATGGTTTCTCCAGACGGAAAACAGTTTGTTCAGATCTCTTGTTTGACAAGGAATTCTGACCCCAAAAGGAATTAGGTTTATGCCCTATTATATATGTGTGCAGTCGGGTTTGAGAAAGATAATGGTTCATTTTAGAAATCATAACATGTTGTTTGAGAAACAATTACACACACATATAGAGGGGATTATTAGTTTTGAGATTAGAATCATCATAACTCAATAATCAATGGAGCAAAATAATTCCTATCAAGAAATCGTTTCTTCATCAAGCCTTGGGTCTAGCAATCCAGATCAAGAAGGTGTTCTTGATATCCGTTCGATGTGTGGATACAGATGGAGGGTGTTTCCTTTAGCACCTCAAAGTCCGTGTTCATGGATTCAATCTTCAAGGCTATGTTTCTTTCATCTTGTATTTAATTTAATCAACATGCACGGATCCGGGCTCTTGGGCGTTTGATTTTATCTGTTTATTCCGCTGCGCATGATGCATCAAAACCCAACAGTGGTATCAGAGCCCCGCTCATTGTTGAAAATTGTTTAACTCGATTATATGATATCTACATGATAATAAGATGAATGCGTGATTTGAGTTTTATTCATGAGATATAAAGGTTTATGAGCATGACATGGGGATTATGTGTGATTATTATATTGATTTGATCTATATGAATAATTGCATGTTGGGATTATCAATAAATAATTGGATATGTGTATTGAGAATTTAGATCTAATTTATATATATAATAAACTGTTTGTTCATGATATTGATTAGATCTAATTAAATTCGTAATCTGTAAATTCATGTTTCTGTAACCTGATAATGTACAAACATGATATTGGATTTTGTCGAATTTCTGAAATTCTGAAAAAACCTGGAAATCTGGGATCCTACCAATGGATCCGTACGGATGGTTTGGATGATTATGGATATTTCTTATTTCGAATAAGAAAGTGTTCCATTAAATATGATTTGCCTTATTGTATTGCTAATCATATAATGGGACTTAATATCCTTATCTTGGAAGAACAAAATAATGAGCAAACGTAAATAATGGAAATATGAATATAAGGATGTAATCGTTACATTCTTAAAAAAACATTAATGTCTATATCAAATGATAAGAAACACATATCTAAAATTCCATGGGACGGACTTTTAAATTCATATGATTTCGAATCAAGTGATAGATGTGAATCTTAGAATGTCTATATCAAATGATAAGAAATACATATCTAAAATTCCATGGGACGGACTTTTAAATTCATATGATTCGAATCATGTGATAGATGTGAATCTTAGAAATTGATCAAGATATCTTTTACTAATAGTAGTAAGAGGAAGTACTCTTTTGAACTTATACATTTTGATGTATGTAGTTTATTAAAGTAACAATGCTAGAAAGGATTTCAACACCTCATGGAAAAATTGATGTACTCTGATTAGATCAAAGTAATAAATATTTGAGCCTTGACTCGATGAGAATTCTGCAGAAAGTCTGCAATTTAAGAAAAAACAGAATCTGGAAACAGCAGCCGTACGGATGATGTTCCAGAAGTTTACAGATTGTCTGTAAAACACAGTTTTTCATCTCATAATAAGTCAAACTGATCTTTAATTATCCTTCTGGATTATGTGCTGAAACAGCTGCGATTACACTAAATTGAGATTCGTCTAAGGAGGTTCGTTATACCATATAAGATATGGAATGAAAGAAAACTTGGTTTGTCTTTCATAAAGATTTGTGGTATGATACTTTTGAGAAAAGTTTTGTCTTGGATAAAATCACACCTAAATCTAATAAATGTATTTTATGGGATATCTTAATGATATTAATTTTACACCCTTTGGAGTACAAATCGTTTGTCACTCTAAATAGCACTTTCTAGATAAATCGTTTATCTCTAAAGAAACTTGTGGGAGTAAAATGTATCTCAAAGAGTTCGAGACCAAAAATGACATGGAACCTAAGATGGAAGTTGAACAAATATTCACAAGGAGTTGTGGAAATTCGTTCAACTATACACAAGAAATTTGCATAACTGATAGGATACTATCTATAACAAGAAATATTGATTCTCGTAATAGAAAGTAATAAGGAAGATATCATTGCGAATGATTGACCTATTACCTATCAAGATGCAAAGTCCGCTCCGGTTAGATCAATGACTTGGAGTCATAAAATCTAAAAGTGTATATGATTAAGCAAGACTAATTGACAAAAGTTAATTCATAATGTCGATTATGATAAAACTTTATCACCCGTAGTCATGCTTAATGTTATTAGAATTCTAATTGTCATAACTTCATATTCGAATATGTAATATGACAGATGAATGTCAAAACTATATTCCTTAACAGGAATTTACATTAGGATGTGTTTGATACAACCTAAAAGTTTTGATTAATCCATAAAATTCTAATAAAATATGCAAGTTGCAGAAATTCATGAGATGGATTGAAGCAAACTACTTGGAGTGAAATTTCATTTTGATGTAGTATTCAAAGAGTTTGAATTCATCAAAGATGAGACTTGTGATTACAATAAATTTAGTGGGAGCGTAATTTATTCATAGTCTAATATATATATGGTTGATTATATAAATCATTTGAAAGAATTTCTAAATGAAAGACTTGGATGAAGCTGCCTACATCCTTGGACTGATTTATGGAGATAAATCTAAAACGTTGATTGGTTAAAGTCAAAGTACTAATAAAGACAAGATAGTAAAAAGTTCACCATGCAAGACTTCTTGAGAGGTTACTTGCGGAAGTCTAATGGCATTAATCTTTGCAAGATTTAGTCTTAGTATAAGACTAATGAGCAAGAGTACATGATTATGATTCCATATGCTTCGACAATTGGATCTATCATGTAAGTCATGTAAATGTACTAAGACCGTATGTCTCATATACTTGGAGTATGATGAGATGATACCAATCAGATCCTAGTGAGAGTCACTAGTTAAGAAACAATCTTATGTTCTCTAAAAGGAACTAAATGATGCGTTTTTGATCTTTGATGGAATAAAAGATGACTTGTAATAGTTACATAGATACATGCTGTAGATACCCCGGGGGAACCACGGCTTGGCTAGAGCGCGTGAATTATCCTAGGATGTCTAACTTGTTTTTAGAGTCGCCACCTATGTTTGAGGAACATAAGAAAAACCTATTGATAATAGCCTAAGTTTGATTACGAAAACAGAGATTCTTTGTTTTGAGGTTCGGGGGTTAGGTTACGAGATGGGAAGTACCGAAACACCCATCTTGCCCAACTAAAGTTGGTCTTGCTTGATCAAAATCTACATGAATGATAAACGTTCTTCTTCTTCTTTAAATCATAAAAAGGGGTTTTAAAATAGAGTTTGGAATGTAGGAGATAACTCTTTAGCCGACCTCAATGAGATGAGGTGATCATTAGAGTCATGTCCCAAAATGATTTGGGTGATTGCACTTTCATAAAACAAAAAAGAAAGAGAAACGAGATGAAGTTAAGAAGAGAAAAGAAATAACTTTACCTAGACTTCAAGAGACTTCAAACACTTCTTGATGAATTCTTTGGAGAAATCCTTTGGAAATGCTTTGTAAGTGTGAAATTTTAGTGTCTTATTGAGAATGTAAGATTGAGAGCCCAAGGTCCTTGAAAATGGAGGTAAAGGGGGGTTTTATAGTGAAAGAGAGATGTTTTGTGCCAAAACTCAGTCACCAAGAAATATTTCCTGGGCAAAATCTTGTAAATTGAGCAAGGGAGAGAATCCTGGCCAGAAATCTGTAACCGACGCCCAGAGCGCGCGCGCTTCCTGCTTGGGGGCGGGAGGCGTGCGCGTCTGGATCCTCCTGTCGGAGCGCGCGCGACTCAGAGAAGGAGATTTTGACAGAATGGACTAGAAAGTCAGCCTGTTATTTAGTTTAGTCCCTGGACTTAATGAAGTCAGTCAGGAACTTAACGGAAGTGACAGAAACTAATGAGAAACACTTAAAATGGGGAGAAACACCAGATTAAATGTGCAATCGGGGTGAGCGGTCCAAGGCGGGGTGTCTACAGAGCCCCTCGGTGACGTGGATTGCAAAGCAAAACGCGTCGACGAAAGTTAAAAACACCCGCCGAGGACATCACCAAGGAAAAGCAAAGACTCGATGAAAGCAAGAATTTAAAATGCGAGAGATAGTGGTGCGCTCCCTGTGTGAGCGGCTTTTGTTGATAGAGGGGGTGGCATGATCCGTTAGGTGAACCTGCCGGCTAAATATGTTGAATGAGGCCGTTAGTGAACCTTTGAACGAGGCCGTTAGTGAACCTTTGGAGAGGCCGTTAGTGAACCTTTGAAGAGGCCGTTAGTGAACCTGTGAAGAGGCCGTTAGTGAACCTTTGAGGAGGCCGTTAGTGAACCTTTGTGGAGGCCGTTAGTGAACCTTTGAGGACGAATCGTTAGTGAAATCCGTTGATGAGGCCGTTAGTGAACCCTTGAATGAGGCCGTTAGTGAACCTTTGTAGAGGCCGTTGGTGAACCTTTGGAGAGGCCGTTAGTGAACCTTTTAAGAGGGCGTTAGTAAACCTTTGAAGAGGCCGTTAGTGAACCTTTGAGGAGGCCGTTAGTGAACCTTTGGAGAGGCCGTTGGTGAACCTTGTTGACGAATCCGTTAGTGAAATTCGTTGATGATATATTGCTTTGAAGTCGCGTGCCACTTGGAGTCACACTTGACTTTTTTTTTTGACTTGTGGGTGCGGGCACAGTTGACAGCGACCAGAAGAATGTTCCTGCTGGGGATGAAATGTTGAGATTGACTCTTGAGGGGGGTATGGCACCCGTGACAGAACTTAGGGAGTTCGGAATCTGGAGAAAGACAGCCTACTTTTGAGTGGGAGTTTCTATCCTACTTTCCATCTTTGATATGCCTTAAGGGCGGACCAGAAGAAGGTGTGCCCAACTGGGTGTCCGAGGACGGGGCTGTGTCTTGATTTAGGCTGGAGATTTCTGACAAGGCCTTTCTGAAATGATCTAGACTTGGGAGGCGCGCTCTTTCCTATGTAGGCTTGGGACGCGTGCGCATTTCAGACCACTAGCGGGTGGCGCGCGCGTCTGGGAGGCGGAATTCCGGGCTTGACATTTACTGCCAAAAAGACCCCCCAACAGCTATCATATCAGCTTCTTCGACCACTTGATTCTCACAGCTCCTTTCTACCATTTTGAACATCATATTATTGCTCAACTTTGCTTGTGATCAACATTTTCATGGCTTCCCATTCTTTTGTTCTTGATGCCAAGGTTGTTAGTGGGTATGAAAAGGACTTGGACACTTTGTGTATTCTTTCAAGACCCATCCCAAGAAGGCCTTCATTAAAGACTTCGGGTTCTGAATTCTTTTCACTTTGCGGACGTTGAAGCCGGATTGGGATTTGTTGAGAGCTGCCGCGGCTTTCTGGGATTGCGATAGCCATACCTTCAACTTTTCAGCTAATGAAATGGTGCCGACTGTTGATGATTTCGGGGCCATCCTTGGCATGCCTTTGCCGGTCGGATTGCCGCCCTAAATATCACCGTGGTGCCATTGACTCTTGGGTTGAGTTACTGAATCTCCTGTTGAGGACGTGAGGAAGATTTGCACGGTACTGTGATTGACATAACTGAGTTGCCGATGTTCTTCAGTTTACACTCGGAGGATCCGGTGGTTCAATCTTTCAAGAGGAATGCCATGGCCGCTTGTCTCTTTAGTGAAGTACAGTTTGTTACACCCTTCGGGACTGCGGATGCGCAGTTGGCTGAGATTATTTGCAAGCCAAGGAGCAATAATTTAGTATATCCCTCTTATTGTAGGGGAGACGTTTCACGGCCTTGATGAGTTACATAGGACGGACAAGATGTGTCGGGGAAGCCCTTTGCTCTTGACCATATGGCTCTGAGAACACTTCAAGATTTATTCCCCGGATGGTGATTTGTCTCCTTTTGATGTTCATAGGAGGAAGCTGTTGATCCGGGATTTATCTGAAGATGGTTGGAAGAAATTCTTTGCCTCTCGGGTAACCGTCGATATTGAGTGGTGCCCTCCTTCTTGGGGTCTTCGTCCTTTGTGGAATGGACTCTTGGTTTCAGCACGTGGTTGTACTCGGCTTGAGAGATTCTTCATTTTACCAGCCAGAGAGCGGGTTCTGCGGCAGTTGTGTCGCCAACAGATAACTCCTTTTCCGAGGGACGGAATGCTTCGTCTAGTTGCTACATGGGTCCGGACTTCTCGAGTGAGCTTCAGTCGGCTTGGGGAGATGATCGCAACCGTTGGCTTTTGCTCCTCTGTATTGGGGGAGGGTTTCCTTCCCGAGAGCTACTTGGATTATTTGTTGGCAACCTTACCGTGGCATCACTTGGTCGATGTGCTTCGTGCCGAGTTGTTAGGAAAGGGTTTAGCCTAGCAGCACTTTGAGATATAGGGAGGCTGCTGCTGATTCGAGTAACATTCTTGCTGACCCTTTCGGTACTCCTTTGGATGACTTATGCTAGGAGACGTGCCGCAACACAGAAGGTTTCGGTGCGTATTAGTGCTCCTCCGTTATCCAAGAAAAAAAGGATTGAGAGACGATCGGGTGGTCCTTTGAAGGCTAAGAGAAAGTGGATTTTTCTTAGTACCCTAAGAGATTGCAATTAAATTAGACCACTTTGTTTTAGATTTAATGTTTTGATGTCTTTTTTTGCTCAATAAATCCTTTGTAATGGCTTGAATAACTCATTGAATGAATAAAAATTGCATCTTGTTATTTGAAGTGAATTGGGTATTTTTGATATGTTTTAGACCGCACCCGAAGGTGCCTACGTTCCTCCAGTTGGGAGGCCAGGTCTCCGTTAGTTCAACAAAACAAAGACAATTTTTTTATTTTTTTTGTGTGCACCCTGATTTTGCCTAGACCGCCCTTCGGGTTTTCAATCTAGCGGGCTTCTTTTTGCACGTGCTCTAATTTTTGCTAGGCGCCCTTGCGGGTTTTCAACCTAGCAAGCGATTTTTTTTTTTTTATGGTCTTTATTTATTAAGCAGAGAACCTCTTGATCTTGTCGAGGTTGACCTCCTTTGGCAGCTGGTCACCATCTAAATCCACGAGTCGGACTGCACCCCGCTTAGTATCTTTTGACCACGTACGGACCGATCCATCGGGGTCCCATTTCCCCAGGGGATTCATGGCATTAGGAGGATGTTGTCTTAAGACCAAATCTCGCACATTGATGTTCGAGGCTTCACCTTTTTGTTGAAAGATCTTCCATCCTTTGCTGATACGCCCTTGTGCGTTTGAGTGCTCTTAGCTTTTCTTGTCGAGTAAGGCTAGCTGTTCATATCGACTTTGCATCCAATCGACCTCATTGACTTGATTCTCGAGGGGACCCGTAGAGATGGGACTCAAGTTCGATTGGGAGTACGACTTCAGAACCATAGACTAATGCATAGGAGTTTCTCCTGTTGCTGACCGTATTGATGTGCGGTAGCCCCACAATGCTAATGGTAGCTTCTCGGGCCAATCCCTTCCTGTTGAGGCCATTTCTTGACGATGGTCTCGATGGTCTTATTGCTGCTTCAACCGCGCCATTGCTTGGGACGGTAAGGAGATGACTTGTGCTTGGTGATCTTGTATTCTACCAAAAGTGCATCCATTTCCTTCTCAAAATGAGAGCCGTTGTCGGAAATGATTTCATGAGGCACGCCGTATCGCACATGATATTAATCTTTACAAATTCGGCCACTTTCTGGTGTTGAGGGTCCGATAGGCTTGTGCTTCTACCCACTTTGTGAAGTAGGTGACGGCCACTAGACGAATGACTGTCCATTGCTTCCGGCAGGATGGACTTTACCG